>VWZD01008869.1:1431780-1671855 GCA_013396695.1 Sakesphorus luctuosus | reverse complement strand
TGCGGGTACCTGCGCAAGCAGAAACATGGGCACAAGCGCTACTTCGTGCTGCGCGCCGAGAGCCACCTGGCCCCCGCCCGGCTGGAATACTACGACAGCGAGAAGAAGTTCAAGAGCAGCCTGCGGGCGGCGGGGGCCGGCGGCGCGGCCGCGCTGTGCTGCCCCCCGCCCAAGCGGGTCATCCCGCTGTACCAGTGCTTCACCGTGAGCCGCCGCGCCGACGCCAAGCACAAGCACATCATCGCCCTGTACACCAAGGACGAATACTTCGCCATGCTGGCCGAGAACGAGGCCGAGCAGGAGGCCTGGTACGAGGCCATCAGCGAGCTCATGAGCCAGAGCAAGAGGGGCTTCCTGGAGCAGGAGGACCACGCTGATCAGCAGGTGGATGAGGACGACGAGCACTACGGGGCCACTCTCAGGCCTGGCACCGTGTTCAAGGAGGTGTGGCAGGTCAACGTGAAGCCCAAAGGGTTGGGACAAACGAAGAACCTCACTGGTGTATACAGATTGTGCCTCTCCAGCAAGGCCATCCACCTGGTCAAGCTGAACTCGGAGGTGCCCTCTGTCCACCTGCAGCTGATGAACATTCGCCGCTGTGGACACTCAGAGAACTTCTTCTTTATTGAAGTGGGCAGATCTGCCTCTATTGGGCCTGGAGAACTCTGGATGCAAGTGGATGATTCAGTGGTTGCCCAGAACATGCACGAGACTTTTCTGGATACCATGAAAGCTCTAAAGGCTTTTGCAGAATTCAGGCCCCGAAGCAAGAGCCAGTCTTCTGGTGGTGGCAGTGGTACCAATCCCATCTCCTTCATCACCACCAGGAGGCATTTGGGCAACCTGCCCCCAAGCCAGACGGGCTTGCAGAGAAGAACTAGAACTGAGAGTGTTGCTGGAGGAACTCCTCCTACCACCAAAAGCAACAACTCCTATCGCTTCAGAACATCCAGTGAAGGCGAAGGAACCATGACTAGACCTTTTAGGTCAGTGACTGGGAGTCTGATCCACCTGAATACTGCAAGGATGAATTTGGGCCGGCAAGAAGGGAGTGGAAGGTACGTGAGAGCTGCTTTTAGCTCATCTTATCACACCAGGTCTGCTTCGCTGCCTGTTTCTCATTTTCCCTCCACTACAAGTCCCATCAGTGTTTCTTCCAGTAGCGGCCATGGCTCTGCTTCGGACATGCTGACCAGGCCTTCTAGCTCATCTGTTTGTGGTTCTCCAAGCGATGGCGGATTTATCTCTTCTGATGAATATGGCTCCAGCCCTGGAGATTTCAGGTACTTTCGTGTCAGGAGTAATACACCAGATTCCCTGGGAAACACACCACCTATCAGAGAGGAGAACTGTCTGAGTGAGTACATGTCCATGAGTAAACAACAAGTAGATGATGGCTCAAGAGATGATTATATGGAGGCTGAAAAGTGTTTCAGGAAAAGAACTTACTCTCTAACAAAACCAACTTCTGTAGCAGTGCAGCAGAAGACAACACAAACTACAGCTTTGTTAGATGAAGATTCTGCAGGAAATCATGGTCGTTTACTTTACTCTGAAACACCAAAATTGAAAGATAACCCTGAATTGGAGTACAGTGATACTAACCTTGATTCCATGTGTAACCAAAGTAGGAGTCAAGCCAGGGATGATGGGTACATGCCAATGATGCCAGGAGTTGCATCTTCTCTGTCCAGCACCAGCGATTATTTGCCAATGACTCCTAAAAGCATGTCTGTTCCAAAACAGATTAACAATTCCTGGTCACCATCTCAAGTTGACTCACGAGGTTATATGATGATGTTTCCAAAGGCTGGCTCTTCACCTGTACGGAGTCCTTTAACTGGGTTTGTTTCTAAAGGAAGTAATGAGAAGATCATAAACAATGAGTATATGGATATGTCACCCGGTAATTCAGCTCCAAAGCACCCTGGTGATTCAAATTACATTCACACCACTTCTGTTTCCAAAGGTTTTAGTTCATATTTTTCTTTGCCCCGAAGCTTTAAGGCATTATCAGGGCAAAATGGTGACCACAGTGAGTATGTTCCAATGTCTTCACCTGGAAAACTCTTGTATGGTGGACCAGAAAGCATAAAAGGGGTCAGCAGTGAGACTCTTGCTAATGGCATCTCGAAATTGCCAACATTGAAAAGCTCAGATGAAGGACTTGTGCAGAGCAGGGCCCCCAGGCCCACACGGCTGCCCCTGGGTACGAGAGGGAGTAACACCATCCCCAGAATGTACGATCGTACAGTTCCCCCCGAGCCAGCGAGTCCTGGGGAATACATAAATATTGATTTTAATGAAAAGGCGAGTAACACACCGTATTCCTTATCTGCAGAAGGCTCACCATCATCTCTAGGCTCAAGTAGTGATCACAGGCAGTCACCACTCTCTGATTACATGAGTGTTGACTTGGATGTCCAGTCACCGAAAGTAGCAAAGGAACTGTCCAACTCTCTAACAGATATTTCAATTTATGCAAGTTCCAGTATTCCTAGAAACCAACCAAACCCTGACTATGCCAGGCTTTCATTTGGTACTGCCTGTGTCAGCACCACCAGTAACAGGACTGATGACTACACCGAGATGACGTTCAACATGGCAGCAACACCACCTCGGCCGTTTGCCACCGAATCCGACAATGGTGTGAAGATGGACAGTCCTTCTTCCATCGTTAATAGACTCTGCATTGTTGATCGATATGCTGGTAGCAGTAGCTTCTCTGTTCCTAGCTCTGACCCTCCTGTGGGACCCAAAGTGATTCGAGCTGACCCTCAAGGCAGGAGGAGACACAGTTCTGAGACGTTTTCTTCTGCTGGGACTGTGACAACCTCATCCTCTTTCTTTACTGATAGTAGCAAAAGACACAGCTCTGCCTCATTTGACAACGTTTGGTTAAAACCAGATGAAAACATTTCTGATGGTCACGAAAGCAAAATGTCCAGGGATACCTCAACTGGATTTCAGAATGGCTTAAACTACATCGCTCTGAATTTACGGGATGCCCCCCTAAGCTGCGAGGCGAGCCCTGCAGCGCCAGCTTGTCATCTCCGGAACGGGACTCCGGGTTTGGACAGTGGAGCTTACGTAAGCATAGATTTCAGCAGATCTGATGGGCTGAAGTGTAATGCTGCAAGAAAAGGTTTGTAACTTTAAAAGCACTTCCCTTTAATGCTCACGTAACTGTAGGAATTAGGTTGGCTGCTTAATGTGTCTTCAAGGTGGGGTAAAATGTTTTATAATCTGTGTACAACCAGTTTTGTCATAGTGCAGCATCTGAACTGCTGAACAGCACTGAAAGGGGACGTGGTCCTTGGCCTGAAGAATTTATGTGGGTCTATCAGGCAGTCAGAGGAGTTATCAAACTATCATCTGCCTCAATTTTATAAGTGACTTTTGCTAGTATAAGCATTAATGGTATATCATATTGTGAATTCTTGTCCTGAGGTTATGGTGACTCTTTGCTTCTGCTTTCCTCCTCTTCCCTTCTTAAAACTACATGACTCTTCACTTTTTTTTCTTGAGCTTGATATTTTGTAATTTGAAAGCTCAAAATAGCTAAATTGGGTTTAGGCCTCAAAATCTGGGGCTTAAATATGTTTCTTTTAATAAAGGTAGATGAAATACATGTTTTGGGGGTTTTTATGTGCAAATTCTGGCAAGATTTATTTAGCTGTATCTTGTGTAAACAGAACTCGGATTTTTTTCCTTCAAGGTTTGGTGGCTCCTTTTGAGCTCTGGTCTCCAGAGTATCCTTGTGTCCTCTGGAGAAGCCATCTCCTGGTGGCTGACAGTGTGGGAAGGGGTGGCTCCTGCAGCCCATGGCCTTCAGTGCACCACTCAGTCCTGTCCAAGGGTTTGGCTGAGCTGTGACCCTTCCCAGGCTCCCAGCAGTGTCTTCAGGTCCGAAGCTTGGGAGGGGAGGCTGCTGCTGTCAAGGGATCAGTGGTCTGACCCAGCGTGGTGTAATGCAGTTCGAGGTGTGCATAAAATACAAGGCTGTTGCAGATGGGGAGGAGGAATATGGGAAAGAGGAGGGACGCTGCTGTCCTTAGATGAGCTCTGCTGGTGGGATCGAGGCTGGCAATGAGCTGTCAGCGGTGGGGAGTGTGCCCGACTGAGCGCTGCGCTGGAACCCACTGTGAGCCTTGCCTTGGTGTCACTGACCCACTGAACTCCTTGCAGTGATTCACCCTCCCGGCAGCAAACCAGTTCTGTTGGAAATGTTCTCTCTTTGCAAATGTACGTGTAGTCAATAATTGATGAGAACTAAGAGGAAATATTTAATCGCGGTTGGACATTGGTACTTGTCTACTCTGTCAACAGAGAAAGCAGTAAAGGGGCAGGCTGCTGCTGCTGACTTTCACATTTTTTATTACAATCTTAAACACTGAAATGATTTTTTTTCTGGTTTCATGTTAAAACTGAGTGTCTGAAGGCAGAAGGTACTGCAGGAGTTTAAAATTGTGGAGCCTTTACTGGTGGAAGGTCCAAGCCTGACTCAGCCCGCGTGCCATTCGGAGTCTGGCAGCACTGCTTGGGGCTGCTCAGAAATGTGTGGTTTGCCTCAGTGGTTTTCTTTCCTCCACTTTGTTTTGTTGGTTGGAATCAAATTTAGAAGACGTTGAAAGTTGCCAGTTCAAGAAGTGCTTCCTTCCAAAGTTAGTCTTTCAGCACTTCAAAGATTTGTTTGCTAAGTCAGGGGAACACTGACTGCCATAGCAAATTTGTTTGGTTTTGTTGGGATTTTTTTTTTATTTATTTTTTAAAGGACCTCCAAAGATGGTAGAATTCTTACCTTGATCTTGTTCCCCTCATATGACTAAATTCCATGTTACAAAGTAAGACTTTTTTACAAAATAAAGAACTAAAAAAACCCAAAGATGTTTTCTTTTCAGCTGTACTGTAAATATCACATTGAAAAATATTTTCGAAGAGCTACTGTGTTTAGAGATTGTATTTATGATAAGCATTTTGCTTACTACTCATATAGCAAAATATCTACAGCCCTGTACTTGGGTTTTTTCCCTTGTCTATGAGAAGCTGCAGAGGAGCAAGAGACAGAACAGCTGCTGGCTTGTGTTGGGAATTGAAGTTCTCTGGAAACAAAACATGGGTTAAAATGAAGCAGAAACAACTCTGTGCGAAAAACACGGGCTTTGGCAGAGAATTAAGCATGAGAACAGTAAGGGCTTAGCTTGATGGCTTTTTTTCTAGCCATAAAAAGAAAAACAAAATTATAAAACACTGCTCCAAAACAAGGCCTAACAGTTCTCTATAAAGGCAGTATAAAACATTGCTGGTGTGTAGTAGGAAGGGAGGTGAGACGTGGACATTGGTTGCTTTCAGGGGGGAGCAGATTTTGGAATAGTCCAGGCTAAAAGCAGCTTGCCAGACTTGAATAAAGTACTGTAATTTGGTGATGTATATCTGTTTCTCCAGAACGACTTAAAATTCTTGATTATAAAGATACTTGTTAACATTCGCATACTAAATCATCTCTCTGAGCTATAGCAAGCATAATTTTAGAAGTCTGTATTCCTTAAACAGCTTATCAGTTTCTATGGCAATAAAGCTTTTATTTAAATATTTAAGTTTTTGTAATCCAGAGAAACATTTTCATGTTCCCTTTTGAATAGTGAAAATGAAGCTTCACTCTTAAACCTCTTGTCCTCTGGAGAGGTGCAGTGTGCCTCTGGGTAATTGATATTTTTAATACTTTCAGAGACTTAGCAGAACTGAGTGCTGTCTTTCCTTTCCTTCTGCATCTCACTTTTTAGGTCTCTCTGCCTGAAAAAGTGCTCTGTGGTTAAATCTGTTCTTAAGGAAAGTATTTAGCACATGCATTTACCCTTTCCTTCTAGAAAGGAGATGTCTCATCTGTATTAAATTCTGTCAGGTAGAGAACTTAATCTCTTCTCCTTGAACAGCAGTTTTATTGAAAGGAAAACGCTTCCCAGCTTTGGATTGTTTGCTTTTATGTTTTGTTTTTGCTTAAATGGAATATTGTGTTCTGTGACTCAGCTCTGTGCTCCCAGCTGAGCATGGTGCAGTAACTTCCAATGCATCACTGTCCCCTCATTGGAATTCCCAAACTACTTCTGGTTCAGATTCACTGGTGGGAATCAAATCTTTTTTTTTTCCACTCTCCTTTCTTTCCCCCTCTCCATTCATGACATGGATGGAGAAGGGGAAGGGTATGAATTTGGAATGGTAACTAGGCCTGAGTTGTTATTAAAGTTTTATTTGAAGTTTAGGCAAAACTGATCTCAGGTTTTATGTTGATAATGATGATGATAAAAAGAATATAAGGTTCTCATTTTTAATGCTTGCAGTTTAAGGAGGTCATTAGAAAACAGTTTCATCACCAAATTGTTACACAATATTGAAGCAAGCGGTTTGCAGTTTTGATTACACTGATCTGAGTCATGAAATTTCCTGCTAGGAGTACAGAACACTAAAGCTACTTCAAACAGGGCTTAGCTAATGTGTACCTTGTTATTGGGCCTTGTAGAAACCGAGGAGGATAATGAGGATGGGGCAGTAATAAAATGTGTAATGAGTCTGGTCTAATGCAAGTTTCTTCAGTCTTAATTAGAAATATTAAACCTGCAGAGATACCCTGGTTTCAAAAAACAACCATTCAGAGTAAATGGGATGTTCAGTGTAATATCAACTCTGCTATTTCACACCCACTCTTTAATCTTATCGCTGCCTGATACTCTTACACTTTGCTAAGATATTATTTCAGAAGTGCAGGGTTATTATTTAAGTGTTCTGCACCTTTTTAATCTCCTCCTGTGCTAGACTGGGTGAGAGTAGTGTGTGCACTCTGGGGAGCTGAGAGGGAGGAAAACAAGTTCAGCTGTAAAGCAAAATTTATGTTGCAGATTGTCCTGATCCTTTCTGGTAACTCACACATTTCAAATGCCAAATCTTAGAGTATAAGGAACAATATACACTTTGAGGAATTCAGAAGCTGAAAGTTTTAGATATTACTAATATAGTAAATTACAGTTTATGGGATACCAGGCAAATAACTGCCCCTTTTGGGTTTCAGACTAGTGGTTTTTAAGTTTGCTTCAGACTGAGGCTCTTCTGTATTGGCAGAATACTGAAGACAGGGGCCCATTTAAAAATAACTTGAAGAGCCCCATTGCAGCCCATCAGAATGGTGCTGAGTGTCCTGCATCTTGGAAATAATGCTGGGGATAATAATTCTTAAAAGAACCAAACCCTTTTAATCTTACTATAACAGATGCCATTTAAACAGTCTTGAGTGACTTACAGCTATGCTTAAAAATACCCAGGGTAACTTTCTCAAGTAGTATATGAGCTGCTGAAGGCAGGACAGATTTTTGCTGTATGGCATGGGATGGGATTGAGCTAATTATGACGTATTTGACTGAGAATCAGTTGGGTTTTACTTGTGCTTGGGTGAGAAAATCTGAGACAAGACTCTTCCCTTGCCATTGAGAGAGAATGCCTACTTGGAGTCAGTGTTGTAATGCTTTTGGAAATCAGCTTTCCAGAGTTTAAATCTATAGTTGCAGCTAATGGTGACATTTGTCTTTTTTGGAAGTCAAAAACGTTTTGCTTGTAGCTGTGCTGTAGATTAGAACATTGTTGCAGAATGTGGGGGGTTCTGGGTGTAATCCAGGATGGGTTCAAAGTGCTTTTTGTGGTTGTTGTTTTAGTCTTTTGTTGAAATCTTAAATTCATTATTACCCTGTTAGTTTTCCCTCTACAACTTCACATTTTCCCTTCCTCCCTGGCTGTCTGAGGGCCCCTTGTTCCCTGTCCCTGGGGTGGCTGGTTGGAGTTGCAGAAGGTGGGCAGCGCTCGCTCGGTCTTTTCCAGCTTGGGATTACTGGGCTGGTTTGTCACCAAGTATTTCTTTGGGGTTTTTGTATGTCCACTGGTGTCTTAGCAGTAGGTGGAGTTTGGGTTTGCTTTTTCTCTGCATATGGTCTTTTTTTTATGAAAGGATCTTTAATACATTTTTCTTCATATTGATTGCTGGGGGAGGATTTATACATTGAGGTTTTGGGTGGTACTAAAAAGAGTTTATAGTACTGTGTTGTACCTTGGGATGTGTGTGTTCTGTTTGTGGGTCTGTGGTGCTCCCAAAAACATGCTGAATGCTTTTGATTGCACAAACAAGCTCATTTTTCTGATTCAAAGCAGGAAACCAACTCTAGAGTTTTATTTTAAATACCGTTGTGATCAACTGTGGCATTCTTAAACCCAGGAAAATACAGTGATAAAACTGATAGGCAGGTGAGAGTGAAGCTTTCTGGAGCCTGGGGATGTATTACTGCTGCTGTTTTCTTCTAAAACTGTGCTATTATCCTCTGACCCATCATGGAATGGTATGTAATGATGTGGCTGCTGAGCCCTCCCATGGCCCACCCTGCAAATTTGCCATTTGACTTCTTTCACGTTTAGGTTTTGAATGTTCACAACAGCCCCATGATCAAGTTGCTCCATTGTCTTCCAGGTTAAAGCAATGACAAAGGGGAAAGGGAGAAGTATGTTCTAGTTTAATCAAGCCCTGCATCTCAGTAAAGGTCACTCAGCTTAGGGACAGTTGTGATTTAGTTGAGAGTGTGATCAGGAGGGATTTCTGACATACTTGAGGGCAGTGGGAAGAGACAGAGGCAAATGAGCCTGACTCATCAAAGGCATTTCAAAGGTGTTGCAGAGTACCTTATCTAAATGATCTTGAACATACAAGTGTTTCGATTTGTGGAGATTTTGCTGCAGGTGTAGCATTACCCCAGGATTAGCAGCGTTGGTCGGCTCTTAGCAAGGCTGTTCTGCCCTGGCTAAGTCATGAGCTGTATCTTTAGGGACAAAGGTTGCTTATTTCCAAACATCATTTTCCTGTTGATTTAGATCTCTGGTTGGGTGCAAACCATTGAGACACACACATACCTCTGTGTGTCTACATGTGTGTTGTGTGCTGGTGATTTGTGAGTTAAGTGTGAGGTCTAATCTTTTGGATTCTTCCAAGAAGAGAGGGTTTTTGAAAGAGGTGGCTTATACTGAAATTAATACAGTTAAGGTTTGGCTGTATTTCCAAGGTGATTATACAGTTTGACGGGACTCAAGAAAATTGAAAACTTTTAAATGACTACTAAAAGGTGAATAGTACTTGTGTTTACTGTGCAACATATGTATGTTATGAACATCTATAAACACCAGATTGAACTATTATTTAGGGCATGAAATAGGTAAGACTAGTGTTTCCCTTTTGCTGGGGTATAAAAGCCTCATAAGGATGCTGCCTGCTTGGAGAAAGGCTTCCTTTTTGGTAGAACAGGATTTTATGGACTGACTGAAGATACCAAAATGCTTCTTTTCTTTTTCCAAAAATCTTGGGAAATAGCACCAAAAGGTGCTCAAAAAAACCCTGGTAAAGTTTGCTTCTGAACTTACTGAGGCACTCATGAGTGAGACTGTCCTTCCCCAGGGAGCACTGTGATTGTGTCCTGTGTTCAGGAGGAGCCAGCTTGCTTTACTGTTCATGGTTCTTGCCCACCAGATGCATTTGCAGTGTAATCTTTTTCATGCTGCACAGCCTGACCCTGCATTATCTTTTGGGAATTAGTGCTGCTTTTTTTTTCACACAGATCTCTTAGACTAGCAGGAGTTTGGGAAGCTCTTGGTGAGAGTGAAGCAGATGCATCATTGATAAATGTGTCCCGATTGTGTATGAGCCCAAGCAAAGCTCTCCATGGGGTCCCTCAAATGTGTGAAGACCCTCGTTAAGGTATTGAAGGCACCGGCGTTCCTGTGACTTTTTGGCACCTCGTTGACAATTGAGCTAAAACAGCCAAGAGAAACGAGCAGATGGTACAGAAAGGCTCCTCCAGTCTGGGTACCTTTGGTTTACTGGTCCCAGTAACTGGAGCCTCTTGCAGACGGGTTGGCTGAGGGCCCTCTTCAGCACAAGTTGGAAGCAAGTAGAACTTCCATCAGTGTACAGATGAATGTGCTTTAAGTTCTATAAGTCAAAACCAGGAAAGTAAAAGCCAATATGGCTTAAGGAGCCCAAAAGATAGTTTCCTGTATGGAATTATTTTTTATCTGAAGTTAGTCTGTTTGAACAGAACAGTTTGTAAGCTGTTTGGGTTAGTAGTACATCCACTTGTAGGATTCAAACCTTGAGACTATTTGCTTTTTGCTGTTTGAGACTATTTGGGGGAGGCATTTGCCATTTATCTTTCACTGTGTGATTTTTTCATGGGTGTGTGAATTTTTATTTAATTGTTTCTAGAACAAGATGTTTTTAAATTGCAGATTGTGGTGAACAAGAAATCAGTTAGAAAGGAGATGAAAAAATGAGCAGTTTTGATCTTGAGGTCATTCAGACAATATTATGACAGAGAGCCTGTTAATGAAAGCTTGTAGCTCCAAGTGTGGTCTCTGCTCTCTGTGGAACCTGAACAGGTAGGCAGGATGGAGGTCCCCTGTATGGTGCCACAAATGTAAATGTGTTGGTCCCTGTCCTAAGGAGCTTACAATTTAGAGATGAAACTAAAGAGATGGATGAAACTTAATGTGCTGGGGTGGAGAGTAAGATTGAGATCAAGGTTGCTGCCATTGGCAGGAGATAAGAGTCAGCCTGGGAGAGAGAAAAGCTGCTGAGAGTGGGTCAGGAGAGGAAGCTAGTAGAGGCACTTGGAAGGGGATGCACATGCCAGGGAGCAGGGAAGGTAGTGAGCTATAAATACAGCAGTTGTAATGGTTTAAATGACTTGAAAAAGATGAGGTAAATGTCAGAACACTGGCCAGGATATTAATCTTGGTAAGAGGAATGTGGGCCAACATGTATCTCCGAGTTAGGAGTGTGTCCCAGTGTTTGCTTCTCCCTTTTAGATGTGGAATGTGATTATATTTTTTCTGTTTTTCCTTTCTGTAAGTTTTTTTAGACATGTGACTGATAGATTCTGCACAAGGGGGTGTGCAGGAATGTGCCCTGGATCGCCCTGTGCAGTCCCAGGGCAGCTGATGTGTCTCATGGACCTGCATCCTCTCTTCCTGGTGAGACTTTGCTGCAAAGGCAGACAAGGTGGAGCTGCCTTGGCATTACTGCTGCTGTGTTCTCATGTTTTCAGGTGGCATCTTCAGGTTTCAGGCAATCTTCCAGCATTGGAGAGGAGGCAGCAGTGTGGCTTGGGAGAGAGTCACCTGTAGGATTTGTAACCAGTGTGCCAGAGCATTTGGAGCCCATCTGTAGCTGGGACCCCCTCATTGCTGCTGCAGTGCTTCAGCTGTGGGAGAGGCCCCTGGAAGCTGGAGCACACAACAGTTGCTTCACAGGAGAAAGTTCCTTTATTTGTGTGTTGGTAGATCAGGTTGAACAGACGCTGCAGTGGTTGTGGGTGAGTCTGGAAGTGGCGGCAGTGTTGAGGGTTGATTCACTGGTGAGGGCAGGACTGAAATATTAATGTTGACATGTTCCGCAAGGTAAACACAAAACAAGAGTTGCACACTGTTGATTAATCCTTGTCTGTGTGTAGACTCAGTTTACCTCTGTCCTTGTGTGCTCCCAGGCTGCTCCTGGAAGCCAAAGGCACAATCCTTGGCTCCTGTGCCTGTGCTGTGATTTGAGAAGATGTCGCTTCACACATGCAGGGCAGTCTGAACCTGTCTTCTTCCTCCCCTGCATGAGCCAGGGGTTGGGTATCTTAATGAAGATTCAGTAATGCGATAATTAGAAAATATAAAAAATTCATGTGTGCCACTGCTGTGTGTGGTAGCAGAGAGTGGCACAGGTATATTTATTTTTTTGTGCAGGCATGCATGGGCAAAGGGTATGGCTGAGGAGGGTGTAACTATGTGGGTATGTGGCTGTGTAGCAGCTTTATGTCTTTGACAGTCATTTATGGCAGTAGAAATGAAAGAAGAAGGTAGTGCTGAATGCTTTCAGGTGTTGATGTCTAAAGTGGTTGGGCAGAGTGAAGGGATGAATTAGAACAGGTGAAACTTTGTGTAGAAATGAGGTCTTGGGAAAGGTGATTTGAAAGGTGGGGAGCTGTTTCATTAGTAATGAGTGACACTGCCCTTTCTCTTGGTTGTGTTCACAAAGAACAGTTTGGCTCACTCAGGCCCCAGCCCTGTGCCTGCAGGCAGAACCCACCCAGCAGAGGAAGAGCAGGGCAGGCATGTATAATACTTCCCACAAACATACACCCAGCCTCTGATTTTCTTTTTTTTTTCTCATCTTGGGGGATTTCCTGAACCTGATGTAGTTTGTTTTATAATCCTTTATTGATCTTTAGTCCAAGTACTTTTCCAATCTCTCATTGATCCTGAGTGAAGTCCTTGTATCCAGCAGCCTGCGATCAGTTGGTACCCCCTGCACACAGACCTCTGCCCATTTTGGACCCTGCTCTGTCCCAGCTTTGTTTGGCAGCCCCTAGTTTGTGTAGTGGAAGAGATAATGAGCCCTATCTTTTTTCTCCAGGCCACTTAGGCTTGTGTAGATGCTGTACCCCCTCTGCCATCACTTGGCCAGTGTGCTGCCAGCAGCTTCCTGTGCTGCACACAGTGCAGGCCTGGGGTATGATACGGGCTTTTTAAATGTCCTGCTGCATCCCAATACTTCTCTGCAGGGGGAAGGACTCATGTTACCTGTCTGTTCCTCTTTGGGAGGCTGTGCCACACCTTGCAGGAGTTTTTCTGCACTGCTCAAGCTCTACCAAGTATTCCAGGTTGTTTCTGAAGGCAGGAAGCAGGGCTGTGCATGCAGAGGTGTGTACCGTGGCTCTTTTCTTTCCTGTTCCTTTCACACAGTTTATAATGCCCAGTTTGCAGCAGGAGCACAGGCAGGAAATACTCCTCCTGGCTGGCACTGAGGGCTGCTGACCTTTGTCTCCAGAGCAGAGTGAACTGTAGCAGGTGGTATTCTCGGGAACTGCACAAACAAGTTTTGCTTGGGTTTATTTTTGGCTAAAATTTACCCATGTTTTCTGTGGTTTGGGTCAGGTGCACTACCTCACACAATTGTGAGAATGCTTTTTCCAAAGCAGAACTTTTTTCATTCTTCTGCAACATGAAAATCTGAAATTTTAAGCTTCTATGTGTTTTGAATTGGAGAAGAGTTAATTTTTAGTATTGTCATTCTATCTCGTGATAAAAATTTATCTTGAAAACCCCAGGCAAACAAACTCCAAAAATCCCCAACAGCGTCTTGTCAAGCTGTCTGTGCAATTTGAGTTGGTGTTTGGGCCCTGCCAAAACTGAACACAAGTTTACTAGTTCTAGGAATGGTATCAGTAGAAGGGATGAAATTAGGGAGTGTGCACGAGGCCTTCCTAGAAAGAACCTTGCTGTTTATTCAAACAGGAAAACAAGCCACTGTTGCAAAAGATAAGGCATTTCTGCAAAGTGAATAAAAATTATTTTGATGCATGGGAGAGGTTTTTAGCTCACGAAATTCCCAAGCACTAAATAGCAGAGCCATGTTCTGAGGGAACAATTGTGGATAAAGATTATTTATAAGAGTAACTTTGTTTTCTAAATTTTAGAAGTACAGCTTGAGGAGAAGTCTAATTCATTGGGATGTGTTGTTACCAGTTGCTGTGTTTAAATAGTTTATCTGATGAAAACTGACTCATGCAACAAGTTTTTTTAAAACAAATTCTGATATTTTTGCTTGTGGAAAGTCAGTGAAATTAAAGGTACCAAATACATTCATTAGCTCACCTTGAGCATCCCTGGTTTGTTGTTGGCTGAAGAATGGAACGTGTGCTCCGTGGTCAGCAGGGAGCTGAGCACTTTGCCCAGATCGGGATGTCTCTGTCTCAGGGCCTCGTTTGGGTCACCCAGGCACAGTAACTGCACATGTGATGGAAGCAGCAAACGGGCCAGGTTTGGATTTGTGTTTGCAGACTCGGTGTCTGCATGTGCAAATTAAGAAGGAACTTGGCTTTTCTCAAATAACACCCCTTGCCTCTAGCGAGGGCTGAAGCTGTGCCATTAAAATAAGAACTCAAAGAAATAGGACAATGACATGGGATAGTAACTGTGTATTCAGTAAAATCTGGGGCAAAAAAGTGTCTGAAATTCGTGAAGAATGTATCTGGGGCAGTGCCCCTGTCCCTGCCTGTGTGCCATGGGAGGGCTCTGGGTGGGACTCACTCCTTGCTGTGCTCCTGCCCCGGCCACGTTGTGTCCTGAGCTTGTGCTGGGTTTGGTGCTTTCCTGAACAACAGGAATATTGTGTGGCCATGTGCACAGGAGAGTCTGGGGCTGCTCTGCTGCTTTTGATCTGCATAAATCAGATTAATTCTTAGTTCCCCCTAACCTGAAGTTCAGGAAATGGAGAACTTCAGTAGTGTTCTCCAGAAAGCATTAAGCTGTCTTAGGCTTTGACATGGAGATTTTAATCATTTAATTATCTTAAATTGATACCTTCTGTAAGCAAAGCTTTTATCCTTTTAGGAATCAGTTGCAGAATTATGTCAGTAAAAGCCTTTTCTGTAAAAACTGGTATTATTTAGAATGGATTTCTTTGAGAGAATTAGGGTATGTCTGCTGAGTTCTTAAAGCCTCTTTGTTACGTTTCAAAGTGTCCTGACTTGTATGGCCTTAATAATTCAGATACAGGAAATGAAGTGTGAATTGGGTATATTCTCATCTGTTACATTTTCAAGTGGAACACACTGGGCTTGCAGTCTAATGAATTAAGACTGATTTAATTCTCTGCCCCTAATTTTATAAAACTGTTGATGATTTTTTTGCATAGAAAACTTGCAGAGTGCTTTCTTCTTAATATGTTCCTTAATTTTAAAGAAAGTATTTTTGAGCAACAGCTGCTGTCCTAATTTAAATATTTGTCCTCTTAGTTTCTCCTGTGATCTTTTTCCTCAGGTTGTTTGTTCCTCAGCAAAATGTAGTTTTATAATCTGATCCCATTTTCAACTGATTAATTGAAATGGAATTGTGTAATGAAGAGAATGTTGATTCAATTTTCCAGACTTTGCTTATGTATTTTGAGAGGTCGTGTGTGAAAATGTTTGGATACTTTCTAGGTTTGTTTTCCTTCTTAAACATTCGTAGGAAGTTGAATTTGTATTGTCAGTATTCTGGAGCAGTAAATTTTAAATAAAGGCTCAATTTTAAATAAAGGCTGAAGCTTTTGTGCAGAATCTGTTAATGGAGACACAGATTGAATAGAAAAGTCCAGTGTAGGGTGCTGTGAAAACTTACTAGAATAGTGTATTTCTGGGCTACCTCAAAAGGTTTTTTGCAGAAGTTTTTTTTTTGAGTTCAGGTTTTTGTTGCTTGTTTGTTGACATGATCAGTTATCTGATTTTTTTTTTGCTAGACTGTAGATTTTCTTGGAAGAGCTTGTGACAGTCCAGGAACAGCCGTGTGTTTACACTGCAAGTGAAAGTTGTCATGTCTTCTGATCTGGCCACTGAGTTTTGTTGGGTGGCATTTATGTTTTGAGAAATCCAAGGGGCTGCTGGAGTACTCTGAGCATTGTGCCTCTCATCTCTGCTAGTTCACTTCTCCTGATTTGTTTACCTCTTAGAAGAGTTTCTTCATCCCTTTCTCTGACAACTTCCTTTACTGTTCAGTCAGTGCTGAGTCAAATCCATTCACAGGGAATCTGTAAAGAAGAACTAATCTGGATTTTGTTGATGAGTGGTTCTCATATTTGTCTGATTAACATAGAAGATTGATGGCTGATGAATCTTGCATTATGGAGGCTGAAATAAGCTCATCCAGCTTCACAGAAGTGCTGCTGTTTTCTTCCAGCACTACATGGCCTCATTAGTTTACCCTCACCAACTGGTTAATCACAAAATGGAAGCAGATCAGGTGTGGGAGAGAAGAGCCGGCAAGGAGCTTTATGTGTGAGTGCTCTTGCAACCTCCCTAAAAAAACCCATGGCCCTTCCAAAAGGTCCTTCTGGTGGGGAGCCACAGATATGGGAACTCACAGACTGACTCCAGGCAGCAGCAGCAGCACAGCAGGCACTGGCCCTGTTCTCACCTGCATTAAGCCCATTTTATACCTCTTTGACAGACACCTTCTCTTGTGCTGTAGGAGCCTCTCCATAAAGCTCAGTGATGCTCAGGTGACCCCGGCGTCCTGCAGGCAGTGGCAGCACTCAGGTGTAAGGGGGCAGCACAGCCTGGGGTGGAGGCGGGGGGAGCAGCGTCCCCCGGCGCTCCCGCAGCGTCCCCCGGCGCTCCCGCAGCTCCGCAGTTCAGAGCTCAGTGTCGGGGCTCGTGCTGTGGCTGCACAGCTGCCCCGGGCTCTGCTGCAGACCCCACTCCCTCCTTGCTGCCTGCAGACCCCACTGGCTGTGACAGGGGATTGATTCGGTGGTGCCTGGAGGTTGGTGACCTGTGGGCCAGAATGGGCTGCTGGGGCTGCCCCTGGGAATGGTAGTGGCTACAGCACTTTGCGGGAGGGATCTTGCAAGACCTCAATCTCCACTTGGATTTCAGATGGAATTTTTTTTAATGTGATCAGGTTTCATAAGTTGGTCTTTGCCTTTTCTATCTGATACTGATATATGTGTTCAAATACATATATGTGTCAATTTATATCTGTATTTATCTGTTTATATAAATGCTTGATCCTAAAAAAGAGCTGATGACTCAGGGCATCAGCCAGTTGTGCTGCTCCAACTGCAGGATTGAAGTTTCCAGCTTTAACAAGGGGATTAGAGAAGTGGTGACAACCAATAGTTCCATGCCTGAACGACTCAAGGCTTTATGAGATTGCCTGCAACATGGTGACAGTGTTTATGTGAAACTCCCTTGTGGTTATTTACAGTTCCCACAATTCTCTTTTACCTAAAAAATTAAAAGGAAATATGCTAAAGTATAGCTTACCATGGCAGGAGGGAATTAGTGAGGTTTTGTTTAGCAAGTGTGGAGTTTTGGGTAGTGGGAGATGCTGCAGCGGGGTCCTGGGCCTGTCTTACAGCCTGTAAAACTGTGTATTTGAGCCAGGACATCCAGGGAGTTTGTAAGCTGTTGTGAGGCTTAGCGGATACTGTTTCTTCTGGTTTCTTATAAACTAATCTGTTCTAGTTGGGGCTGTGCTCAGAGTTCCTTGGTGCACTCACATTACAGTGGGTTGTTGTGCTGCAGTCTGAGAATGCCAGGCTGCTTCAAGGAATTAAACTTAGGAGCTAAACTGGTTGTTTTGGTTTTTTCTCTCAAGCTCCTGCCCTTCCCCTCTAACTATCTTAAATGTAATTTGGCATTGGTTTATGAAAATTTTCAAAACTTTTCAGGTGTAAATACTGAGTTCTGCCACGTGGGATTGTCTGATTCAAACTGAGACATTGCTCTTCAGAATGTTTTGGGGATATGCTTGGAGAGATTAGAATAACTTGTCAGGCAGCTTTCAGGTGTGCTTTGTGTGTAAGGCGTGGAGCAAAATTGTCCTGACAAAAGCAGAGACAGTTTTTGAAGTTTCCTTTTATGTGAGCTTACAGGACTACAGCAAGGAAAGGGTGGGGGATGCTGGTAAAGTTAATTTTTACTGAATATAAGTTTAATACAGAAGCTTTAACTGTTTTAATGTTTGACTTGTGTGCATTGTTAAGGTGTGATTCATTGCAAGCTGTGGTGCATATTTTCATTCTTTGGTCTTACAACAAAATAATATTTTTTTAAAGAGGAAAATTGTTTCAAAAATAATAGCTTCAGTTGGCTTTTGTGAAAACAAAGCCATTCCTGACCACATCACGCTCTGTGTGTACCAAGCAATAGCTTTTTGTAGTGATCTTATTATGTCTGAAATAACACAAATAGAGGTTCTTGAGTTGTGGGTGGGTTTTGGCCATCTTTTTCTTGAATTGTGGATAACCAAGTTACTGTATTTTTGAAATCATTATGTGTTTGAAAAAATGAAACTCAGCAACCCAGACATTGGCGTGGGCTGTGTAGGGCTAGCAGGGAGTTTCCCCTGGAGTGGAAGGACCCCTCTCCTTCCCACTGCTGCCAGCCCTGCTGTCGTCGCCTTTGCCTCTCTCTGTGCAGCCCTTGCCGAGGGCTGGGATGGGCAGGGCTGCTTGGGGGGCAGCTCAGCTGAGCTTTGGTCCCTTTTCTGTTTTTTTTCTTTCTTACTTCTTTTAAAGGGATAGTCTTTTTAGCTGGACAGAAATCAGATGTTCTTTAATGCAGGGTGGAGTTTGTGTGTTCATACCTCCCGATTGGTTTGTAAGTAAACATTCAGGTTTGCAGCATTACACATAATGCTTGTTCTTTACATGGCCATGGTTTCTTTAGCATATCCCTGGGGTAGAGACACGGAAGCACTATGGGTGCATTAGCAGTGAGAGGTGACTGATTCCCTTGGGACCTTGCAGAAGAGCATAGGCAGGATTGAGCTCTGAACCCCCTTCCTCCTGTTCCAGGGGGCTGTGCTGTGTAATGAAGGGTTCCCCCCACTGCAGATCTTCTCAGGCTGGGAGCTCTCCCAGAGCAGGGAGGGAGCTGACACTGTGTGGCTTCAAGGGGAATAAGTAGCTGACATTTCTGTATTTGTTGTTTTCTGAAGACTAAATCTCTTACTCTAGCTGTCTTTTCTCAGTGAGAGCAACCTGTTGTTTCCTTCTTCCCTGTACTGCCCACAGGCACGTCCCTCAGATCTGGCAGAGAAGGTGAGCGAGGCCACCTGACTGGCGGTCAGTGCTCTCAGTCTTGGCTGGGAGGACAACAGTGGTGGGAGAGGACACACTGTTGGGACTGTGAGACAGTGTGACCCACTGATTTGGCTGACAGTACCCTCCAGACTGAAAATTAGTGTTCATGCTGGTTCTGCTGGGAGTGGAAGGGGTTCAGTAGCTGAAAAGTGACTTTTTATATGTTCCTCACTTGTGTTCACACAACTGCAGAAAGCCTTTGCCTCCCCTTTATCACTTTTTTTTTTCCCATGCCAGGAAACTCCGGGGTTACTCTCACCTTGGCATGTGTATGGTTATTAACCAGGGCTGGTGTTCTGCTTTGAGGGCAGACTGCCCCCTGTTTCCGTGTGGTTCTGCCTTGTCTCCCATCTGTATGAATAATACATCCTGTAATACAAGATTGTATTTTTTACCCCTCGTTTTACCAAGTGCTTTGTATTCTGCCTTTTCCAGTCAGTGTGAAGGCATTTGGTTGTAGCCATGTGCTCTTGTACTGGGTGGGACTTTGGTGACAAAGGGACGAGTATACTCTGAGGTGCTTCTTATTGTAACCAGTTAAGCTTTTCCTGAGAAGTTGAGGATGGGGCACGCAGCACTCCTGACCTGCTGCTCCTTGTTTGGAGCTGGAGGTGCTGGAAGTGTTTGTGTGGCAGCTCTGCCCTGCCAGGAGTGGGATGCTCAGCACAGCCTCAGGCACAGCTGGGGGAGCAGCAGGGTCGGGTCCTTGCGCTGCAGAACCGCCTCGGCAGAGGAGCGGCTGTGAGAGAGGGGACCTTGGAATGGGGTGGCCATGGAAGAGGGGACTGTGGAATAGAGTGGTGACAGTGGTAGAGGGGGACCTTGGAATAGGGTGACAGTGGAAGAGGGGACTGTGGAATAGGGTAGTAACAGTGGAAGAGGGGACCTTGGAATAGGGTGGTGACAGTGGAAGAGGGGACCACGGAACAGGGTGACAGTGGAAGAGGGAACCACGGAACAGAGTGACAGTGGAAGAGGGGACCGTGTAATAGGGTGGTGACAGTGGTAGAGGGGGACCTTGGAATAGAGTGACAGTGGAAGAGGGGACCATGGAATAGGGTGGCAGTGGAGCAGGCAGGTGTGAGCTTTGGTCCCTGCCCAGCACAGGCTGGGGACGCTGCTGGCTGCTGCCCCAGCTCCTGCCCTCGTACACGTGTCACTCTGGCTCTTCGGTGCTGGTTTCAGACTCGTTTCTTCCTTCCTCGGGATCTCTGGGGCGTTGCCATCTGGCACAGCCCCCTGTCCCTGCCGAGGACCCGCGTTCCACAGTCGGCAGCTCTTGCTCCTGCGCTGGATAAGCTCCATGTATTCTCCTCACTAGAAAACAGTTTTTTACAGTATTTTTTGAATTTGAAATGTCACTGACTTTTTTTTTCCCCCCCTCCTTTCTAGACTGACTGCATTGCCATGGAAACCATTGTTGGAAGAGAAGACTTTTCTGCTGGTAACTCCAGAAACTGTGTGGTGCTTTTGGAAGCAAAGCTCAGCTCCAGCCGGCTACTTTCATTTCCACCAGCACGGACATAGACACACATCCTTTTAATTAATTTTTTTCATAGACATCAGCTCTCTACAGTTGAATTCATTTGAATTGAGATTTTTTTCATAGCTGTGCTTTGGTGATGGAATTTGGTCTTTCATGTCATATCTACTTTGGGAGGCAGTGTGAGTGCTAATCGGAGATCCCTGTATGTCCCTTTCTTCCTTCTGCCTCTCCCATTAATCTTTTTTTAAAAATTTATATTCTGAGAAGTCAAAGCTGGTTTCTGATTGTCTGTTTAACATGGGATTTACTTCTCTGGTACATTAACAAGTGGTTAGCTTAAAACATGTATTGTTTAGAAATATTTTGGCAGTTCAGGATTTTTCCAGGTGGCTGGGCAGAAGGAGGGAGAGGTGCACATGAGCTTGAGGGGTGAACCCATGGGATTGGATGGGTCTGAGGAGACAAGACCTCTTCTGCCTTTTTTTTTCCTTTTTTTTTTAAGGTTTTGCTTTTATGGTACAAGAGGTATTTCTTGAGCATAGGCTAGAGGCTTTTAAATCAAATGTCTGTCAGAGCTTAAACGGAAATCTTCTTTTGCTCAGAATTTTGGTATGTACAAAGTAGGATTAATGGGCTGGTTGTCTTGTAGATTGTTTTTGTTCTTGTTTATAAATACGAATTGTGTAAAATGAGGTTTTTGTTCATGGATTGGAATGGAGAACTGCGGAGTCGTATCCAGCATTTGTGACTTCTGCATTAGACTTGTCAGCTGTAGCTTTTTAAAGGGAAACCACCCTAACTGATCTTACTTTCAGCCAAAGTCCCACTTTTAATTTGGGACTATTTTAGTTCGTTCTTTCTGGCATAATGGGGAAAAAAGTAAAATGTTGGCTCATTGATTGTCTTTATCCCACTGACAGAAATGTGAACAATGACTATTTGACATTTTTAAAATAAGCCCTGATTTTTCTACAATTTAAGTGCTTCACTCTTGTACTGAATTTTTTTTTTGGTTGAAATGAATTTAGGTTTTTAACACACTGCTATGAAGTTAAAAGAGCACGACACTAGTCATTGGTACATGAAATGGATAATTAAAGGCACTGACGATGCTAAAGGGTTTGGAAGTGGTACAAAATCCTCGTGCTGTTCTGCACCCCCAGCTGGGAATCCTCCAGTGTATATTGTACAAGGGATGTGCCAGGCTGCCTCACCTCCAACACACAACCTTTACATTGCTGGGACAGTTTGTGTCACAGATGAGACACTGTCAGTGGTGTGTACTCAGATCTATTTTTGAGTACTATTGAAATGTACATGTCACTAAAATAGGAAGAGTTTTTTTGGTTTTTTTTCTTTTTTTTGAAACATGGTACCAATCAGTTTACACAGTGTCTAGTGACAGGAAAAACTGTTGCTACAGGGTTTAAAAGCACAGACCTGTTTTTGATTCTGGAAGAGAAGTTTCAGTTGGTACAGTTACTTGCTGCTAAACATACAGGAATTAAAAACACAACCACTCTTACAGACCATGATACTGTCTTGCCATAAAGCTCTTGGTTGGTCTTGTAATGAATAATGCAATACATAGACAGCTTTTTATAAAGCTTTACATCTTTTCTAAGAAATCAAAATTTGGATGAAGTTAGTTCTAAACATTTAATGTGAAAGGAAAAGGTTGTTTTGAAGAAATTTGTTACATACTTATTTCATATTAGATCCCTGAGGCTGCCATTGTACAATATAGAGCACTGATTTACTACATGCTGAATAAATAAGTAAATGGGTAACCTCAAGTATAGTGGTACAAATACTAATAGGTACGGCATAATAAATATGCAATCTTTTTGAATCTCTTAGTTTACAGCAACTAATTTATTCAGTATTGTGCTGGAAGAACATTTTCAGATGATGTAAAACATATCACTATATATACTACCTTCCAGCTACCCGTTTATGCTGCTGTATAGTACAAAAATACCAATGATAGAACAATGTTTGTCCTGTAAATTTAATTTGATATTGGACAGTTATTGTCTGTACAAACTAAAACATATATGGTTGAAACTGTTCATTATATTTGCTATTTCTGCTTCACAGATCTGTTTTAAAGTTGAGCTGATTGATCTGGCTTTGTCTTCCATTGTAAATATTGTTCTGTTGTTTTCTTTGTAAAACACATCGCGTTTGCGGTTTGGGAGACTGGCTTGAAGCTCTGTATAGTGTTTATATTTATCTGACTTGGCTTTCCATAGAGCTACTTGCAGTAAATACGTGTTCATGTAGCTCCGTGTCTGGGTTTTATTTTTAAACAAACTTGCTTTTTTTCTCTCAGAAGTGTTTCCTCCTGTGGTGCTGCTTCTCCTGAAAGTGGTTCTGTCCCCCTGTGCATCCCTGGAGATTGGAGCTTTTAGCACTGTTTAGGGCAGGGATTCCCAGTCTGGCCAGTTTTCTCAGTCTTTACACTTGGTGTAAAAAGTAACATACAGCAAAACACCCAGAAGTTTTCTTTGCCATAGTGTTGGTAAACAACCAAGCTTTGGAATGAAAAAAGCCGAAATCAATGCCTGATACTTTTTCTGCTTTAAATGTTGTCCATGGATGAGTGTGGGAGTCTCATGTTCAAAAAGAAATAGTCCTGGAAGAAATTTTTATCATAGTAGCAAATATGGCCCTGACTTTGGAGTAGAAGGGAATGAGTGTGTTTTGCTGTTGTATCTTTTGCAGCGACACTTTGGTTTGGTACATATTAAATAAGGTCTCAGAATGTGAAAACCCAAATGCAAATAGATAATCTCATTATTTCAAGTGATGCACCTGCCTGTAAAAACAACTGAAGTGAGAAAATATCAACAAAAGGTAGTGCCTTTTCAGATTCCTTACTGACATGAAGGATATGGACTATTTTTTTAATAAAAAGAGGCTTTTATCCATAGATGGGAATCTACATGATCTCCATAACCATGGATGTTTACTGTGGAATATCTTGGATGAGACCTTGCTTTAAAAATACCTGATTTAATTCTTACCTGATTACTCAGAATTGTACATTGAAACAACTCCCTGGAAAAGCCAAGTTTGCTCTAATAAAGCAGCCCCTTTCCCAGGGCCCCATGGCAGAGTGTGTAGCCTTTGGTGGGTGGGAAAGGAGAACAGTCTGCTTAGCCAGGGCAGGAAGAGCCCAACCAGCAGTACCGACAAACTGTGACAATTATCCAGACTTGACCAGACTGTTGTGACAGTGTGAAGATAATTATTGCAAAATACCTTAGAGTGATTGGATCTGAAATGGGGCAGCTGCTGGAGGGTTGGGGGTTTTTGGTTGGGGGGTGGAGTTCAGGGCTTGGCACTAATTTTTCAAACCCCTTTGGGTGGCAGAGCTCTCCTGCTTCTTAAGTGTGGTGAAAGCTTTCAAAGCCAGAAGGCAAGTTAGACTTCCTGACTGAATCTGAAGACAGGCATTGGATCACATGTTAAAAGTCTTTTTTTTGAAAATGCATTCACCAGTTCTCATGGCCTGTGCATCTCCCTGAGCCCCCTGTGATACTGGAAATAGCCAATTGCCAGGGAGCGAGGGGTTCACAGCTGGGAAGAAGGATCTTGTCAGCATTAGCAGGTGTCAATATGATCTGTACTGCGTGTTTTTCATCCCTGCATCCTCTCTCGGCTATAGCAGGAGCTCCCTCAGATGTGCAGAAGTTTGTCCATGAAGAGCTGTGGATCAGCATGTCTCAGGGGAGAGCAGGAACCCTGAGCTTGCTGTGCATGCCTGGAAGGTAAGAACTTCTCCCCCTCATTCCCTTTTGTTAAGAAAACACACCAAGCTCAGTTTCTTTGGTTTTCTTCTGAGTTAATATACAGCTTTCTGAAGCAGCATTATGATTACAGCCTTACTGACCCAGGAAACAGCTCAGTGGGCCCTGAAGCTGCTGTTGGCAGAGTGGCCTTGGCCACCATCCTGTGCTACACCAGGGGCCATAGAGAGCCCTTAGAAAGGACAGCAGGTTGTGCTGCTGACCAGCTCCTGTCACCTCCCTGTGGTCACCTGTCTGTGCAAAGGGGTACAGTTAATAATCTTTCCTTACAAAGATAATAGTTCTAGTACTTACCCTACATTTTAAATGTAGAACAGTCACTGCTCCCCTGAGCTAATCACTGCCCCTGTGTCCCAAGAGCAAATGTCCTGCTTTTTGCCAATAAACTAACCTGGAAAGACTAAATTATTCAACTCTTGTGCAATTTTCAGCTTGTGCTTCTAATGGAAGTAGCCATGGCAGCAGAAGTATTGTGTTTCCAGCAACATTGCTGGGTTGTCTGCAGTGTAACTTTTCTGGGAAGGATATGTTCAAATCACATAACACTGCTCCCTGCAGCACAGTCTTAAATGCAGCAAAACAGCCCTCCCTCAGGTGTGTCCTGAGGATGGCGTGTCTACAGTTCAGGCACTAAACTGACTACAAAATACATCAGCTGGATATCACAGTATATAGGAAATAATTGCAAAAATCAAATTTTAGGACTTGAACACTCGATGCCTGTAAAATCAATGTATTGTTGTTTAAAATTCTAAAACTACTTTTAAAAATAGGTCCTTCTGCACCCTCTCTGGGAAACGGTGACTATGGAGGGACTGACCTTGCCAACAAAGTATTGCAGGCCTGAGAGCTTCTGCAGCCCAAGGTTTGTGTGCAGCAGTCCAGTTGATGGGACAGAAGTGCTGCTGCACTGCCCTGTGTGCCCACTCTGGTTAGAGGCTGTCCTTGGGCTGCAGAAGTGCCTCAGAAGTTTAAATCCCACCTTAGAAATATGAGGTTGAAGGAAGCTTTTTATAATAGGACTTACTAGAGTGAAGAAACCACTGAAAAGTCTGCCTTAGGCAGAACTTTTAATACTAGAACAATGTGAATCCAAGTTAGGCACAAGATTGCTAAATCCTGGGTTTAGGATTCAAACCAGTATTCCTTCAGAAAGTTGTGCTTTTTCAGTCATCATCCTGGTTGCAGCTGACAGTGCCGACCTGCAGCAAGAACAAGGCCTAGGTGGGGGGCAAGGAAAGGTGGGGGCTCCCCTTCTTTTGAGCTTTCCTGCAGCCCTCGCTGCTCCAGGCAGGGCCACACCTCGTGGTGCTGCTGTCACAGCTCCTGCCAAAGCCACACGGTGCCCTCGAGTGGCTGCAGAGTGTCCCCAGCAGCTCCCAACGCGGAAGTGCCTGCTCGAGATGAACTGAAATACACCAGCTGTGTGTGTTCAGTTATGAGAACAAAAGCTTTAGTGAAAAACATACCAGGCATCAGGAAAAAGAGCCTTAACTGGAGCTGAAGAAGAGTCTGGAGCCGGGTCGTGTTTAGGTGCTGGTGAATATTTTAAGGCTCTAAAGTTCAAAACAATTTTTTCCTTTTTAATAATAAATCTGCAAACACAAACTTTTACCTGTAGTTTAATGTTTATATACTGATGGATAGCACCTAGAGGCCCCAACCAACATTTGAGCCCCCTCAATGTCTCTGCCCCAAGGAGCTTACAGTCTAAGCATCAAGAAGCAGGAGAGAAGAATAACCATGTTCTTTTATAGATCAGCAACTCCGATCCAACACAGGTCAAGCGATTTACCTGCTCTAAGGCACAGATGGTGTGATGGGAATTAACCAAACATCTCTTGAATCTCTGCTGCAGGTCTCAAGTTAAAAGATGTTGCCTCCTCTCTAGACCACCTTTTTCTTTGTAAGATACAGCCCCTTTGGAGTTCTGAGCCTGAAGCTGATTAAGGACTGTTCTCCAAGTTGGGGCCAGAGCTGCAGGACAGAACAGAGAGAGCTGTCACAAGTGCAGCTGCTTTTTACACACTTTACTTTTCTGTGGTCATCTCACAGCTTTGGGCCCTGAAGCTGCCACAAGACCAGTAGGTCTGGGTGCTCTCTACTTTATTCTGGAATGGGATCTCCTATCTTGGTTTTACCTGCTGTGAGAATCCCAAATCTTACAAAGAAGCACCAGTTATGTACTACTGTAACAAACATGTTCTGCCCTTTCCCTGGTCCCCACATCTGAACACTTCTTGCTGGTGAGCACAAGATGGGGTATTGGTAGGGAAGGCTGAGAGAGCTCTTCCTTTGGGAGCTTCTTTAGCATTCATTCTTCTGCTTTTTTGGGGCTAGAGATTGGCTGCTATGTTCATTTTAGACTTCTGTGGAGCCAACAGTAAGATAAGGGCTTGTGTTTACATGAAGAGACTGACTATTTTATTTCAGCTTTGGTAACAAGTTCTTGACTTGGAGGTAGCAGCAGGTTCAGATTATTTCTATATGCATCAGCAAACCAAACTAAAATGAGCTGAAAGATGCACGTTGCTGAATAGCCCACTATCTACCAACGTATATAACTGCAACTAATTGAAAAAAGACAAAGCCATTAATATTTTGCACCTTAAACTAAAGAACTTCAGTTTCATACTTGGTTGAAAGCTTTTGAAATCAGCACCAATCTCATTGTATCACTGCCACCTGCTCAGTCACCAGTCCTATGTCTTTTGTCAAATGTGCATAAAACAAGGAGATGTGGGATGCTCCGAGCTTACAAGGATAACTGGAAGGTAAGAACAAACAGCCAGTAGCAGATACATTACTTAACAGCAGTCAATAAACAAATACATGTCACCTGTAGAGAGCAGTACGTTAATTCACAAGTTAGGCTGTATTGATAGTGGAGGTGGCAAAATACAACAAACATATTAAAGTAGCATCACTTGACAAAGAGTCCTGCATTGTCAGGGAGCTGTTTATACACGAGGGTAAATGAAAGGGCACTGACCATGGAAGCTGAACAGTCATGCATACCAAAGTGAGCACTTTTCAGCTATTGCACAAGGAGTGACACTCTTAAGACATACACAGGAGGATTCTTACAAACTGACATCAGAAAGACTGCATGCACCATCTTTCAAGGCCTTATGTGAACTATACATACACAAGAGTTGCTGTATACTGTAAATACATTGTGGATGTGTATAAATTCACATAAGATTAAAAGATTAATCTGTAAATAGGAAAGTTTCCACCATCTTATGCTTTATTTTATTCAGAAGGTGTCTTAGTGGGTAGATTATTTTGGATAAAACATATGACACCATTTCAGAGTCGAGGTTTCATGTAAGCATCATCTGAAATGCTTCACTAAGTGGATATTGCCAAGGGACAGGTTTGCTTAAACCAAACTGATTACTAAAATGTGAATGTGACTTTTATTCTGAAAAGGATATAGAATATGGCTAATAATTTCACATATTTTCACAAGATAAAAACCCTTTTCAAGTGGATTTGGATTTCTAAGCACAAATAAAACCACTGATAGCATGGTGTACAACATTTAAAACCCTGATCAAAATTACTTCAGAATATTGTGCATTCCCCAAATGTAACATGTTGGCAACAGAGGAAGGAAATGAAAAATTAAATGAGTAAGTTGGTGTGAGAGGAGTAAATTCTCTCTGTACCAAGTTTCATAATAAAATACTGTTGTATCTTTTAATTTTAGGCATAAGGATTTTTATATCAGTCTGGTTTGTTTCTGAATGACTGAAAGTTTCAACTAAAAAGGTGTTTACACAATATACACATTTCATTACTTACAAAGAGAAATAAGCTTAAAATTTCATATTAAAAACCTGGGATACAGTAGGGTTAGTAGCACCATGAAAAATGTTTTTCAAAACTGCAGTCTTGTTACTTTAAACATACTCAGTGCGTCGTCTCTTTCTCTTGGTTGATCAAAAAGGTGCCATTTTGGTACAGAGAGAGAAATGAAAAATTTCATCTTCTGATCCTTTGTGAACCTCGAGTGTTCTTTTCTGTTTCCAAGAGGTCAATTCTTTCATCTTAGTCCTGTTGTCAAATATGTACTGAACAACCCTTAGTTTGGCACATGAGTGAGGTACACTTGAATTTGCACGGTTAAAACAGTTTGGATTTGTTTTCTTTCTGCACAGTAGCACCATTGTTGCAGCTGGAAGACAGTGCATCTCAGGAATTTTCAACTGTTTTATAAAATGTTCTCCAAGATGTTACGTCTTCTTCATACAAACTTGACAACGACTAATTCGCGTCCTCAGGTCTCCAGCTTTCAGTGTCTCTGACTGAGGTTTGCTGGTTGACAGACACAAAGGAAAGGTTGGGTTAGCTTTTTCTTTGTTTATAGAACTGTTCCTTTCAAATTCTACTTCATTCTACATTTTTATATAACTTTTAAGTTCTGTAATATAATCCTGAATTTGAGAGTTTTCCTTGAAGGCTGATCTTTCTGTCCCCAGCACCAGGTGACATGCTCAGCCATGTCCAGTGTCAGTGTCCCCAAGGCGTGTGAGCACCTGCTTCAGGCTGGCAGGTCATGGAGCACAAACAAACTGAGAGGGAGGTGAATTTTGGACATTTGAAACGATATTTTGTTTCTGTCCTTGGGGTTTCTTAGTTTAAGGTACTTCAACAACACATAAAAAGTACTGCTACAGTGAGAGCTGTATTTAAGTGATGGCTTTACCAAATTACTTATTTTTATTCTGAAAGGGTAAGGAGATGAGAGATTAATAGAATTACTTTGTGTAGTATGTGTGTACACAGAGTAAGCCCAATTCTTAACAATTTCTTAAAAAAAATACAGTAAAGAAGGAAGTTGTGTTTATGGAATAGAGAAAATGCTAGAGATAGAAAATTCACAGGCGCATTGGTAGTTACTACTAGGCAGTTTTACCATGGATCAACTAACTGGAAATCTGAAGAGTGATAATTAATCATGGCAAATATCCTGAGTTACACAAAAACAGCTTGGGGGCCACCCCTGCTCTGTAGCACAGTGCACAGTGCCTGCCCTGTGTCACCAAGCTACACTTCTCAATTAGGTGGCAGTGGGAATATGATGATGTTTTTATCAGCACACAGTTATTTATTCTATGAGGGGAGATGATTTTTCAAAGAAAAAATTATTTTGCTACTCAAATTGAAAGGGAAAAGGTTTGAGGAGCTGAGAGACTCCAGCTGAAATGCTGACTGCAGAGAAGCTGAGGGCAGAATGGCCACTGGCTGCATTGCAGCCAAAATGTCATCCCATTTCCCTCTGCAAAGCGTGGGAAAAGGTGCTGGCCATGGAGGGTAGAAAACCTCCTTCACACAAGCATTTTAAAAACATCTTATATGAACATCTGCCTTAAAAAGTTTAAGTAGAGTTGATCTTGCCCTTCATACCTGTCCCTTGTATATCTGTACTTTTCAAATATTTGAGTGTATTGAAAGGTCTGTCAAGGAGAAAACCAACAAAATTGTTCTTTTAGGCTCCAAATATAGTAAACAGAGTAGGACTATTTCCAGAGAAAATCCTACAACAAAATGTGAAGAATTGACATTGAAAGAATCTGACTCCTTTCAAAACAGCATGTGCCCTATCAAGTTTTTACATATTAAAGGCTTACCAAGGTAACACTTGAAAAACTGGTTGTGAGGGGGAAAACAAACTAAATTATTTCCATATACCCCTGTAAACAAATCTCTTTTGATCTTTGGAATAAATCCAGTTTCCAAAGTGCTCATTCTGGAATAAAGCAATAGACAAGAAACAGGTTTTCTTACCTGAACATTTCTGACACCTCTACAGTTGCCAGCCAGAAACTGTAAGAATTGGCGTAGTAATTACAGGTGCCCCGACCGTGGCATTCGATGAATGGTGCTGAGCGGAATTCCTCCAAACAGGATCCCGGCGATGCCAAGGCCTGTCCAGAGCCCTCTGCTCCAGCACTGGTGTGCTGGTGGAGGAAAGAGACACAAGAATCTCAGGTGCTAAAAATTAAATAGCACAGAATCAGCTACTAAAGAGTCACTGTCCATTCTTGGTGGAGATGACACAGTGTCAGGCACCTCCATAAGTGTTAGTGGGATCTGTGTAGGGGAGAATCCCTGTCAGCCTTGGCTACCTTGGTTAGGGATTGAATGACAACCCCCTCAGTTCTGAACAACATCCCAAAGCAGCCAGTCGAGGACACAGGTAGGCAATAGCCATGTCTGGAGTAGGAGGCAGATCTTACCATCATGAAAGAGTAACCAATCCAAAGGGAGTCCCAGCCTGGAGGACATGAAGGAATCTGAATGGTCTGACTGTGGACAGCTATCACCATAGCAGGAGCTTCACACACTACACATCTGGATGCAGGGGAAGTACCAGAGAAACACATGACATTAAAATACTATAGGAGTATGTTTTATTAAGAATTCTTACCCAGAGAAAGGGAAGAAAACTAGCCTGTGAGAGGCTCTCCCATCAATCTAGACTTCTCACATATTTTGTAAGTGCAGTATGACAGTATTTTGGAGTGCAAGATCTGTCTACACTTGGTAAAATACTGAAGCAGTTCCTGAAACAAAAACTGGAAGCTCCAAGTCCTGAAGTGAACACCTTAATCCCAGAGACAGTAGCTCCCATGTTCTCTCTCCTGTCTGTAGGGATCTTGGCACTGCTGACTACAGAGGTGCCCTGGTCAAGGGGAGCTCTTGCAGCCTTTCAGCCTCTCATTTTCACTGCTTCATGGAGACAGACATTTTAAGGCAGTAAACACTTTAAAAGAAGCTGTTTGCCTAGTTTTTCCCAGAGCAAAACGTGACAGATTCATCTCCTAATACCCAACCTGCATGTTGGAAACACGTGGATAAGACCATATTGATACTGATCCCGATATTAAAAGGGACCTGATAGCCTGCTTTGTCTCACCGGCTGATGAAGGGCTGGATGCTCTGCCCAGTCAGTGGCTCCATGCTCATGGGCATTGGCTCTGGAGTTGACAGCCAGTAGGAATAGTCATTCCTTGATGCGAAGTTACAAACATTGTTGATGTTGCAGAACATGAAGGGCATGGTGCTGAAACGTCTAAGACAGCTCCCGGCAGTACCTACAGAGTAAGATACATAAAACGTGACAGCGAAGTTTTCACTTCATTGCTTTTTATAGCAATTCTTTGAGAACAGTAATTGCGTATTCTTCCTCTCCTCCTGTGAGTGCACAGCATGTGTTATCAGATTGTCACATGAGGGAAAAACTTAACTTCTCTGTTTTCATTTACATTCTTTCATCCTGGATTATAATGTGCAGCCTCTGGAGGTAGCAGATCTTAGTATGCAATCCCCATCCTCATCCAAGAAATCTCTAAGACTGTCATATCTTCAGAGAACCAGAGCATTTGAAGAAACAGCTACAAGCTCTTTCCTTTTAAAGACAGAGCATGCAGAATATCTCACCCAAATCCTGGCCATGTGCTCTTTCATTTCCTTGCACATACAGAAGAGAGAATCCATCGTATATTCTTGATGTTCCCTGTGGACATAGTGGTGTATCGCTGGTCTGGCTGTGCCGAGTTATAAGGAATCCATGAGCAACAGAAGCTGTTCCAGGAGGACCAGGTGGGCCTTGTAAGCCATCAGGACCAGGAGGTCCCTGAATTCCTCGTGAGCCTGTTCACATGAGAGAAACACAACATACAGTATTTATTAATGCCATTTCTTGCTAAAAATTGTCCCAGTGCCTAGCCTGACTTCTCAAATACTAGGTCAGGGGTTCTAAGCAATAGCTGCATAGTATGATCTCTGCATTTGGTGAAATTCTTTCTTTTACGAATCTGTTTTCCCCATTTATGATTTTCATGATAAATAAAAATTATTTTACTAATCTCACTCTTGTGTTTCTTACAATCTTCATTATCTCCTCTGCATCATCTGTGCTGCAAAGAGGATGCCATTCAGCTTAAGATAAAGCACTTGACAATATTACTCAGCAATGACCAGCAAGATTCCAAACCAAAATATGTTAAGCTGTTTGTAATATTTTTGCATTAAGAAAATCCTAAAATTCCTATTTTATCATTATTCCCATGAGGCAAAGATCTGACTTCCCAGTATTAGCCTGCACTCAGAAATGGGAGTATCTCTTTTTCCACTGAGTCCTCACAGGATAAACACCATACCTGGTTGGCCTGGAAGACCCCTCTCTCCTTTACGTCCCGCTGGACCATCAAAACCAGGCAGTCCATCTCGCCCTGGGTCACCAGGAAGACCAATTGGACCTAGAATAGTAGAAAAAAGCATAACTGAAATAAAAGCTCTTGAAATCTCACTACAGAAATCTTTAAATTGCCTGGGACTTGTGTTGTTTCTTTGTGATATATAAGAACAGTCCATTGAGCAGTCCATGTATGGTGGAACCTTGCATTTATCTATTAACCCTGCATTTATCTATTACCTCTTGCTGAGCTCAGTAACTCATCTCTGCAGCCTCTGCCATGTGACTGGCATTGCATCCTGCACTCAACTGCCCCTCTCTTACTTCCTCTGCAGCCACCCAGGATCGTACCTGGCAATCCCTGTGGCCCTGGCAATCCAGGTGGCCCTTTGGACCCAGGCTGTCCTGGAGGACCCGGGGGACCAGGATCACCTTTGACAACAATGCTTCGTCCAATGGTACCTGGTAAACCTGGTGGACCTGAGAGAGAGCAGATTAGTATTAGAGAAACCAAGGTGGAAGATAGCATTAGAAACAGTTTGTTTATTGCAAAATCAGAAGACAAGAGCTCCATTAATACAAAGAATAAGTGTATGTATAGGACAAAAAAGTGCTCTCAGTGATCCCCTCAAAGGGCCACTCTTGCAGGAATTAATCCATGTAGACTGGATACAGAGTATAAAATATTTTGGATTACTTGTTGGGACAAAAAAGTACAGCCTAGAACTGTGTTAAAAATGTTGCTCACTCAACTACTTTCATTGCTGGCTGAGACCAACTCAGTCCTACATCCGTGTAACAAATTCTACTGGCATGGAGCAAAAGTGACAGTGCCCGTCCCCAGGACTCCTACCTGGAGGGCCTGGCAGTCCCTGGCTGCCTGTGAGGCCAGCGGGTCCTGCAGGGCCAGTGGGACCCTTCATACCTGAAACATCAAATTCACACAGTTACACAGTGAAAGAACAAGCTGTTTTACACACTCTGCTGCAGGAACGGCCAAAACAGGCTGTTACTGTGTCTGGAGGTTTTCACTTGAAATGCCATTTAAATACCTGGGAATCCCCAGTGAAATACCTGGGAATCCTGGAACGCCTGGAACCCCAGGGTCTCCCTTCATTCCATTCAGGCCAGGACGACCAGGATCCCCCTGAAGAGAACAGCCTCACGTTATTCACTCATCTCCTCTCGGTTTCAGAAACAGAATGGAAAGGTGTCTGGGGACACATGAGCAAACTGGGGGCCGTGAAGGGCTGAGCACACAGGAATATGAGGCTGCATCAACAGCTCCAGCTCCCATGGGAATATAGCAGGGACATACTGTCCAGATACTGGGGAATAATTAAGGAAAAGACCCTCTTTCTGGCTTCAAGACAGGGTGTTAAACTGCATATTCCGCCTAAATATATTCCATTTCTATGGCATTTAAAAATTAACTAGGGGAAAACTCCATTTCTTATCCTACCTGGCGTCCGGGTGGTCCTTGATCTCCCTTTGGACCAGTCAGGCCAGGTGGACCAGGTGGACCCGGGTTTCCCTTTTCCCCTTTAAGTCCTCCACTGCCTGGTGGCCCTCGTGGACCTTCTGGGCCTGGTGGACCTTAACATTGCAGAACAATTATGCACATGTCAGTACACATCAACCATTCTCCCCAAGTTTGTGCCTTCAGAGTCAAAAAAAAAAAAAATTAAAGATATTTTGGCTTGACTTCCCAGCTCTATTTCAATGCTAAATTTAGAGTAAACTAAAAGAAAAACAAATGGAGGGGTTATTTGCACTACCCAAATCGGGAACCAAGGCTGCTTATCTAGCTGGTGAAGAGAAGCAGGTCTTTCCAGAGGGCAGTGCAGCTCACCTGCCTCAGCAGCTTTCCAGTGACCAGACTGGTGCCTTTACCAGGAGCCAAGAAACCCAAAATTAGATGGTACAAATATCCCCTCTGCTGACCTGCATTACATTCACCATGTCTTAAGGTCTGTTTAACAGCCTCGACTCCTTTTGAAAGCCAGATTCAACAATGTAAAATGTTGCTGCTTTTTTGCTGTTACAATTTGATGTACCTATTGAGGAGCCCTCATATACTGTCTCCTGACTGCCAGGCAGCAGGAAGCTCATCATTCTGCCTTTCCTAAATAATAACCTGAGTTGCAGAAATTTCCTTTAGTTGAATCTCCCTCCAACTGATTTGTCTTTCTTCAGTAGAATTATGCCATGTGAATCCAGTAACTGGGCTGGTCTTAAAATATTTTCCCTTTGCTATGGCCACATTAACCCTAAGCAAAGCAGTGGATTTAAAAGAAACTTAGGTATCATATGAGACCTCCACCTTTATGCCACCATCTAAACAGAAGGTGAGTGATATTAATTTGTGGCAAAACAAACTATACTCTAGAGCAGCAACAGCTAATAACATTTTACAAGTTAGATCTCATAATGGATTAACAAAAGGATCTCTTTGCAGGACAGTGCTGTGACATTCTCCCCTGTAGTGCAACAAATCCAATAACATTTATGAGTGTGACAGATTTTCAGTTCTTCTGCAACCTTGAATAACTTAGCATCTCCCTTGACATCCTCACAGTCTATATTCAGCAAATTAATTTGATGACTTGTGTTTCTGCATGCAAATTTGAGTATAGAATCCCTTCCCTTTTTAAATCAACAGCAATTTTGTACCAGATTTCACACGTATCCTGTAGCAGTTTCAGCTACAGAAAGCATCCCATCATGCAAGGATTTTTTTGTGTTCGTTTGGCTCTTTTTACTGTACTGTACACATGCAAAATAATACCAGGTTACCATCTGTGGCATGCTAATCAAACACATACGGTCTGCAGGGTAACCACAGCCCTTAAAGAGACAATCACAGAATTACAGGAAAACATCTGTTTCTCTTACATCAAGTGCAACGCAGTAAAACAAATTGACCGAGTTAAGAGTCTAACCTGGAGGACCTGGAAGGATCAGAGTTCACCAAAGCCCAATGATCGATGTTAGAAGGGTCAGACATCACACAGTACAAAACAAGATTACTAGTTAGAAATAGTACAGATGACAGCATATACACTACACAACAACCCACTTCACCAGCATATTTTGTATTTACAATATAATCCACATGCATGCACAAAACCATACATGAATACACAGCGATAGGTATTTCCAGATACAAGTTATTCTGGTGACTAGGCTCTACTAATGTGACACTTCATTTAACAGCGAACTCAGAGCTTTACTAATGAACGTGTTATTGCTTTAACATTACAGCTAAGGCCTATGACTGGTTAGTCCTGGCTCACAGGAGGTTTGGACCATGTAACCATTTCACTGACAATATTCAGCCTCTCGGGGCCTGGAGCTTGGCAAACAGGCAGGTGAATTGTGAGTGACAACTTACTCGTGAGCAAAGTTCTGCTTTGGTAGGGGGGAAGTGTGACTTAACAGAGGGTCTTATCACCACAAATCAGGTATGACCCTCAGATATCTATGGATACAATTCTATGGCTGAAAAGTAGGCTTACACTCACTTTGAAATGGTAAGCAGGAGTGACATGGATCAACAGGGCTGCAAATGCTGTAAGCAAAAATACAGCAGAACTTGCAAATTTAGAATTTGCTGTCTTTACTGTTGGCATTATTTCTTCTTGATAAAATTATTCCAAGATGCTAATTTACCTGTTCAAGGTTATTATAGAAAATGGCATGTGATAACATCTTTGGGAAAAAAATATTTAAATGTTCTCTTCCAAAAGGTAAGCTGGTTGTCCCTACCACACTCCTGAGGAGCTGCTCTGCCACTTGCATCTTTCATGTCAGTGAAATGATTTAAATATATCAACATATCACCATGCAATTTGCAGCTAAAAACTACAATAAATACACATCAGGTTTCCTTCACAGCACTATTTCTTACATATTCGACAAATTATTTTAAACACTAACTGTAATACAGTTGTTAAAAATAATGACATGGACATTTCATTGTTACTGTTAAGTACTTATAAACTATATTTCACTGATAGGTAAGTTTTGCTATGATTTATAAATCTGTCCTACACGTGTTCATCACTGAAATCTGGCTGAGCACAGTCGCAGGGTGGAACAAAACACAAGGCAATTGCTCAGCTCCTCCCAGCACCCCCATGATGGCAGCCCTCCTTTAAAATGTGGTTACTGCTTGGGTGACCACAGTTAAATTAAAAGGTAAAGCCACAGTCATTTCTTTATATGACTGCATAAAGCTGGGATTCAAACATCAGGGGTTGCCACACTTGCACCTCACAGTGCTTGGGATGGCAGGCTAAAAACTAAAATTCCCTTCATGGAATTTTCCTGACAGTTCTTTGCTTCCTTAAAGTTATCATAGCAAAACCTAAAGATATCATTATTATTAAGTAGATATACCAAGTCATTTTCTATAGACACAGATGTCAAAAATCTTTCCAAGTGCCAGTTTGTGTTCCATGTTGATACTCTAAAGTTAAAGTAAACTTCTGCAAACAACCATGTTCTCACCAATCCTGGCCCCCTCCCCTAGTGCCAGGGAAGGGAGGGCTGTGAGCTTTTTTTTCCTTAAATAGTTGTGAAAGGAAGAACTTTCCTCATTTCCTCGAAATATTCTGGTGAAGCAAAACAATGGAAATAAGGATCTCTCTTCTCTGAAAAGTTACAATGCTCCAAGTCGGGAATGTAAAGCATCACTTAGTCTATATAAATTTTCCTACAGACACTGTTGGTATAAAAGAAGCATTTAATTTAAGTCACTTGAGTGTGTCCAAAATAAACAGCAGCAGGTGTTACAGAAACGAATGCTGTCACTTGCCCAAGCTGCAATACACAATTATACAGCAAAGGCACAGAAGGACAGTGCAATATGCTTTAAAAAAGAAAAAGATGAAAACCACTATATATTATTTTCAACTGCACTGAGAATAAATATGAGTTTTGTGCTGGGGACACTTTATAAAAGCCTTGCAAATCTGGATCAACATGGTCTTCCACCACAGCCAGAGCAACTCTGTGCCCTTCCAGTGTCAGTCCCAAAACATGGAGGAGGCAGCTGAAAGCAAACTCTGAGCTTTTTTTTCCCCACCACAAATTAGAAGGTATGTCTGAAAAATGACTTCGCATATCTACATTTAGACAATACAAAAGTATGTAAGTTCATTTTCATGCAAAGTTATTATTTTGGAGTTACAGGGCTAACCTGAGGGACCTGGGAGTAGGGGGTCAGAATTCACCAAGGTCATCATTAGAACAAGGGGAAAAACATCAAAATTGTTAGAAATATCAACAAACTAACATATTCAACTAAACCTTTCTTTTTAGATTTAGCTCAATATTCCTTTACATACAATATGCAAAACACCAAACTATTATCATTATTCATAGCAATAAAAATAGACTTGTAGAGTAACAGCAATGTTCTGTTGCCCTGGAAATTGGCTTAATTTTATAATCAATTAATAAATCTCTCCCAACACCATCTATCAATGTTTATTTTAGGGACAACTCAACTGAAGTCAGAGAGCTAAATCATGTCTGACTTCATCACTTTTACTAATCTTAGAACATACACAGAAGTCAACAACAACCAGTGTACACAAACAGCTTCTGGTTTTATTTCTGTCCCTGGAAGGGGTAATTTGACAGCCGCACAGCTGCTTTTATGACTAACTGCCTTATGTTGAGATGTTACAAAATAAGCATTCCAACAATAGACTGTGTATCATCAGAAACAAAAGGCTGGAGTGCTGATTGTACCAGAACTGCAATAATAGTTTGGTTTATCCACATTAGTTCACACATAACTGAGCAAAACAAATGCTTCACTTTATACATTGCATGCAACAAAAATGGAAATAAGAGAAAGAGAGAGAGAACATGGCTGAGCAGAACCTCACTGATTGTTCTCCCCTGTGCCAATGCTCATAAACCTGCACAAAATGAGTCCCACCATTTCTCCACCTGCCCAGCTGACTGGAGTCAGTAAGGACCTGATTTATACAGGGAAGTGTGAACAGGATGAGATCCATAAAACCCCAAGGCTGAAGCAGAGCAGAGAATCTCAGTTGGTACTTTTATTATACATTAGAGGCTGCTTAGATGGTTTACTTTTATTTTTTTTTTTTAGAGTTTGAAGATACCCTCTGTAAAAGGCTCTTTTAAAAAGTAAAGTCTGTACTGTTATGGACCAATCAGTTGCCTGGGCTTTTTTTTATTGCTGCACCACTCTACATACAGAAAAATTACAGAAAGTCAAAAGCAAACCTGCTGCAGGGATGCTCCACTGCCTGGTTAGAGCCCCTGGGGTACAGCAGGGAGTAAGTTCCTCCAGGAGAAAGAGGAAAGGCACACACACCTCATTCCACTGACCAAATAGGAAACCAGGAAGACATCGTGACTGGCTGTGGGTTATTAACCCATGGGGTTGTTCCACACCAGTCACACACAAAGAATGTTTAGGACACAACTGGAGTACTTTTATTAGGACTAAAAGAAAACCTCATTATACTGGCAAACAGCACCCCAGTTTTAAGGTGTTACATATTAAAAACAAATGTTGTTTATAATGACTCATTTTTTGAATGCACAGTTAGGGTAGATGAGTTCATAGCTCACTCTGCACAAGAAAAATCTCATACTGCCATTGAGAATAATAACATATGATGCAATTTCAGTTCTAAGGAAAATATTTTGATAAAATTCCATCCGAAAAACCACTTTTCAGCTGGACTGCCTCTTCTTGTATCAAAAGCAAGCGTGAGGAAAAAGCGACTCTTAAAATCTTTCCAAGTGTGTACTGTAAAACTAAACTCTCCCTTCATATCCAAAAATGAACAATGTCTGTGGAGCAGCTATTTTACACATGTACTAACTCAAAACTCCCTTTCCTCAGAAAAGTTCTTAAATAAAGGAATGGTTGGAGGACAGTTGGAGGGCAATAAATGAGAATATTACTGCACCATTAATATGAAAACTAAAAAAACCTATCATCAACCAATGGCTTTGTTTGACATCAGTCTGCTTTAGGGAGAATATGAGGCCTGTTAAGTGAGATGAGTCGTACTGTTAGCAGAGTATTTCTGGACTCAAACTACAGCAATAAGCTTGAGCCAGAGCTGTGACAGGTTCATTGAAGTTAGATTTTTTCAAGAGCATTATCTAAATTCAAATAAACATTCTATAACACACATCAAAAAAAACCCCCATCAAATTCTAATACAGGCCAGGTAGTTGCTCAGCAATGTTAACTCGGTATAGTGTTTTCTCATTCCCAGAATTAGTTGGTGCAGGAACAAAATGCAAACATGGAATGGAAGGATGAACACGGCACGATGGAGCACGGAATCCACGGGAGCCACACGACACAATGGAGCAATGACTTGTGTTACATGGCACGGAGATGAGGAGCAGCTCTCCGACCGGATCATGCTGGGATGCTAGTGGGAATTTGACTGCCATGGCTCTTACAATGATGGGGTTTGTTACTTTTGGTTTTTGTGCACGATGACATTTGCTGATCATGTGACAAACACTGCAAAGGTATTGGATGCTGAGAGATCGGTATCGTGCTTGTGAGGTGATTACTGGGGCTGCATGCGGAGAACCTCCCGTTCAGCATCGCCTTCGATTTTTGCTGCCAGGTATCACAAACTCACAGAAACTCAGGCTGTCTCATTTTTAGACACTGCTACTTTTGGCAACACTCTCTGGTTGCCCACACACCTATGCCATGAGGCTTAAACTTATCCATCCAAATAAACTGAGAGAGTTTGAAGGCTGATGACCTACCAGCAAAATATCAAAGTATCAGAGATGTTCACAGGTATAGATCATGCTCTTACCTGGCCTTCCTGGAACACCTGGTGGGCCAGGGCTACCTTTAGGACCTTCCAGAGGTGGCCCTGGTAATCCTGGTGGACCTGGTGGACCCTGTAGACCAGGGAATCCCTGGAAACCTGGTTCCCCCTTCAGACCTGGAAGTCCAGGGGGCCCTGGTGGGCCAGGTAACCCCAGCTCTCCTTTTTGCCCTGTAAAACCAAACAGCCATGGTTATGAATTCTGTTACAAACGCACACAAGTCAATTAATTTGCAGGGCCATTTCTCTCTCTTGCAGAAGGTCCAAGTCTGGCCAAAACTCCCCTCATTTGCACAGTGAGACAGTGTAAAATTGTCTAACATTCAGAAATGAGTTAAGGTTAATAATTCTTGCAGGAGAAAGTGCTGTAGTTTCTGACATGTTAAAAAGTCTTACTGAGTCTCACTTGGCTCCTCAGTGATGCTGCAATTCCTAAACATCCTGTGAGATTGTAAGCCTACAAGCAAGACTTTCTGTGAAGAAATCTGTCTATATTGAGACTTCATAATTTTTTGAGACATTGTTGAAAGTTAAGACATACTTGCAAAATTTTTGAATAAGCTTGAGGAATTTAGGAGCTTTAGTTCTACTGGAAAGTAAGAAATACAGCAAGCAGCTATACTTTTAAAGCAACTTTATTTGTCATCTGTTGTATGAATGCTTTATTTACTGAGACAAATCAGCAAAGTTCCACACAATACACTAGCCTATTGTCCTGTGTGCATTTATTGTGGCTGCATAATTGCTAATTTACAAAATTCAGTGGTCAGTAATAAATGTCTTTATTACTATGGTTAATTTAAAACAGTCTGCTGAGAAAAAAAATGTTATTTTAGTTGTTGCCATGGCATTCATTTGTTGCAGAACATACAACACATCCTTCTTGGTTTTTTTGGTGTGTAAATGTATTTTGCATTCAACCTTTTTAATAAGGAGCAACAGAAAAACTTTACCTGATAATCCTGGGAGTCCTGGAGGTCCTGGGCGCCCAAAACCTGGTAGACCTGAAAAGAAACAGATTCAGTTAATAATGAACATTTAGCTTTCAGGTCTCCAGGAATGGGAACTTGAGGCTTAGAATGATGAAAATGAAGCTCATCTCAATCTGCAATTCCTTGAGATTACTCAGGTTCTCATTCACTCCCCAGCCCTCACCAAAGGCAGAGGGTTTGCTGTTGAATGCATCTGTAACTGCCATAAGCATTTCCATCCGTATGCAATCCATGCTCTCACAGATTTTGGGGGTTGCTGTGTTTGCATTTTTGTTTGGCGTTCTGTCTTTAAGGCAGACATTACACTGTTCATGCACCCTGTAACTGAGCTGAAGCAAAACAGGTAACATGGAATACAGGAACAGGGACTGGTGCTGAAGTCAGGTAATAAAGTCTAAGAGCTGATTGAATTCTTGTCCTGTGCTTCACTGGCAGCTTGACAGCAGCCTTTGTGAGCTGCCCAGCAGCTGGGAACCACTGGAGCAGCTTTGAAGGTGTAAGGCCAGTCACAGGAAAGAAAGGATAGTCAGCAGGACACCGAAAAGCAGAGTGAAGAGGAGAAAACAAACAGGAAGGACTCCTAACCTGGTTCACCCTTCTGACCCGCTGGCCCAGGGATACCGTCTCGACCAGGCTGTCCCTTCTCCCCTGAAGGACCAGGAGGGCCAGGACGACCAATGTCACCTAAAAAAGGGACAGAACACATTAGCACAGTCATGCCCAATCTGCAACAAAAAAGCAGCATCCTCCCTCCCCACCATCTGGATCTGAAGGTGTGGCAAATGCAGTGTAAGATTCATAGGGTGTAACCTTAAAATCTTTCTCTCTCTCCTCTGACAGCTTAGAAAAGGCTTTTAGGCCTATGTCCTTTCAAGCAGTCACTGTTTGCTAAAAATAATATAATGCTTCCCTTTAGAATAAATTAAGACTTTGCCCCTATATAAATAGGTTAAGACCTCTGGAGTACTTGACATAAATAAAGCTGAAACACTTAACTTGTTTCAATAGCTAATTAATTGACTAAGACAGTAGACACAAGTCCTCAAATGAAAGTTAAAACTTCTTTCTTTTCTGTTTAATTTCAGTGAATTACATGTCTGTGTGCACCCATGTACACACAGATGAATTTTCATCATGTTAAAGGTAAGAAGAAAGGAAGTGGCTTCATGTGTTATGTTTTTCACAGAAGCTGCTGACCTCTGCTGCACTGTTCATGCTCACCTACTGGCCCAGGTGGTCCAGGCAGGCCAGGATTACCTGGAGGCCCCTCAATACCTTTTGGTCCTGGAATTCCTGGTGTTCCTGTAAAGTACAGGCATTCCAATAAAATTAAGCACAAAACTGTTTTTTTCCCAGCAGATCTTGAAATGCCACAGTCCGATATGCCCTGAGTAACAAATGAGCTAATTGTACCAAGATATTGTACTGCTCATTTTGCAGCTTTACAGCTGACCAAGGATGTGAATTATAAAGCAAAGAATGTACAGAAACAAACATGCTGGCACAGCTGTCCTTACTGCAACTCTCACAACTCTGTCTTCTTAACAGCTGAGTGCCCATGGCCAAGGGCACAGCGAGGCTGCCAGTCTGCTAGAAAATCACCAGTGTAGAGACAGGTGTTTCTGCTTGACAACAAAGTGAAAGAATTTTGAACTGTGATTGGATACGTCTTTCCCCAATCCTCCCTTCCTTTCCTAAAAAAGGATCTTAATAAAAATGGTTTTAGTTAGAGTTTAGACTACAGCATGAGCTGAGTGGGAGGTAGGAAAACCAAGGCTCTGTTCAGTGCCTGCGCTGAGCAGCACCTGAGCCTGACTGAGGCACTGCCTCAATACACTGTTCTGGCTGCTCAGACTTTGGCATGACATGAAGCAGAGGGTAGAAACTGGCAGGTTCATGGCCACGTTTGTTCTCTGCTAAGCTTCCTGCTGCCATGACCACAGTTATGAATTCCCCAATTTCCTACATCAAAGCAGACATATCAAAAATACAGACATAAGTATTTGTGGGTCAGAGGAGGTGAGAGTGAATGCTGTGGGGAATGGAGAGCATTAGCTAACACAACTGTTACATCTCCCCAGGGCAGATGAGTAACTTCAGAAGGTACTCTACAGTGATGCATTCCCACACTTACTGTTGCCAAATCCAACAGCACAAAGCTCAGAAGGAGCAGACTGTCAGAAACTCTGGAGCCCTCCCCAGTCACCCACTGTTTAGCTGTATGTACCAATATAAGCAAGAAGGAAAATGAAAATAAAAAAATCTCTTGAGAATTACCTGGGAAGCCAGGAAGGCCTGGTTCTCCTTTTGCACCTGGACTGCCTGGAAATCCAGGCAAACCAGGATTTCCAGCTATACCTTTACTGCCTGGACTACCCGGGTATCCAGGCAAACCAAGGTCACCCTAGAGAACATTAAGCAGAAATAAGAACCCAGTCTTTGTAGGGTGAGTAAACCCTTCTTGTATGTTCCCCATCTTACCATCACATAAAGGTCACCATTGTATTGTGTACCCTTCTTCTTACATTCAGTTAATGTCAACCATCTCAACAGAAAATTCATTGGAAACAGCAAGAGTAAAGACTCTCACAGTTTTCCTCAGAACTCGCCTTCATTAAGGAAAAAAGTGTCTTCCTTTATTCCAGAAGAAACAGGGATTTTTAACCCATGATAATGCAGAATAAGAAAAGAAATCTGTGGAGCTTTAATCATGCAATGTTTTTGCTAAATTAATTGTGCTCAACGTCACTTGTGAAGATTGCTAGATATTCTGAAGATTTTTTTGTCACTTCTTTGTGTATGGCAGAAAGGATGACATATGTAAATGTTAATACAAACATTTTATATAAACTTATAAGTTTTAAGCAGTAGCAATCATGCTAGATTATTAGTAATTTATTCTTAAATGTACATTGTCTTAGTTTTTTAAGAATTTAATTAGACACAGGAACAATGATATTAATTGTATACATCCCTACCAACTATGGAAGTGGCACAGGAGAGACTAGTCCACTGACTGAACCATCCTTTCCTTTAACATGATTAAATTATATATAAATATTTCCCCCTTTAAAATTAGAAATTTTTGCTCCCACCTGAAAAGAACAAACCATAGTCAACCCTGCTTGTTATTAATATACTTATATACATACTTACAGTTATACATAATATATATTAAGTAATAGTAAAAAAAACCAAAAGAGAACCTAATTTCCTCATGGACTTTTTACTTGAAAAAATTTTTAAAGGTACCTTTGGTCCAGGGGGACCAGGAATACCAATGCTTGAAAGACCAGGGTCACCTTTCTCCCCCTTCAGCCCAGGAAATCCTGCAGGCCCAGGCTGCCCTGGACGTCCTGCTATTCCTTGGCTGCCTTTAATCCCTGGGGGACCTGTCCAAGAGATAAAATACACCTTCTATAAATAAAACTTCTACAGTAATTTACATAAATAACTCAAAGTACAGTAACTGAACTAGAAGGGACTAACAATCTGACTGACTGGCTTTGAACACCTAATGTGTTTTTAGTTTTAAAAAGAAACTTAAACAATTATCTAAAAATCTCAATTATGCATGTAGGGCTTTAGGTATTCCTCATCTTTATTGCTATTTATGATTACATACTATACACAAGCAGATCCATCTTGCTACTATATAAAAGGAAAACACTGGCCCAAATTAAGTAAAATACAAGCACCGAAACTAACCTGGAAGGCCCATCTCTCCCATAGCACCTTTTAGTCCTGGAGGTCCTGTTGGTCCTGGCTGCCCAGGAAGCCCCATGTCTCCCTTAATGCCTAGGAGAGGTGTGATTTAGTTAATTAATTGCAATAATTAAAATTTTCATATATTCATGCATTCTCATATGAATATGCTTGTCATCTAATTACAAAGGCAATGGATTTGGAGTTGCTTTAGGCCTCATGATGCTCCTCCATGCTTTTTCCACACTGATTTATAGTAAAATACTAAACACCTTCAGTTTGTTCCAAGCCAAGATTTGATCAGGGGAACTGCTTGTTTGTTTTGAAGATTAGTCTAATGAAATGGCTCAAATCTCAGTCCATGATTTAGCCACCATCTGAAACAATTTGGTACTGCAGTGACTTGGTCTCGTGAGTTATTCTGCATTGTGAACACATTCTCTCTCTCTTCCCTGCAACAAGTATTCAGCAGCTTCTATCACAGAATTAAATGCAACCTACAATGGCCAAACAGTTTGAGTCTTGGATGGTTACAAATATTCCCCAAGCCAAACAAGGTGTTTAGATCAAGACCTACATTAGTGAGCAAGGCTTTAAGATCTCAGATAAAGTGTTACAGCTGTAGGGAGAAGCAGTGCAAAACAGAATTTGTTTTCTTGATCCTTGCAATTCTTTAAAGCAAAGATGTGACACCCAGACAGCTTCTGAAGTACATTCATTTGGCCATTTGCAAAGTATAATGGTTAACAATATATGAAATAACATATGAAACTAGAAGTCCTGTTGGGAGATCCTGCAGTCATGTTGCTTGTTCAAGCAGCAAGCACTTTTCCAGTCATCCTAAAAGCTACCTTAATCTTTAGGGGGATCAGCTCAAAACTGCTTTTGAGTCTGTTTGAAAGAAAGAGCTCCAAGCATGCTGTTAGGATAATGACCTTAAATGTCCCAAAACTGTGCCGCAGTTTTAAGTGCAAATCCCTAAGCTTTGCTTAGATATATCTGGATGAACATCCCAATTCCATATTATAAAGTTTCATGCAAATTTGTACTCATCAAAGCTGTCCGTTTGAGGCCTTATTTACTGACCTGGAAGTCCTGGCACACCTGGTGGGCCACTAAGTCCTGGTGGGCCTGGGTCACCTGGAAGACCTTGATAACCTTTCTGTCCTGATAAACCAGGAATACCTCAAGGGAAAAAGATGCATTTTATTGTTATAACTGTTACTAATGTTGTACGTTTTCTTTTACCTTAAGAGCTCAGATGTAGCTATAGGTGAATAAAAATCCAAATAAGGACTTTTCTTCAGTAAATATAATTCCTCCTAGTTTAGCAAAGAGAAGAATCACAGAACACAAAATACTGGGTCTTCAAAGTTTAAAATTACTACAGAACAGGAACAATATAAGTAAGTAGAGGAAAAAGGAACTTTATGACTAATGCCAATATACTTCATTTAGAGGGACTGTCTTTCAGATGAGCAGACTCCATAGTAACCTCTCTGTATTCACCTTGATTATTTATATACAAGTTTAATTACATTGCACACCAGAATCACTCTGTGATTAATACATTATAAAAAACAATGCAGGTGTTTTAGCAGATTTTTATAAATTCTATGTGGCTGTTATCCCATACAGTAACTTCGTGTTGCCCTGCAGACATAGTTAAACCTGCCTTCTATAGCTCTTACTTAACAGAGAGGAAAGAAAGAAAAAGAAAATCAGCATCTTAGGATCCTACCTGGGCTTCACAGAAATTAATACAACAGATAAATTAGCACAACATTAGGGAAAGGCAGTCTGGTTCTCTCTAGGGTAGAATATTTTCACTCTTCTCAAGACTCAGAGTTCAAAGGAGGCATCAGAACCCTTGGTGGGGGAGGAGGGGGAAGCCACCAAAGTGAGAGAGAAAACAGACTTTAGTGGACTGGGACAAACTTCCAGGCTGCCAGCTTCCCAAGCAGAAACACACACACAGATGGCATTTAGCTCAGAGGAGGGTAAACTTAGAGACACCCAAGGGGAGAACCCAGAGGTGGTGCATGAGCAGATGACCTGTGCCATTTTATCCTATAAGGCAAAGGCCAAAGGCCTTTGGGGCAGCAGGAATGCAGCCAGCACAGCACCATAACTATCTCTCACCATGCTTAGCAATAACACCTGGAAGACTGAATTGGAATCCTGCTGAAAGCACCTCAGTGCTATTATAGTATTGCCCCATGCCAAAATATAGTATCATTGCAAACTAACCAGACAGAGGAACTTGCTCATAGAACCCCTTTAAATAAACCTACAATACAAGAACCTTAAGCCACATCTGTATTCCGAGTTTATTTTTTTTTTCTGTAAGAAAGAAAGAACTGTAATGGATTCAGTCACAGCTCACTATTATCTGTAAAGCACAAACCACCTCCCCAGACCCATACACAAAGTTCTTTACCTGGAACACCTGGCTCTCCTTTTTCTCCTTTTGCTCCCAGCTGTTTTGGATCAACTTTTCCAGGTGGACCTGGCAGACCTGCTTCACCTTTGATACCTTTCTGTCCTACTGGTCCAGGAGGCCCCGGCAGGCCAGGCAAGCCACTGTTCCCTATAGAAGGAACAGACAACAAAAGGAAAAAATATAATCCTTAGGATAGGCTAATACATTTGTAATGCTTTTTCTTACATAAGGAGTCCATGATTTATTCAGGAAGTTGGAATTCACTAAATGATCAGTCAGTTCATGCAAGGTTCCTCGCAGCATCTTTAGCCCTGGAACGAGGCAGAGGGAGTGGAGGGCATGGGGATTTCTGTCAGCTCTGGCAGCCCAGCACAGTTGGGGCTGTATGAACCATGTTTAGAGCTCCCACAGCCACACAACTGGGCCACCAGCAGCAGCTACAGCAGCTTTAGATTCGCAGCTCCTTGTTCTGGGGAGATAATTGGGGTTTTCTTCTACCAAATTCTTCCAAAATTCATCTACAACAAGGGAGCAAAAATGTAGATAGAAGAGTTTCTCTGTGATACCCATAGAGCTGATTCTGGATAACTCCATAACCCAAAGCTACTGATTTTCTTCTTTCTGTTGCTTCAAGCAGACTTCACAACACACTTCCAGAATCTTGCCTTATTTCAATGCCATCAACCTGAAGGAAATGCTTTTAAAATAGCTAACAATTCCTGACATCAATTAAATGGTGTGACTGAATGCTATGGCTCAAAACTGCAAAGCAATTATGAACATCAGCACTGTCAAAAGAAGACAACTTAAGCAGGTCCCAGTAGTGAAGATCTAGATGTCAGTATTACAAAACCTCTTTCCACACAGGACATGGAAAACAGCATTCTGCGTTCTCTGCTGGGGTGAATAAAACAAACATTACCTTTCAAGCCAGGCAGGCCATTTCTTCCAGGAGTTCCTGGAGGCCCTGGAGGACCAGGAGCTCCCATGACGCCCATCTCACCCTTGGCACCTGAAGGCATTGAATCACCATTGTCATTCTGAACAAAACCTCAAAACCCATCGCTTTGCTTCCCTGCCCCTCCAGGGTATTTATTAACCAGCATAAGCATATACAGCCCGTTCTAAGGGAATTGCAAGCACTCAGCTCTTGTACAATCTAAATCAGACAAAATGACACTTTAAAATTGTGGCAAATTTTCTAGTTAAGTCCTGGGAAGAAAATTTGCAGTGCTCTGTTATGATAGAAAACATATTTATACCTTCAAGAAATTTAGTTCCCTGGTTTGAAACACAAATACTTGTTTGAAGCAAATTTCAATTTAGGGAAAGCCAAGAAGCCAATTAAGTACATAGTACTTTTAGAACCTTTTGTATTGTCCCCTCTACCAAAAAGAAGGACTCTCAAAATAAACTTTTGAGATTTCTAATTCAAAGGGCAAAACAGACTAGCTTAACTGAATAGCCTAACACATAGGATAAGGAAATTAATAGTTAAAACTATGTAGCATTTGTAATTATTTTCTTTAAACAAATTTTATTTCTAAATTGTAGCAGTGACTAGGGAAAAAATACAAAAAAATTACAGAAGTATCATAAAAATGATTAGAATCATGTCTGAAAGTTGTGAAACAGAATAATGTGTAATCTTCAAGTTACAGGAAAGAGTGGAAAGGTGCCAAGGATTTTAATGCAAGAAATTTTGTTAGAATTTTTTTAAAAGTATGAGATGCAACAGTTACACGTATCCAACTTTAAATATGTAGGATAAATCTCAAAGCTCATTAAGCTGGCATGGCCAAACATAAAGAGCATCCATCTGTAACTACAGGTTGGTCTTTGTCCACAGGTAAAATCAATGAACTTACCTGGAAACCCAGGTATTCCATCCCTGCCAGGTGGCCCAGGTGAACCCTGAGGGCCTGGTAGACCAGGGGGTCCTGGATATCCTGGGGTTCCTCGGTCACCTGGAGGACCAGGAACGTCGAACCCTGGAGGACCTGGATCCCCTTTCTCCCCTGGAATGCCTTGCAACCCTAGACAATGTTGTTAAGACACAATATTTTAGCAAAAAGTCAGGCATGGTTGAGATCTGTCTCTGGGTGTACTACTGTAGAAATAGCTAAGATTTTTTGCAGCCCATTCCTAGTACTGATGAAAATCCTGTAATTCTTCTAAAGCCATTTATTTTTTAATGCCTTCTAAGTGTTTAAAGGCTATATTCTCCTGAAGAAAAGCATTACTAAAACTTTACCAAGACATAGCAAATGCAATTAAGAAAAAAATCTCTAAAGGAAAACAACAACTCTCTTCAACAACGCTTTAAGTCTGATTTATAAAACAAAAAGCCAAAATCGACTAGACTAGTTTGTATTTAATAATTAAGTATTGAGATTCTTATATTTCCATTAATGATTCCAGTTTATTACATTCTAAGAAAACATTGGCTGAATATTTGTGAAGGATAGCAAAATTTTGCACAGCATTACATTTCTCTCAATGAAAAATATGAATTGTCAAAATATACTTAAGACTGTTCAGCGACAATGACACTGAGCTCAAGGCACTGCTGAAGCAAACAGAGAGCTTGTTTCCCTCCAGTGCATGGTAGCAGTAAAGATGTTCACTCTGGAAATGTAGCTGACAAAAAATGATTATTCTTAAATCTGAAGTCAAGAAAAGGCTTTGGTAAAGAAAGCACAGTACCTGGGGGACCTGAGGTTCAAAAGCCAACGAGTTAGAGCTCATCAGGGAGTTGGGACAGGTAGCAGTAAGGAGTTGTAATAGTCGTTAAGTTAGGAAACAAAATAAAGCACATACATATTAGAACAAAGAAAAAAATCTACCTAAAGTTATTGAAAGCAGATCTAAGTACAAAGAATTCAGCAGTAATACAGTTAACAGAAAACACACTGCAAGGAAACTCCAAGTTCTTTCAAAGTCTTTTTCAAAGTCCAACCACCACTATACACAGAGATAAACTGAAATATTTTCAAATATTGATGGTACATTTAAAAAATAAAATTATTCTTTCCTCTCTCCTTGCCTAGTATTGTCTACAAGAGTAGAGAATAATCTTTTCTGATTTGTTTCTTACAAAACTGTAATTTCGGGATACTGGCCTGGACACCTTCTGAACACCAGAGTATACCCTTCCAGTCAGCTTCTTGTTGACTGACCTCGCGTTCTGGTGAATCCCTTCAAACAGGGATTTTCAATAGATGATCCTTCCTTATTGCACAAAAAGCCTTTAAATATTTCCCCCCACTCTTTCACTTCTATTATGCAAATGTACATCGTTACACCCACAGGTGAGTATATTGAATGTTACATGCCATGGCAAAATCTACTGAGGTAAAGACACCACCATGCCCAAACCTCACAAGTATCTCCCAGGCAGTACTTTGTAATGGTGACCCCACTCCTGACTGCAGTAAAAGGTTCAGGAGTGATGCCATCATGTGGAAAGGCAGATCAAGTTTTCTTGATGGCATAAGCTGTAGACTTCCATTTGTTTAGTGCTAAGTATGCTCCCCTTTGGCAGCAGCTTATCACTGCAATCAGCTGTGGTGTCATGTGCCTGGAACTGCTTACTCTGCAGAGGAAAAACAGCACCAGATGATGCATAAAGGAATGCACATGCTCTGTATTTAAGGGCTTTCTATCAGCAAGAAGGAAAAAAACAGAAAACAATATATAACCCAGTAATAGGACCAACTACTTATATAAAATAATAAAGATACTTTTTCAAATAGAAACTAATTCTAATTGAATTTCTGGTTTTAAAAAATGTAGCCACAGCATAACTGGAACCATATAGACAAAACAGTAAATTTTAAAGTAATTTGTTACATATTTAAGAAAAGGAAAATGTTGAGCTATAGCAAAATATTTAAAAAAATGGTGGTGCAGAGAAAGAGAATTCTGAAGAGGGAAATGCTTCCATTAATTTTCAAAATTACCTGAAAAACAGAGCCCCAGAAACTTTACCCTAATGTTGCATAAAGAAATAATCAGAACAGCCTGGTAAAACAAACAAGGGATGGGAGATGGGAATGTAAGACATTCTGCACAGAACAGAGACAGAGCAGTGCCAAGGGAAATAACAAGGATTTCTCAAGCATGCACCAGACTTCAGAGCCACCACACTGTTAGTAGCCACAATGGTTAGGCAGTACAGACATGAAGAGCGAAAATAGAGGCATTTCAAACCCATCAGCTCTAGTAATCATTGTGCATTTGTCAACATTGGTATTTTGCGGAATAAATCAGTGATCACATGAAATCAAATTCTGGCTAACACCAGAGGAGATGTTACAGCAAGACAAAAAAACATGCATTGGATGAAACATTCAAACCCACACTGATACGTCCCACCCCTCACCTCAAATACACTCCTGTTGTCCCTTCTGTTTCAGTTCAGCCTCAAGTGCAGCTCAGGACTGTACAGCAAGCACAGGATCCACCTCCTGGCTTAGGGAATCCCTGTGCATGTTGTCCAGACCCCTCCTGTCCCCAGCTCTCAATACTGGGCACATTAAAGGCTTGCTGGTGCAATGACCACCCATTCTTTTCCCCACCCAGAAACTTGTGAAAAAACAGGCTTAAACACAACCCACACTTTATGCACGTGAGTAGAACTCAAACTCCATGGGCCTACTTACTCAAGTGCTCGCCTACCTTCAAGGTAAGCACTGTGCTGGATCTCAGCTCACAGCTCATAGAGATCCAAACATGATCAACTAATCCATGACCCATGGCCTTACAGCCGGCCCTGGATGTGTCAGCATGCATTGCAAACAATGCCAAGCCCAGTGCTGGCATAAAAACACATTCAAAAAGTGTAGCTCACAAACATGCCATGCAAACATTCACAGAGGCATGGCAAGAACCAGATGGGTTTTGAAGGGTTTCAGTCCAAGGCTGCTCAAGTCCACAGAAATGTTCTTGCTCTGGTGACTGTCACATATTTGCAACATCAAGAGTTGGTGCACAGCAAGCCCATTCACCCAATGAAGGGGGAAAGGAATTTCCCTAAACAAACTTTGTGAATAGAATGATGTGCTTGCATGCACATGTACCCTTTGTGCACAGAGAAGGAACAAGTTCACATCTTCATCAGTCACCAGTCATTTTAGACAAAAGATAACCAAACTCACATCAGAGACATATTCCTAATTACCATTATCCTTAGATTCTACTTTGTCAATCTAATTTAAACCTATCAGGACTCATAAAACTTGTTGGTTTTGCAAAAAAAAAAAAAAAAAAGGGTGCATGAAGGAATCAGGAATCCCAGACCTCAGAGGTTTCTGAAAGAAGAATTCTAAAGCTCTTTTCCAGCTGTGCTTAGAACAAGAAGAATCTGACCTCTTTTATTGACAGGCTTTTGTTAAAACAGTATCATGTCACTACCTGGAAAACATTTTCTCCTCTACAAAATAATGAACCAACTAGTTCAGAATACTCCTGATTTCTTCCTTTCCACATTAACTTGACTTAAATTGTGCTCCAGTTTCCATTAAAAAAAAAAGTTCCTAGCCATGCTGGGAGAACCTGAATGACTGCCTTAATTTTACACTCATCAAGTAAGTAGACGGAAGAGAAACAGCATTCTGTAGGGGATTGAGTTTGCTTTTTTCCAAGCCAGAATTTAATTTCTACATAAAAATGTAAAAATGTTGTTAAAAAATACCTCTCACCCAGTGAATTTGGAATACAGTTCTTTGGAATTTAAGAGCCATCTTGCTATTTGAAAGCAATGTAATAGCACAGTACAGGCAGCTCAAGGATGCTTTCCTCTTTTGTATCCCAAAACCTCTGCACTAACATTGTGCTCCCTCCTGCCTTGTCCTGAAGAATATAAACTCTCAGGATAAACTCCTTCACAGAGATTTTGGCACTACCTGTGAACAACACTTTCTAGGATTTCTGTTGAGACCCTAAGCCCTCTCCAAAGTGGACTTTTACACCCTTGAGACTTCTGTAAGTTGTGAAAATGGCTGAAAGTGATTCCACTTCTGATTTCAGTAAACATCATGATGTACCAAGTTTTGCCAGCTTGACTGACAAAACAGTCAAGTTAATAGACATGAAATCTATCTTTTCTTGCCCTCTTGTGTAGCTGCTTGGGGTATGCTAGAAATACCCAAAGGGTACAAGTCATACAAGTTTTACCTGGGGGGCCAACAGGACCTGGAGGTCCTGGAGATCCAGGTGGACCTTGACCACCAATGCCAGGGATGCCTGGTGGGCCTGGGAGTCCTGGTGGTCCACTTGGTCCTGGGTCACCTAAAAAACCACACTTGTTAATTTAAATACTGCTCTCAGTTCAGAGACACTCACTTTCAGAGCAGAGTGTCTGCACACTGTACTTGACATCTCATCCTTGCACACAAACAAATATCGATCCAACAGGAAAAAACACACTTCAGAGGCTGTTCCTGAAAGCCAGAGATTTGTCTTCACTCAGTGTGGAATGCATGCAGTTTGTGTTTCTAGGCTACACACACACATATTGCATCATCATCCACATCAAACTCAGCAGGTGCTCTCCAGCAAACCAGGCTGGGCAGCTCAATACAGACCATGATCAAGAGCAGGAATAAATGAATTGCTAATGCTCTGCATGTTGAAGTACAGTGTATCTAAATGACAATTACTGTATTGATAAAGGTTTGCCCCCACATAAATATGATTTGTCTTTAGAATACAGACTTTCAGGTACTGACCCACAGATTGCTATTTACACCCTTGTTTGCCTTTTGAGAACACAATATTCCATCTATACAGGCGTGTCTGATTTGGAGAAATGGACCCTGAAGTAATTGCTCTGAAGTCAACACTGCTTATATTTAACTACCATATGCCTCCCAGCACATCTACATTTTGAACAGTTCAATAGGGAACAGAAAGGGAAGAGTTCTCCATACCTTTGGGCCCTGGGGTTCCATCAAAGCCTGCTCGTCCTGGGAGACCAGGGCTTCCTGGAAAGCCAGGATCACCTTTAGGTCCTTGAACTCCTTTTAGGCCTGGGGGGCCTGGGGGTCCAGGTGGTCCTGGAACTCCAAATCCACGATCCCCCTATTACAAATTAAAAACATTTTAAAAATGGGTTTTCTAAGTTTAGCCTCTCCTAAAAATGTCCAAGTAGCAAAGAACAAATGCCCACCATCTTAGAGTTCAATTTCTATTTTACTACTCCCACTCAAACCTCAAGCAGAGAATGTGACTTCCCTGCCATCAAAAGCTGAGAACAAGAGGTGAAATCCTCCTCACCATCTTCCCACTGATGCAGAAAAGCCTCTAAGACAGGGAAGTTTTATACTAAACACAAACACAGACCTTCTGTCCTGGGAAACCAGGTGGTCCAGGAGGTCCGTCTAGTCCTGGGCGACCTGGAGCTCCTGGAGCTCCAGGGGGGCCTGGAGTTCCTGGGAAACCTGCACATAACATGAAGGTTAGGGCAGGAACAAGGACACCACAGAGCATTAAAACAACTCTTCCAGAGGCCTAAGGCCATGAGAAGAGGTTCTGTGCTAGCTCAAGCATCCTTGGGGGTACCCACTTGGCTGAGGTAACTTTTGAGTATAATCTTTGCCACAGAGGACTCTCAGTGGGGCCCTGCCCATGCTGTGTGCTTTTAAAAAAATTACAATAGTTCACATCAGAACCATTAACATGTTGAGGCAGCATTTGGAGATTTTTCCTTGATTGAAGCTCATTTCCTGAAGTTTTACCCATTACTTTTGTGTCTTTGGTTTACTGAAGAATGTCTGTAACTACAAAGGAGCAGGACAGCGAACAGACTAAAAAGACCTCAGCAGTTTTTTCTCTTGATATTTCTGAAACTATTATAAAGATGTATAAACTTAAGTCAAACATTTTCTAAAGTATTCTAGAGACAGAAATCAACTCACCAGGGAAAATGTGCAAAGGCACAACCCACTATGTCCCCCATTCCAGCCAGTACAATACAGTAACATGGCAGTAAACACACCTTTTGGGCCTGGTGGTCCTGGAAGTCCAATGCCAGGAATACCTGGCTCTCCCTTGGCACCTGGGATGCCAGGTAAGCCACGCTGACCTGGCTGGCCAGGATCTCCTATAAAAAGAACATCAACATAGTTATCCATAATCAATCAGAATAAAAAGATCTCGGAATTCACTGGATATCTAGCTGCTGCTTTACCTGGAAGACCTGGGTCACCATTTCTTCCTGGAGGACCAGGGGGGCCAGGAACTCCTGGTTCTGTAATAGTCTGTCCAGGGTCACCTTTTGGACCTAAAACCAAAAATCAGAAATATGAATCACTAAGTAGGAGTTTCTTTTCTGTTTTTCTTTCAGCAGAGAAAGATGCCAGGCCCATAAAAAACTTACAAAGAACTCAAACACCAGCAAAACTTTACCCAATAGCTTCTCCACTCCCAGGTCCCACACAGCACTTAGAGGCTCAGAAGCCTTGTTTGATGTTAAGATAGTTTTCTTGCAATGTTATTTTTTTTGTAGCTTTGTCCTAGGTACCAACATACGAATAGTATTTTCCGTAGCTGACACCAGCATAACTTGATTAGGATCTGTGTAGTTGACAAGAAAGTAACAAAAGCAAACTTGCTCAAAGCAAACCCTTGTTTTCAAAAACTGTTGTGGCTGCAGGATGGCTAAGCATACGCCAGACAGTCACAATGCATTTCCACTGCAGTCAGTGGGGAGGGAGAAGCGTCTCTGGAGGTCAGAGCAGAAGCTGAGGCACAACAGTGACATGGTACAAATGCTGCTCACTTTGAGGTTCTGTGACAACCCTCAGCAAGGGAGCTGACAAATACCAGGTCTTACAAGGCCTCTGGGAAAATCTTAAAAGCAGCATTATGTTCTGAGAACTACCTGGAGCAAGAGGGCAAAGCTTGGTTGTGCAGCGCTTGCTCAACAGCACACAGAGACTGACTCACCAGGAACGCCAGGAGGTCCCGGGCGGCCCGAGACACCTTGGATGCCCTTTTCACCAGGTAAACCTTGTGGACCAAAACCAGGAGGTCCTGGAAGCCCTTTTTCTCCAGGAAGACCTGGTATTCCTGGATCACCCGGAATACCCATCTCTCCTTTGAATGCAACACTGCCCTGAAAACAGAAAGAGTAGTATGGGAAAGATCATGCATTTACTATTAAAGGAATAATGTTTCATCACTTCTGTTTTGAAACTCTTAGGCAGTTTCCATCCTTCCAGCTCCTAAGGCCATGAGCTTCCTACATCTAACCAGCAGGGAGAGAGCAGGCTGAAGCCTGGCTACTTAATTCTTCCCACCACAGAAGTGAAATACAGACGACAGCAAAAGGGACCATCTGACACTGCCCAAGAGAAGCCTCAGCTTATTTGTAGAGGCACTGACAGATTCAGGAGGCACCTCAGTGTATCATCACTAGGTTGGCACATACTGAAGAGAATTACTGCCTTATCACACTCAGAAAAAGTGCATTTGCCAGTTGTCTTCTCTGCTCTATGTCAAACCCATCCAGCATTTCCCAAAATACCCACTCAATCAAAGACAGCATAAAATGGAACTCACAGGTTCCCCCTTAGGGCCTGGTAAACCTGGCAGTCCATCTCGTCCAGGAGTGCCATCTATGCCAGGGAGACCTGGAGGTCCCGGGAAGCCAGGGTCTCCTTTGTCACCTTTCATTCTTGGAGAAATCAGGACATCCCCTGGGTCTCCTTTAGGACCAGGTCTCCCAGGAGCACCTGGGGACCCTGGGAAGCCCTGAGGGAATAAAAAAAAAAATGAAAAAAGGGCCTTTTAGTTTTTCTTTCACTCCCTCTCTAAGTTTGGCACAATATAAGGATTATGCATTCAAGGTAGTTATGGACAAAACAATTAGTATTAGACAAGAATGGTATCTACTGTTTGCAGATCTACCAATCATGCAGGACAAATGAGACACTGTTTTCCCACCAGAACATAACACCACCACTTACTGGTGGCCCTACAAGGCCAGTTAATCCAGGAAGCCCCTTTTCACCTTTTGGTCCAGGAAAACCAGGAGAACCTGAGTGGTACAGAAAAACAAAAAAGAAAAACATAAATCTGGGGAAGTTGTAAATATCAAGCATATTGATTGCATGGGTAATATATAAGTTGTTTTAAAACCAGGCTAAGTTTATTCTGGGGTGGTTTGTTTTTTGGGTTTGGGTTTTTTGGGTTTTTTGAGAGCTTGATTTTATTTGAGCAGAACAAAATTTGTATCTCTAAGTTAAGTCAGTAGTGTCAAAAAATATCACACTTTTAAAAAGCTCCAGCTCCTCCATCATTCCAGGAATAGCAAGCAGTAGAAGTTAATTTTTCTCTTTCAGTTAAATCTACAACAGACTCTGAACCTTCAATACACAGAATTCTCGCAAGGCTGACTTTGAGCAGAGAAATATTTTTGAAAGACTCGATTTTCCAAAAATGAGTGATTGTTTTACACATATCCAGCCTGTTCCTTCCCAACACTCCCCAGCTGTGCACAGAACGACATGTACCATCTATATACTGGAGCTGGCAATGAGTATCTGAACTTGTGCACAATACACAGATATACTGCTACCATCATACAGAGATCCTCAGACAGAAAAGTGACTTTATGGAATATATGAAGCAGACTAGTGAAGACCAAAGTCCTACCTGGACTACCCGGAGGTCCTGGTGGTCCTCTCTCCCCAGGAGGCCCAGTTACTCCAGTCCCTATGCAGTTGAAGCACGTGTCTCCTTGATCCCCTAAAAAGATTGGCATTGAAAAATCATAATTGAGCATCAGATTTTAGGAAACATTACAAAATTTCAGCACAACAGCAATTGCCTTCTTGCTACTGTTTCATAACACCAGTTCCAAAATTAGTATTTTAAATAATTTTTGCTTAAATATTAGAATGTTTCCCCCATGAAAGCCAAACTGAAACTTCCTGGTGACTAGGTGCCAGACAACCAATTATCAGATATGATTAGAATTGATTTAGGATGACAGCACAAAATAAATTAAAACAAAAAAATGCTTTCAATAATAGAAAATAAAACTGTGGACTTTTTCCTCACCAAAGAGTCCTCTCCTAAAATATGTACTTGACACTTTACAACTCTAAAACACATATATCAAGATCTCAAACTAACTAAACACCAAGAGTGCAAAATAAATGCTGGGAATATTTCACTGATTTGACAATAGACTGAAGTTATTTCATTTAAAGAAAAGAGCGGTTTCAAGAAGTTTAGGAATTTTCTTCACAACAGAATTACTTAATATTTGAACACTTTATTTAGGTTAATGAATTAATCCCTACAATGTCCATGAAAAAAAAAATCTGTTTGAAAGGGGTACAAAATTAAGTGAGATGCCCAAAGTCATCTAAGATGTCCATGGATGAGCTAGAAAAAGATTCTCACTTACCCATATCAGCATCCTCATTGCAAGGTTGTCTTTTTGGAAACAAGGATACATATTAAATATGACTTTCTTTTGCTTACCAAACAAACAAACTCACTGTAGATTGACCAACTCAAATTAGGAAGCTTTATAATTTCAATGTTGCTTTCCATAAAAAAATGTCATATTTATTCATGAAGTATAAAATGCTTTCACACAGACTTGGCAACTGCTGTAACAAAGCATTCAGTTTCCATCTAACTCAAAACCCTCAGGTTCCATTTTACTTCATTCATGATCCATGCTCAGCCCTAGCACTGGTTGTACCCTCAGTCACTTTTGCTTTAACATTAGATGAAGGAGCATCCTACACCCAAAGAAACAGCTTTCTCACTCAGAAACAGAAAATATCTGCACTCAACCCTACTGGGAAGAGACATTGTTAATCCTTATTTAATGCAGACTTTATGTTTTTTAACAAGCTTCAACAAAAAGAGAAAAAACAAGACAGCCATGACACTCTACCTTTTTGGCCTCGCTCCCCTGTAAAGCCTTGTTGTCCTGGAATTCCTGGAGGACCTGGTGGCCCCTGCTCACATAACCCTTCACCTAAGGAGAATCAGGAGAGGTTTAATGATCAGTTTGTGATTTCCAATGGGTGCAATTTGGAGAATGCATGTGAATAGCTTGGAATCTCATGGACTTCACTTCAGCTGCTGGTAAACTACATCTTAGGAGGTAGAATAAAAAAAAAAAAACAAGCCAAACCACAAAACCTCAAACAAAACAAATATCAAGGCTGTTTAGTCTCCTCTACTGCTGTCTGTGTGATCACCACTTACCAGGAGGAACAGATGGTGCAGGTGGCCCTGGGGGACCTGGTGGTCCTGGAGGTCCTCGTGGTCCAGCAAGTCCTGGTTGCCCAGGAATAGAAACACCAGGTAAACCTGGATCTCCCTTCTGTCCTCTCTCACCAGGTAAGCCAGGTGGGCCAGGAGGTCCAACAGTAGTGATCCCTAAGATGGGAATAACTTAATTCCTTGCCAGCTCAGAGGTTTCCATCACATTTTTGCAAGAATGACAATGATAAATGAAGGCTAATATACTACAGGTAAGACTGTCTTTCCACATGAGTACTCCATAATATTTCATTTATGGAATCAAACTACAAATTGACATTCAGTGTTTTACATATGCAAAATTTACATTTTCAGAGATGTTTGTTTGAAAAATTGACCTGAGACTCAACAACTAAATTTATGAGGAAAAAACCCCAATAAAACAGGAATAACAAAAGGAAGTATTGATAGGGGAAAAAAGAACATATACAAGCTGTAACATAAAAACATGATGTTCTTCTCTGTGCATGTACAAGGCATATACAAGTGTCACTGCTCACTCCCACCGTGGACTCAGTCGCTCTCCTCCTTTATTACTGGCCAAGGACAGCAGAGAATAGGTTTGATGGCTAGGTACCAGCCTTCTGGTACACAATACTTTGTCTGTGTAATGCAATGGATAATGTTTGTTATGGGTGAGTGATTAGAGATAAATTTACCCCTAGGACCACTAAGGTAGTGTCTGATTCACATCCTCAGTTCACCACAGCAAACTGGGCAACGAATGTTCAGAGTTCCTCACAGTATCATGATAAGCTCAGTTCTACCCTTCAAGACCAAAGGTAGCTCTAAATAGTTCTGCCTTAATTTTCTGCTCAGTCATTCTGTCAAAAGGAGTGTGAAAGGACACTGAAGCCAAAAATTCATTCAGATATTTGAGCATAAAACTCATTTTAAAGCTTGCACTCCTACCTGGAGATCCTGGCAAACCAGGTGGGCCCGGCCTACCAGAGAATCCACGCTCCCCTTTGGCTCCTGGGAGTCCTGGCAATCCTTTGCTACCTTTTGGTCCCACTGTTGCATCAATGCCCGGTCTTGGAATGACCTGTAAATGTTTCATGCTCATGTGAAACAACTTGCCAAGGAAAGAGTCATTGGAACAGCAAAGAGATGTGAGGGGGGGAAAGTTCAACATACTTCAAACCTTATACCAATGACAGGATGCTTTCCCTACTCCACTGAATTACCAGGTAAAAATCCAGTACAGAGCACTCCCCAACTGGAAGCTGTTTGACTGCCAAGCCAACATAGTTACAGCAGGTTCACTGGAGCTGACTCAATTCTGCTGGGCTGAGGTTATAGCCCAGCCCGTGTTTGCAACCCAGTAAATCCAAGAACACAGAATTCATCTTGAAAGAAGGAAACCATTGTTTCTATTACTGAATACGTGAAAACTTCCCTGGTGCTGTTACTGCTGCACCCAGAGTCAGGACTCTCGGTCAGCCAAGAACTACAATGGAACAACACTGTCAACCAAATGCAGAAAGGAAATAAAGGTTCAGCAACTTACAATTCCAGGGGGACCAGGGGGACCCATGTCACCTTTTTCACCCTACCAATGAAATTAAGCACATTTTTGATACTGCACATCAGTACATAAGCAAGTTATTGCAAATATTCCTCAATGCCGCAATAGCACAGGCAATGCAAATCAGCCAGGACTGAACTCAGTGATGGCAGATTTTCAGACTATTACGCAATAATGACAAAAAGCCTGGCATACCTTTTCACCATCTCTTCCTGGAGCACCATTTATTCCAGGCCCACCAGGTAAACCCTTCAAGAAAAGAGAAAGATAATCACATTCAGATATACTCCATATGAAAATAAAAGCTTATAATGAGTCTGCTTAGATCAGAAATATATGAGTTACTCACATCCCTACCAGGCTGACCAGGTTCTCCATCTTTGCCAGGCTTTCCCTTCAAAGACATAAACATGCATTGAAATAAAATGCTTCAGTGGTGAAGAATTCTTACGGAAATTATCTTACTTATTTCCACTTTTCAGTAAACCAAACTGTCTCTAGAATGAGGTCCTTGGGACAAACATGAAAAAGACATTAACCAGGTATAATCCACAGAGCTACCTAAACTGAGGTTTATATTTTGAAAACCAGAGCAGAAAACCATTACAAGCCTCAAAGAAATGGCCCCAGATGATCTCCAGTTAACTATTGCTCATTCATTGTGGTCACTACCCCCTTTATTCTAACATTAGAGAAATCCTTTCTTTGGAAAACAGCTCCTAACTCCCTAAACACTAGAACATTATGTTTAATTAGGAAATTAGTACAATGTGACCAGTAAAATTAAATACAAACATTTTTGTGTTTGAATTTTAACTCTCCTTTAAATCAAACCAACTTTCTCAATAGTATCAGCAAAAACACAAAGTGGCTTCTAAAACCCCTATGTCCTTGCTGAACAGATTTGTCACTGCTGCAATAAAAGCAGGGCAAGCTCCACTTTATTCCAGACCATTCTCTGGGCAGACAAATGGCACTCTATTGTCAGAGCTACAGAAGCTGCATGTCTGGGGGGCACCTGCTGGAACAGAACTAGAATAGGTGGCTGAGCTTCACCACAGTGCCAAGAGCAACTCTCAGTCACTGGGAAGTGGATAATAAGTCCTTACAGATATAGAGCATGACAGAATAATGTGATTCGTGAATTCTTTATTATTAGTGATGAGTTCTGACTCTCAAAAATGAGGTTTTAAGATTTCTTGTGAATTTGCAGAACTACTTGTTTGAATACACAGACTGACACTTTTATGAGTATATCTGAAATGAGCCACAGAATCATACAGAGCCCTAAGAGGCAATTTTTAAGTAACTTAATAGCAAAACTGCACTTGAACTATGGAACATGCCCAAATTCAAAGTAATAAAACTAAATAAAAATGTTGGTAAATAAGATCTTGGCAAAAGACATATCCCCTCAGGATTTTTATCCTTTCAGATCTTTGCAAATTTATGTGGTTCCCATTTACTTTTGCAGAGAAAAGCAGCAATTCAAAACCCACTCAAAATATAATGAGACTTTTGGCTTTGTAAATCTGCCTCATGTGTTATGTTCCTTAAAGGAGACGAATCAAAGCCCTTCTATAATTCTCAGCAACTAAGAAGTATTTTATCTAAAATACCAAACATTTGCTTCCATTGTATTCACCAACATGTTTTTAAACGGTGTTTATATATTGTCCAATTAACCTGAGCAAGACTTGTGTCTTGATTTTCAGAGGGGCCCATTATGTGGATGAAATTGTGTTCAGAAGCTGTGGAAGTGAAAATACAGAATGCTTTGAGCTGCTTACAGCTCATCTTCTCTTTCCTGGTCCAGACCATGTTATTTTCATCCTATTTCTTAGCACTTCTATGATCTTCCTCAGCTTTTCTGAGCTGTGATATCCAAGTACATTTAAATTCCAGGGTTGATTTGAATCTAGTCAGGAACAAACTGACTCATGTTGTCTCTAGATACAGCTATCCTGACTTGTACCCTCCCTGGACAGCACATAAATTGAGGTAATACCTTGGGAAGTGACAAATAGACTTTTGGTCTGAATGGAGTGTTCAGAGACCTGGTTTTGTGACTCACCTCAAAGAGACCCACCTAGAATGAGTTTACATAGACCAGCTTATATATGTATATATACACACACCAATTTCATGCTGCTTGGCAACCCAGTGCATGCAAACTGAATGAAGACTCTTTCTAAAAGGAAACTGAAAAGTGCTGCCTCAGACAAGGGGCCCAACACCTGTGAAGTTGTTGGTTAACCAGGTAACACAATTCAAATTGTTTTTTCTTTCCCCAAAAACTATGATCTGCAAGGTAGATAATTCTTTCAGAAAGCACTAAGAGAGTCTTAGACAGAAGCACTTTCATGACTCACGTGTGTCACCCACTAGTTTGCCAGGTTACAAGGGAAAAAAAAGTAGTTTCTTACCCAGAGGCTGATGGCCCCACCTCAATTCAACATTTGTTTAGTTCTCAAAGATAACACTGATTGGAAAGATAAATGTTTGGTTAAACAGACTACTTACTCTTTTGCCTGGTTCTCCTTGCTCACCTTTTTCACCTTTTACGCCACCGGGAGGACCCTGGACACACAAACGTCATCTTAAACTGAGCCCACAGGCCAGAGCAGAATGAAGTTACAGTTCTGATACAGATGCAACAAAAAAAGAACTAAGAGTTCTACTCACAGGAGGGCCTTGTGGCCCAGGAAGTCCTGGTGGGCCTGGATCACCTGGGATACCCTGTCAAGCATGGGCAAAGAAAGAGGATTAAAGCCTCCATCACTCCCTAGTAGTTCAGCTGCTAGATTTTTTAATAGAATGTATTTTTTGCTGCCATTTAAATTTCCAAGTTCTGAATGAACATATTTATTCTTTCTTTGTTGGAACTTCAAGTGCATCTATAAATTTCATTGACTGCTCATCCTGTTTATTTAGATGAGTCACTCCACTAAGACACAACTGCCTCTTGTGTGCACTGTAGTAGCTGGTTTGGTGGCCTGCAGCTGCTTTACAAAAATAAAAAGAAGAAAGAAAAAAAGAAAGAACAAACAAATGCCAAATTCTGTTTTAATTACAGCAGCAAGAGTCATCAGATTACTGGTAATTGCTGAAGTTGAGTGGCCATCAGGATCAAAGTGTGTCAGAGAAATGTTAAAAATGTGGGTTTCCATTTTGTCTTGTTACACCTTTGTACCAGTTATAAAATGTTTTCACCATTAACCTAAAGAAAAGTTACAGGCTATTGAATTTGCAAAACTTTTCTGTCCAGTTTCTGTTCCTTCTGTGGAGGCCTCTCAGACTTTTACAAGACCATTTCCACACCTGTTTTTAGTCAGAGATCACACCAGAACTTCATGTGTATTTCACAAAAAAAGTAATGTTGAAATTTTTTTACTGATTGTGTATTATCAACATAAACTTTGTTGCAAAAAAAAAAAAAAGAACAAATTTGCAAACTTTGAAATCATTGTTAATGTTGGCCAAAGGCAGGGAACTCAGAATGTTTGTAAGTCTTAGTGCTTTAAAAAGCATGTAGGTAGAATGGTTTTACTTTGTACATTTACATAACTTAATGACAGTATTAGTCCTTCAGGGATCCCTGATGACAGAGGCAAATTATTCTGACCCCAATAAAATCAGATGAATTTTTGCTTCAATGAAAATGTAGTCAAAATGTCACCTTGTGTTTTCTTAGAATTATAAAGACACACAATGCTGGTTTTTGCTTTCTGTCCTGCCATCCAGTAACACAGAGACAAAACAAGGCTGATTGCACATTGCAAATGTACACCAGTTCTAGGTAATGCCTTAGTGGTGCCTTAATGTTCTTCTGAAAGGAAGGGTAACAAATGGCTTTGATCAGGATGAAGGGCAGAACTGTCTTGCAGCCTGCCAAAATAAAATACTGCTGTGTAGCAAAGCTTTCTTCTCTCACACGTTTCCCAAGATAAAAAGATGGAAAGGAAGAAACTGATCCATATACAGATGGATTAAACTAATAGTTTAAAGTTCAGTTACTCCAGTGACATTTGCAAAATAATCAGAGCATAAAAATGATCACTCACCGCTTTGGCCTCAAAATATCTGCCTCAGCTCCTCTAGTACTAAGGGTGCTATTTGAGAATACCACAAAAGCTTCAATGAAAATGTGACATCCAGGCACCTATGACCCTGCTGGTTCTGCTCAGACTGTCTGTGACTGGCACCCAGAATTAAACAGTACTGCAAAATGCTCCCCAGTGAAAAAGAAAGAAAAAAGTGTAATAACTCTAAAAGTGGTAACTCTCGCCATGACTTTTTGGCATTTATAGGTGGAGAAGGATCCATGCATATCAAACCAGCAGGTTGAGCTTACTGTCACAATATGGCTTGATATTTATTTTTGAGAGGCCAGAAACAGGGAAAGCACTTTATTCAGACCACAAGGAAGAAAGATCCTGGGACATTACTAATGACAAAACAAAAAAAGAAAAAAAAAATTTAAAAAAGCACCCCTGCATTAAAATTTTTGAAAGACTTCCTCACAATGGGTGACATAGCTGGTTAATTAGTGGGAATCTGAATCCCCAGCCTGCTTTGAAAATTGCAGTTTGAGTGTTCCAAGGAACAAGAATATTTTAACTGCTTTTACTGTTACTGTGAACTTCCTTGAAGGGTTTCTTGAGAATAGTCACTTTACTAAGGGAAGTAACTGGACTACTGTGACTGGCATGTTTTCTATTAAAGGAAAAGCACTCAGGCCTGGAATATTCAGTACTCTGAGAAAAATAACAGAACCTCTGCAGTGAGCAGTATGTGAACATATATGAGCCAAACCAACAGAGGTTGCAGTTTGATCACACACTCACTGCAGATGGTGCAGTGTCCCACTCACCTGATCTCCTTTCTGAAACTCAATGTCATTTGGTCTTTTCTGTTCTCCAATTTGTCCTGGTGGCCCTGGAGGTCCCTGAAGACCTTGTTCACCCTAAAGTGCAAGAAGATGCAGTTTGTTACAGGCAATACAAGCCAAAATGACAGGAGTAAGTATTTTGAAAGTAATAAGCAAAAATATCATCATGATCACCTACTCACTTTTTCACCTTTGGGTCCTTGGAAATTCAAACCCATATTACCCTGTAAAAAATATAACTCATCAGCCCTTAGAAGTCACAAATAAACAAAGAAAAACAGTCCACTACCACCATCAATGAGGGAAAGAAAATACCTTGGGTCCTGGCAGCCCTGGTGGACCAGGAGGTCCCTATTAAAAGAAGAAACCAAAAATCAAGTCACTTCCAAGCACTTTACATGCCTCCTGTGGAAAAAACCCTAACAAAACTACTCCTGAGCATTTATGCCCGTGTTGACAAGGCACCTTGCCTTCCTCTGAAAACTCTTTTTCATGCTATTCAACTTCACAAATGTGTAAGAAACTAGTTCTTCCTTTAATTGAGAGAGTAAAATGAAATTAAACAGTTAAGTATTAAGCATCCTAGTCTAAATAAGTTAAATATTGTCCCTCAGGTTTCACACAAATAAGAAGCCTGCACAATAACTCAGTCCAATTTAAAGCAAAAAGATGTCTGGGAACAGGCTGTTTCAAAAGTATCCTATTTAAAAGTGCACAGTAACAGCTCCAGGTGAACTGAATGCCTGGTTGCTGCTGTCTCAATACCAAGTCCTGACTACCATGATCTCTGCACTTTACTGACCTGTCTCTGAGAACAAGAAGTAACTGTCCCATTTAAGGCTTTAGGAGTAACAGGCTAAAGAAACTCACCGTCAAACCTGGGGGCCCTGGAGGGCCAATTGGACCTGGTATTCCCATGGAGCCAGGTGGGCCCTGTTGAGAAAGAAGAGGAGGCATCTTTTTATGACAAAACCGCCTAAGATCTTCAAGGTCAAAAACCCCCAACAGTGGCATCCTGCAGATGTCAAGTCAATGTAGCTGACCAGTAACCTACCAATCTGTACTTGTGGAAAGGCCTAAAGGAGCATCCTGCTCTCAACATCAACATCTCTTTGGCTTGGATAAGGGAATGCTTTTGTTTGTTTGTTTATTTTGAGCTACTTTTGCACTTTCTTTCTCTTCACGGACTGAGAGAGACCAACAAAACGCTTTGTATTTGTGATTCCTCCCAGCCAGAAACAGACAATAGGGAAGCACAGATCAGAGGACCAGAAAAGCTAACAGGCTCAGTTTGGTCAGAATAGCCTGGGGCTTGCCTCTCTGTCCCAGGAAATGGGAGTCTGGCTTCTGTCCAGCTCGGCCGATAGACTCATTTTCGGCTCCCCTTGTTCTTCCACTAAAGCAATGAATGGCTCAGTGGGGAGGCACAGGGCCTGCAGTCACGAGCTGTTTTCACAGAAGACTGCTGGGAGAACAGACACACTGTTCAGGAGGTGCAACATGAGGAGAACAGCTGAGAAATTACCCTCTGCTTCCCACCATCCAAAACAGCGGCTACAGCCCAGAAAGCCAGATGTTACTTACTTTAACTCAGGGTGAAGAAGGGAAGGGAACTCCAGAACAAAGAATGTCTAGGAAGGGGGAACAGGCAAGGGAAATAGAGAAGCGAGTCAGTATCTGTGAGTGCTGCTGTCTGCTGGATACCACCTTCCTGACCAGGGGACCTTTCTGGCCTCTGTGGGTCACCCTATTAAGCAATATGGAATCACACACTTTCCCTCAAGTCACAAATTAGAGGTACATTAAATGTGTGCCCTGCATCTCCAAGTAAACAGAAGAATCCCCTAGCACCAAATCTTCCAATTGTGCTGTAATGCAAACACTGTTCATGTTATCTTTTTGCAGAACACAGCCCAATAGTGCTTTTTGCAACTTACAGGTATCCCTGGAAGACCTGGAAATCCTGGGTCGCCCTTCTGTCCTGGCAGCAAGGATGTGATTATTTCACCTGCTTCACCCTAGAAGAAAGAGTTGACTTTAATTAACAACACATTCTATAATTCTTTATGCCCATTCTGACTCTAAAGGGCACATAGTGGTTCCTAAGACTCTAAGGGACTCGGAGCTATGCTACACCCCAGTATACACCTTAATGTAAGTACTAGATTCTCCAGGAACAGCTCTTTTTAGGAGACATGAAGATTTTTTTAAATTACTAAACTAATAACTATTAAAAGGTTTCTTTTCTACAAATATATCAGCATTGATTTAAATTCCAAAAGGTTAGGGGATTGAAACACAAATGCTTCACAAAAGAAACATTCTAGCTCCACGTAAAAGCAGTTGATAGGACACAGCAGAAAAAAGGCTCAATGTCTCCACCTCACGAGATTAATGCTGAATGTGCTGTTGTAGCAGTCATGCTTTGTGGTCTGTACTGAAGCACAGTTTAGTATTGATTACAGGGAATATCTTTGTGTTAAAAGTATATGTTCTGAAGAGTTTGCCTTTCAATATCTTGAAAACAGTTGGGAAAGAGCCAAGTAAAACAATTCAGCTTAATAGTCACAATTTCCCCATACCAGTGTTACTCTGTCCTCTCACGAGTTTATTAGAAAAATTCTGTGGGTCAAGTTTACTTTCAAATAGATTGGAACCAAAAATGGTATTTTGGCCCATGCTCAAATCAGTCAAGGACACAACAAAAAAACACCTTAAAAAAATAAAAGGGCTTCTTAAGGTCCAACATCAGACCAAAACCTTAAAGTTCAACATCTGATCATAAGACTCCTTATATTATGACAAAACCCTGCCTATGTAATCTATACAGTAAAAAGCACATTTTCAAAAGGAACATAAGGTGTTGTACTATTCCCTTGCTATTTTAAGTTACTATTGCTTAGTCTCTGGTAGTGTTCTTGAACATTCACAGGTAGACTATTGATGCATTTGGGTGTTTGTTTTTGCTGACTTGATGCCCCATAACGTGGAGACTGCCCCTCACAATCCCAAGGAAACCAAACACTCCACCAAACACTCTGCTACTTCTAGAACTACTGACCCAAACCAAGTAAAGCTACTGCAGAATTTCCAGTCAGCTGCACTGGAGTGGGCTAGAAACACTAAGAATGTCACTCCAGCCACCAGTGGATGCACATGGTCCTGCCTGAATTCCAGCAGCTTCCCTATGCCAGACAGCACACTTACCTTCATACCTGGCAGACCAGGGGGGCCCTTTGTTGAAAAGAAACAAAAAAGAAAAGATCAATAGAAATAAATCATTGGTATATTACTCGCAAACCACTAATCAGATCTACACTATGAGGCAAACATGAAAGACAGAAATTCAAGGAAAAGGTACGACACAGGGGAAAATAATTGTTTTATGAACTTCAGAATCAAATGGAAAAACTAGAGAACTTTCATAGTGACTGTTGAGCAGTAAAGAGATTCCATTTCTTAGCAATTTGGTTTTTTATTGCCTGCTGTTTTCCATCTTGTCTACTGTGTCTCTTTCTGTTTGTACTTTGGTTCTGACAGTCACTTTGCTGTACGTCCTTGAGTTTTATACTGAAAACCTCCTACACTGTCTCTTTTCTGCCCCATTAATCACCAGTGAGGCTCTTTAGATGTGCCAGATGTCAGTACCAAGATCTTACTTTTCTGACATACATGCATCTATTTGTATTTTTCTGCAGGAGGTAAAACATCTCAGCATGTGAGAATTCAAAGAGGTTTTTATAAACTTTACCACAGCACACAGCAGAAAAGCTCATTTTTATTGGACATCTAAAATACTCTGATTAACCATAAAAAGAAGGAAATTATTAAAAGAATAACTGCAGAAAGAGGCTGACATTTATCTGATTTTTCACAGATCTAAGTAGCAAATATAAGTACATATTTCACAGATCTCTTTCAGTGGATCACAGGTAGTTGATGGGGAAATCTTTTACTTACAGGAGGCCCTTGTAAACCAGGAAAACCTGGACTGCCTGGGAATCCACGCTCTCCCTTAGGGATGAAGAAAATGATTAGCCAAAACCAAACCAAAACGTAACAAACTCAGATAAACAAACTTTGGCTGAAAAGTCTAGTTTCATTGCTAGCTTATGACTCCAGAAGTAGCAAATTGTATTGGAACAAGCTGTTGAATAAACAGTTAATTCACACAACTAATTGAAACATAAATTTCCACATTCAGGTATTTCTGCATATTTCCAGTCCAAGTACTACACTACAGACATGGAAAACACACGCCATGTTATAGAAGATCAGTTTGGGAAAATCTGAACGTGAAGCTGAATAACATGTTAGAATAAAATGACTCCTTCCAACAAGGTCACTGAATCAGTATTTTCAATACAATATTACTAAAAATTAATAATTTAAAAGTCTCACTATAATGAGTTTTTCTTGGTACCAAAAGTCCACTATAAAGATCAGATGCAGCATCTGACCTAATTTTCAGACACTCAGTTACAATCTGTAAAATTAAGGACTAGAAAAAAGAATTTAACTATATTGGCTGCAGAGTTTAAATGCTATGTCCTGGTGCTGGCAATTTCTGGCAAAACTTGTGGTTTAAGTACTACATCGTGTTATTGTGTTGTACATAATAAACTACACCTATTGGCTATAGCCAAGAGAACAAGAGCTCTTTACCATATTATTGTGGCATTGTTAAGAATTTTAAAGGTATTCCACCTTTGTTCCATTGCATCCTGGGATACCCTGAGGTCCTGGTGGCCCATCTTGTCCTGGTAATCCCTTTAAAGTGGAAAAAAGAAGAGTTAGATTGTTGGATGCTGTTCTTGGCCTGAAAGACAAAAAGGAACAGATTTATATCTATACAGACTATTCCCACTCACAGGAAGTCCTGGTGTTCCTGGAAATCCGGGAAGCCCTGGCGGTCCCTGAAGGAAATTAAGCACATTTGAAACGATATGGTAAGAATGGATGTGCAAAAGGATTTACCAAGATTCTACTAAATGTAACTTACTTGTGCAAATATACGTAAACAAAACCAGAAACACCTGAGTCACAATAAAAAAAGAATGCCATGCTGACAGCCCTCGAGATTCTTAACCTTTTGGGGAAGACAATGCAGAACAACTACAGAAATGGTTTGCAGATAAAATAAATGAACGTTCATGGTTTGGGAAATGGATGTGTCCCAATGAAACCAGGGATGTATCAATTATTACCTACTGAGGAGTCTGACAGAAAAAGCAAAGGCACAAAACCTAAAGGACTTCCAGACAAGTCCATCTCTCCTGCATCTACCCTGGATGTACTGTCTCTACTTCAGAATACAGTGAAGCAAAGTTACTGGCACTTGTTTAAGTCCTCTGTTGCAAAACAGATCAAACAAGTGCTTGGACTACTCTCCCTAAGGAGTTTATGAAGTCAGTACAAGCAATACGGAAGATTGTATTACTTACACAATCTTCTATTACTTACAAAAAGTACTACAATCTCTTCTGCCTAGTATGTATGTAAATTACTCTTCAGATTTAAGTTAATTTTTCCTCCTGTAAATCACCACTTCTGTACGGACCCACTCAATGCCTGGCAGCCTTTATCCATAATTCCAATATATCACTCTAAAACTGTACCAGTACTTACTCTGATTCCTTTGGGTCCAATAGGCCCTGGAAGACCGTCATCACCCTACAAAACAAAAACAAACAAACAAACAAACCTCCATACTCAAGCTGGCAGTCTGCCTTTCTATCAGATTAAACTGTAAGCAGAATAAGATTTAGGTTTTTACAGTAAGAGGATTAAAAGTTATATTTGTTGTCATTCCCTGAGTAAAAGGGTTCAAAAATATATTATTTTTGGTGTTGGAATTTGAATGGGAAAGTATTTGTTCCAGCTGGTTTACCATGACTTAAAGGAAAGGTTTTATAAAGGTCACAGCTTCCTCAGACACTTGGCAGGTGCTCTCATTGACTATCCAGCAGCGGCCTCTTGTGGGCAGAACAAGAGAGCCAAGATTAAATGTGAGTGGTGCTGTATGAGTTTGTTTTATGATGATCATAGGATCATTATGCAGAACTTCATACCAAAATATTAAGAAAAAGTATTTATGGAATAAAAGTATAACAAAAGTTTCTAGTGCAAGACCCCTGTGCTGTTTCATTCTTGTTATATCAAATGAATCTCTTATAGTGCAGACTTTTTTTCTTATCACCTGCCTATTTTTTTTCTTTGCTTCTTTTTGATATGCTTCTGTTAGGTTTGTACTGTGAGCATTTGCAAAAGAAACAGTGGATCCTGGATATTCTTGTATATATTAAAGCCAAATGCATTCAGAGCTATTTACTGCTCTATTACAGCATCTCAGTGTAATGATGCAATTCAGTAGTAAATAAAAAGAAACCTAACCCCTCTAGGGAAAGACAGGAGCGTTCCTCAGCTCTCTGCACACAGGCTCAATGAGGCCTTCATTTGCATCACCCCACCCAAACCCAGCCCAGGAATGCCACCAGGTGCAAACAACAGTTTACCTCCATGGTTGGAACCCTGGGGGCAGCTGAGAGCAGAACTCAGCTCCTATCAGTGCACTAAGCTAAGCCAGGAGCAGGTTAGTGCAAGGACTAACAAACCTACAGAATGGCACCTTGCTAAACCTCTTCTTTGACCTTAATCTGCAGCATCAAGTAAAGGGATACAAGTGTGCAGGTAGTGTTGGAGGCACCTGTGTAGGTGAAGAACAGGACAGGAAACCCAGAGCAATCTTTTTCCTCTGGTTGACTATTGAAACCAACCAACCAACAATCTCAGCTACTAAACCAATGATAATGGGGAGTTCTGAAATTATTTAGGATCAGCACTACAAGCAAGCTAACATTACCCAGCAACTTCATGCTATTTAAGTGAATTGTGACTTACCTTCGAGCCTCTTGGACCAGGTGGTCCTTCTGGTCCCGGAAACCCAGGCAAACCTGGCTGTCCTTCCAAGCCTGGGAATCCCCTTTCACCCTAAAAGAGGAATAGGTGGTGGTGGAGGAGGAACATGACAAAACCAAAAATTATGGTAGAAAAATCCAGAACACACATTATCCTTCTGGGTTTCTGTAGGAAGTCATCACACTGACAAACTAATGCTGTGATGAAACATCTCAACTATTTCCCTAAAGAAATTCCTGAACACAGATATACATTATCTTTAATTGAACACTTAAACAGATTTCATAGGGTGTTCATCCAGTATTTTAAGGCATCCACTTACCAAAATAATGTGACCATCTGTTTCACCTCTGCTACTTAAATACATAGAACTCTCTCCTCTTCCTATAAAAACATACCCTTATTAGTTGTTAAGTCCTTCCCAAAACTCACCTCTGCTGCAATACCTACAAAAACTCTCAGAAGGGTGTAGATTGGTGCTATACTGTGAATATTTTTTATTATTTTACGGTTGTAAGATCACAGAACAAATCCTCCTAGAAGCTATGCTAAGGCACATAGAAAATAAGGAAATGATTGGTGACAGTCAGCATGGGTTCACTAAGAGCAAATTGTGCATGAAAAATTTGGTGGCCTTCTGTGACGAGGTTACAACACTGGGGGATGAGGAAAGAGACTGACATCATCTGCCTGAACTTGTGCAAAGCATTTGAGACTGTCCTGCAAGACACTGTTGTATCCAAACTGGACAGGCATGAATCTGACAGATGGACAATTCAATGGATAAGGAATTAGCTGGATTTCACACTCAGAGAGTCTTGGTCAACGCTTCAATGTCCAAGTGGAGACCAGTGATGAGTGGGGTTCCTCAGGGGTCAGTATTGGGACTGCTGCCAGTTAACATCTTTGCGGGTGACATGGACAGTGAGATCAAGTGCACCCTCAGCAAGTTTGCTGATGACACTGAGCTGGGGGGGTGCAGCTGACACACTGGAGGGAAAGGGATGCCATCCAGAGGTCCCTGGACAAGCTGAAGAGGGTCAACATGTCCAAGTGCAAGATCCTACACTTGCATTGGAGCAGTCCCAGACATGAGCATGGACTGGGAGGAGAACTCACTGAGAGTGGCCCCACAGAGAAGGACTTGGGGGTGTTGGTGGATGAGTGGGCCATAAACAGGGTTTCAACCCAAAATGTTTACAACCTAAACCAAGTGAGACAGGCACAAGACAGCAAAAAATAAGTAAATATTAAGGTTTTGACAAATACATACAAGTTATGAAATACCAGAATTAATACACATTTTTGCACACAGACACACACACACACGTATATAAAACATTACACTTTTCAAATGCATAAACAGGTATTTCCTACAGCTCTGTTACATCAATCAGTGTATATGTAACTGCTTATGAAACCTGCAGTTGTTCAGTGCTATTCTTTATTACCCTACAGACAGGTTTTGTTTGGTTGGTTCGTTTGGTTCCTACCTGCAAAAACCTACTGTTTATTTACGCCAATAGTTTTTTCACAACCACAGGAACCCCCAAAGAAATGTTCCACTCAAACAAAAACCTTAACCCCTAGATTTTACACATTCTCTTTGAAACAAATGTGTCCTGAACTTTCACTGTCTTGCACACTTCAGCAAGAAGAGGAGGAGTAGCTCCCACATCTGTTCTCTGGCAATCTACCAGCTATGGCACTCTCTAGGAACCTGAGAAGTCCTGCCCAGCTCTCCTCAGTCAAGTGAAACAACTGAACCAGCAATCTGACATCAGCGCAGCAGTGAACAGGAGACTGGACACTGCAAGCACACAGAAGAACATAAGTGCAGCCTTGAACACAATATGCAAAAGCCAAGATAAAAGCTTTGCTCATCTCCCCTTTATTTTCCATATGCTGAGCATGATAGCAGTGTTATGTCTCATTCTTAAATCCTAATTTTCTCACTGTACTGCTTATGTAGATGCCCTCTATTCCAGCATGGAGGGGCAGGAACTTGGAAGTTATATTTAATACACTTAAAAGATGCTGAGATCTCACAAAAACTTTCAGAGAAAATAACAGGACTTCTCTTCCCTCCTTTGCCAGGGCTTGCTCTACTGCTTTCACAGTGGAAACACAAGAGGAAAAGCTTTGGATGAGATTAAAGGCTGCACGTGAGCAAGAGCTGCAAACTTACAGAGGAAACAACTAAGCTGTATTTAGTCCTACCTACACAGTGAGACTCAAAAGATTCCTTGGATAGGAATGAACAGCTCATTAACTCTCCGTGTTGGTTTCCTATTAACTGAAATGTAAACATACTCCTCTTTTACTGTAGGTCACACATTGCTCTCTCATACAGGGCCCTGTGAAAACGCTGAAATTGCACTATAAATTGAGGCTAACTTAAGCAGGGAAGTCAGAGTTCAAACTCTCTTTTTGCACAGCAAGTGCCAGACTGTACTCTGGTGGGTAGACCCTGGCTGGATGCCACTCTATCACAGCCCTGCTTGGCAGAACAGGGGAAAGAAAACACAAAAATGCTTGTGGGCCAAGCAATTACTGTCATATGCAAATCAGACTTGACCTGGGAAATTTAGTTTAATTTATTACAAATCAAATTAAGAGTAGGGTAATGAGAAATAAAACCAAACCTTAAAAGCACCTTCTCCCCATCCCTCCTTTCTTCCCAGGCTCAACTTCAGCTCCAGTTTCTTCACCTCCTCCTCCACATCAGCACACAGGGACAGGGAATGGGGCCTGCGGTCTGTTCATCACACATTGTCTCTTCTGCTCCTTCCTCCTTAGAGGGAGGACTCCTCACACCCTTCCTCCTCTCCAGCGTGGGGTCCCTCCTGTGGGAACCAGTCCTTCCTGAGCTTCTCCAGTGTGGGTCCCTTACAGGGCTGCAGTCCCTCAGGAACAGGCTGCTCCAGTGTGAATTCCCCAGGGGGTCACAACTCCTGCCAGCAAACCTGCTCCAGTGTGGGCTCCTCTCTCCACGGCCCACAGGGCCTGCCAGGAGCCTCCTTTGGGTATCCTCCTGCTCTCACTGGGGTCCTCCCCAGGCTGCAGATGGACCTGCTCCACCACAGACCTCCATGAGCTGCAGGGGCACAGCTGCCTCCCCCTGGTCTGGACCATGGGCTGAAGGGGAATCTCTGCTTCAGTGCCCAGANCTCCAGTGTGGGCTCCTCTCTCCACGGCCCACAGGGCCTGCCAGGAGCCTCCTTTGGGTATCCTCCTGCTCTCACTGGGGTCCTCCCCAGGCTGCAGATGGACCTGCTCCACCACAGACCTCCATGAGCTGCAGGGGCACAGCTGCCTCCCCCTGGTCTGGACCATGGGCTGAAGGGGAATCTCTGCTTCAGTGCCCAGAGCACCTCATGCCCCTCCTTCTGCACTGACCTGGGTGTCATGGGACTGTTTCTCTCACATATTCTCACTCCTCTCTTCTGTCGGTGTTGCGAAGATTTTGTTCTGCCCCCCTAAATCTGTTATCCCAGAGGCACTACCACCATCCTGACCTTGGAGCTGGCTGGCATTGGCTCTGGTGGACACAGGGGAACCTTCTGGCAGCTTCTCACAGAAGCCACCCCTGTAGCCTCCCCACTACCACACCGTTCCCATGTAAACCCAATACAAGTATTTTCACATGGAGCTACACAGTTGGTGTGCTACCTCATCTGAAAAGCAAGACTGTGGAGGAATGTTACTATCTCAGGCAGGGATATGAAAGGGTTAGTGTGTCCCTGAAGGAGCGAGAATGAGGAATTTGGGAGTGCCAGATAAGGAAAACATTAGGCAGAGACAGATTTTGGAGCAAGCTCTGGCAAGAACTATGTTTGCACACTAAGAAAAGACACCTGCATGCAAGAGGCATGTCAGATGCGTCAGGTGTGATCTGGGCTGCACCATATCCACTAATCTCAACCTGGTCACACTTACCCACATTTTTGTTAGAGAAAGTAACATCTGCATATAGTTGCCAGAGAAGACTTTTAGCAGAGGGGTGGCCTTGTGTGTCATTTAAGGCTGAAGAAACTGTTCTCTAAAATGCAACTATGCCAAGGTCTCCACTCTTAACAGGCACAGAACTGGGAAGCCAAGGCCTTGAAAGAGGGAGAAACATGAAGCCAAACAGTTAAACAAGAGGAATTCAGGAGGCAACAACTGATAAGAGTAAACTGCACTATTGAAACTGAAATGAGTATTTTCCAAGCTCTGAAAGTGAGCAGCAACAATGAGAGCCTTGCAGGAGGAAACTGTTGCCAGAGCAACTCCTGGGGAGTTTCCCATCAAATTACCCCCAGGAATGAACAGATGATTGGAGGGCTCTGCTCAGGGACCGCTGAGGGACTACACCAGACAATTCCCAAGGGAACTGTACTAAACCAATTACAGTGGAAATAGCTGCCCTGTAATCACTATTTGTGATAAAAACATTAGTTGAAGAAAGAAATGTGGGCAAATTGGTGGGGGGGAAGCCAAGCTGATCCCGCTCTCTTGAATAGAGATCATGAGGGCATTTTTAATTGTCTTCTACTTCAACAGCTTATAGAAGGATTCCATAACTGAGAACAGTTTTCAGGTGTTGTTTCTGCCTCCCAACTTTTCCTGATGCACACACCATACTGATTTCCATGAAGGTTTGGATGCTACAAATCTGAAAGGAAAAACTGACTGCCCTTTGAAGGAACATACTGAAACTGAAAAAAAAATTAACAACTCTTCCACAAAAAGTCAATGCCAAAAATGGACATTATGCCATTAGGGATATGAGATGCAAGCCCATGAATAGCACACAATGAATTTTCTCATCAACACAAAACCTGTCACTAACCAGTTCAGCTTAACACAGAAAGTACTGAAGAAGTCTGGATACTTTTTGTTTCAGACTAGAACCTACTAAGGAGAAACAAAAATAGCAAAGGTTTAGGTCAACTCAGATCTCATCTTCCAGTCCTGAAAGTACAGGATTGTTTCCATAGCAAAATAAAGATACATCAGCTATAAACCCTTCATTTCCTTGGGGAATGGGCAGGGAGTCAGATTCTGATCTCATTTAGTGATAAACCCCGAGTAGCTGGCAAAGCAATTGCCCTCATCAGCTACACAGGTATGGCAAAACTGTCAGCTTACAAGCTTAAACATGACTGTTGCTTGGGGTATAGAAAGAAAAAATTACTTGGGAAACACCCTAAAATTATGCTCTAAGCTGCGGCAAGACAGAGCCAATTAAACATGTATAAAAAATTTGGCATAGTTCCCTGTATTCTAATAATAGGACACTAGTATTTAAGAAATCAGGGATAGATGTAGTTTTAAAGCATGCAGAAGTAATCTACATTTCTAGAATTTATTCCCCAAAATTAAATACTTATAAATAGACAGTATGGGGAGAGAAACCAGGATATTTATTTCCATAGATGTGTTATACTCATGGCAAAAAGAAAAAGACTTGCAAAAAGTGGAGCAAAAAAACCATTCAGGGAAGCAGTAGTTGAACAGCCTATTTCAGTGCCTAAACACATGCAAGAATGTGGCTGTAACAGATTTAGATCTACAGTACCTAATCAAGACACCACCCGAAACAAACACAGCAACCAGCCACAACCAGTAGTGTTGAAGTTATAGTTTAATGCAATAAAGAAATCCCCTCTGACAAGATTTGTAGTCTTCAAAATATATCAGATTTCTTCAGGATATTATCTATGACTCCTTTTGTAAGATGAAACAGTTGAGGTTGAATGGTCAGTGGTCACTTGCCAGGTTCAGAATACAGGGCTGTATTAGTGCAATTCAGGCCAACAGTTACGAACCACACGCACCAATCATAATTATTCTTGACAAAGTGATTAAAATCTGAGAAGCTTTTACTGTTTTTTAGGAATTTGTATACAAAAGTGAAAAGAAAAGCTGAGCATGGGTCACAGCTGTACTAAATTTTACCATGATAAAGGCATAAGGAAATAGGGATCTCAAAGACTAACATTGACAATTCTCTTCTGAGACTCAAGGTTCCAAGAATATATATCCAAAGAGACCAAGAGTGTGTTATTCTTCCTTTGTAAGGGGTATGGATTTCTCAAAGTACCTGTAATGCCTTCAGAGCCCAGTTATTACAAGCTGTTCTTGCCAGAATCCCAGGCATCAAACTCGTATGAGATCATATAGTAGGAACTTACAACCCACTTGAGACTTTAAGTTTAGTAAGGTGGGTTTGAGCAAAGGAAGAAAATTTTATTGCGCTGCTTTTTGTCAGCTGTTGTACTGTGGGTTTCAAAAAAAAAAACAACCTCCAAAGCAGTACTTTGATTCTGCTAGAGGTAACATGCTACTGATGCTGCCAGGGCACATGGCGGACACAGAGCTAAAGAAAAATCACTGGCACCATGGAAATAGTGAAATATGGCTCCCCAAAGCAAGAGAAGAAAATAGTTTTCCTATTTGTTAGAGTTCAATTTGTGTTCCTTTACTTGTTAAAACTGGGATACCCTAAAGTGACTGACTTCTAGGATGCTTAGGAAGAAAGCTAATTTTGGGTCTCAAAAGGAATGCATTAGGCTCTGCTAAGCTGAACAAAGCAGCACTTCTTAGTTGACTTAATGCAAGTGGACAGCGACTTGGATGCAGACGCTGGTTTAGGGCCAGAAATGAAGCCCAGTGGAACACAAACGAATGCTCAGCTGAGAGCAAGGCAAGGCTTTTCCTGTCTTCCCAGCACAGAACAAGGTTCCACACATCGGACTTCCAGAAGCTCTTCAAGTACATTTTCACATTTCTAAACATGGATGTCAGTGACAGAGAGCTCTTGGAGTTCCCCAGATCTAAACTGCTGAATCCAGCAAAGCATCAAATACTGAGGGTTTGTAATTATAGGGTGACTAAAATAATGAGGTGTGTGCACGCATGATCAAACCAGTTCCGCCAGCAACACACCATACCTAACAAATACGGGCTTTGGTTTCATTGTTCCTTTATCCACTCTACATGTTGGGCTGAAAGCTTCAGAAAGACTTCTGAAAAAACCACTCTGGCATGCCTCAGGACTATGTTGTGTTTACCTTGGTTTAGGAGGAAAATGAATCAGAGTCCCCTGATTTCAAAGGGAGTTTTCTATTCTAAAGGACACTTGCATTAGATCCACACTAGCCAGACAACAGATACTTGCTCACTGAATTCACAATATAGCTGTGACAAGTCCAAAAGAAAGCCAGCTTTGAATTACAGAAAGGTTTTCCAAAATTCTACCTGCTACAGTTGTATTGGGAATAGAAGCCTGATGTTTAAGTGCCTTCAAACTAGACCTGAAATAATCTGTGACAAGTGTCAGGATGCATCTGATTTGGGCACCTGCATTTGAAGATCCTCTAGGAACGCATTAACCAGGTTCATGTTTTGGCCAAACAAATCTAACTTGGAAAGCTTGCCATCAAAGGAATACTGTTCTTCACCAGGTATGTATGTTGGGAATATACCCAATGAACTACAGAAAATGCCAAGGAATGACCTCATCTGTCAGGAGCTATGTGGATGGCAGGTGTGGCATCAAACATTACCCAGAATTTTGGACGTCAGCCTTGTTTAACCTCAGCCAATAGCAAAATTCTGCATCAGCACATTATAGTGCCAAGGCAGTGACTGATTATTTGGCATTACTTTCATTCATTTAAGGTTACACTTGTATAAACAACTCAAAAAATCACCTTTGAAATGTATCAGAAATTAATCCAGAGCACTAAAGCCCTTCTAGACCCTTGTTAAGATAGGGTAAATGGTTTGATAAACCAGGCTTATCAAACTCTGTTATCAGTCTTTAAGAAGACTCCACAGTATCTTAGGCAAACTGTTTGCAAGACTAAGAGTGGAATTGTTTCTGCAACCTCTGCCCCTTGCAGCAGTCACATCACATTCATTCCCTGTGACAACAGCAGTTACATGGGAACTATTTAACCACAACTTAATTACAACCAGGCTCCCACACTTCAGAAAAGGCTCAACTCAGGCACGTACTGAACTGTGTGTCTACAGTGCCTTGTCATTAAAAGAGATGCTGGGCACCTGCTGTTTCCTCAAAGAAAAAGACAACGTAAAACAACAAGAAATAATGGTGACAAACATGAAATACTGCACAGATGTACTAAGCTCAGGCAGTGACAGTGGAAGTCAAATCTGCATGGAAGCAGGAAACCTCAGAGATCTCAAAATGCAACTCTTGGTCTTAAAACACTGTCTGGGCAGACCAAAACAGCTTGTTGCATTGAATGAGGCACACAGAGAAGCTTTTTGGGTTGGGAATGGTTTATACTCTGCTTGATCTGAGAATACATGTTTGGCCATTATCTACCTGCTTACTTCAGTGGCACCTAAGTGTGAATTTTGTCACTTCCAGGGTCCAGCTCACATCTAGACAGCAGTAGCAATCATCTTTGCATACAGCTGAGCAAGTTATGAGGTGAAAACCAGTGCAAGTTCAGAACATAATAGTGAGTGCCCACTACCTATGAGCTGGTAATGCAAGAAAAGAGGGAAAACAACCCATGCTCACTCTGTTTTAAATTCCTAATGAAGCATTACCACCATAGCCATTATTGTACATTCCACACCTTAGATTGTCAACACTAAGTAGTGCAGGCAGGACTGGGCTGTAAATAGGAATTCTTTCTGTTTTACTACAACTTGTGTCTTTTCTGGTTTTTTTAGTCAGATAGCTGCAAAAATTTGTGCCATCATTCCCCATTCTTGAGAAAATAATATGAAATTCTGTACACTGTCAGATGGACCAGTCAGTCTGACTCAATACCTGGAGCTGTTAGTACAGTTATGCTCTTTGGTGCATGCCCACACTACAGACAAAGAAAACAAGACACGACCAAGAAGCAAAAACTATCATCCATAAGAGCAATGAGGCCAGTGAAAGAACTTGAGCAAAAGTCCTATGAGGAAAGGCTGAGGGACCTGGGGTTGTTTAACCTGGAGAAGAGGAGGCTCAGGGGAGACCTTATCACTGTCTACAACTCCCTGAAAGGATGTTGTAGCCAGGTGGGGATTGGTCTCTTCTCTCATGCAACCAACAGTAGGACAAGAGGGCATTGGGCTTAAGCTCTGCTAGGGGAGGTCTAGGTTGGATATCAGGAAGAAGTTCTTTACAGAGAGAGTGGTCAGGCATTGGAATGTTCTGGCCAGAGACGTGGTGGATTCTCTGACCCTGGAGGTTTTCAAGGTGAGACTGAATGTGGTACTCAGTGTCATGATCTGGTAATCAAAGTGGGGTTGGACTAAGGGTTGGACTTGATGATTTCAGAGGTCTCTTCCAACCCAACTGATTCTATGATTCTATAAGTCATCAGAAGTCAGCATATGGGTCACTCATTTGTGTGCCGGTCTGCCCGTAAAAAAAAAAGAGGCATATTTACCTTTTCACCTTTTACTCCACTGCAGTCACATTTGGATAAAGATGTACATCCATGGCAAGCCTTTAAAGACATAAGAAAAAAATATGTTTGTAAGAACAAGACCATATGAAGTCTTTAACACTCTCACAAAAAGTTAGAAAGTTAGTCTAAAATGAAAGCCCACACAGTTTGTCCTCCAGCCAAAGCACACCCAGTCAACTGGAAGTTCAGTCCTCTTTGATAGTACTTATACTTGTTTGCAAGTACTTTACAGTTACTTCCCCCCAAAATCCTTGACTTTGATATTTATGCTTAAATGTCATCTGCTCGAGCGCAAGGTCCGGTGCAACCCCCATGGCCGAAGGGGCAGCGCTCCCAGCAAACAGGCTCTTCAGCCCACCTGAACCCGCGCAGAGCCCATTACGCCTCCCACCAGTAGATGGCAGGGTTCGCACAACAGTTTCATCGAGCCTAAAGATCATGAGCAAATCCGTGATAGTTACCAGCCAAACACTCCATCGTTCTCCACTCCACAGATCAGTTACTGAGAAAATACTCTTTTAAAAACTCCAGATTTCATGGAGCTGCATTCAGACTCCAGTGTAAGGCATGACAGGCCAGCTACAACAGTACCTGGCATAAGGGGAGTGACAGCCAGAGTTTAAGGGGTCAAAAGAAGGGGATATAGAAACTCGTTGACAGAGAAGATCAGAATTAGGTAATGTTTCCATACCACAGATTAGATTCTTATTATCACGCTTATATTATATTCTTCCACTCTCACCCTAACATGGGATAATACTTAGAGATCCGTGTCGATTTCACAGATTATCAAATGTGTTTACAGAAGTGAGATTTCTAGGAAAAAACCCTTTTTTGGTAGAATGTCTCTACATAATACATATGGGCATCATTTTTCAGTTTTTATAGTTTCAAAAACCATAAGCCACATTAAAAGATAAATCCTGAAGTATTTCAGTGTAACTTGTTCTGAGAAAAGGTGCAGTACTGTATTAAAAACACCCAGCATATACTTCAAAAGTTTGAAAAGCTGAGCATTTGGGATCCTCCCCTCCAGTAATCTACACAGAACATTATGTACAAAGTTTCAATCAAGCAAGAAACCTTGGTGTGTCAGATCTAAAGTACACCCACACTTCAATTCTGGTCTTCATTATCACAGAAGCATTTAGAGACATGACCCATCACCTACCTGGCACTGGGAATGTCCTGGCTCTTGGCCTAAACACACTACCAAGCATCAGACTGAGAACACAGAAGTAGCTCAATACACCTGGAGCTACAGAAACCCAAGATCAGCTAAAGCATCTTGCAGCAAAAGGCAGAGCTCTAAGCACAGTGGGACATGACATGACCAGGGCCTCACTTCAGATCTTGAATTTGGCTTTTGTAATCAGTTTCTTGATTTTAAGTATATGAAACCTGAAAATTCTTAGTTAACAGGGATTTATTGAGCCATTTCCTCGAATGAAATTGAATCATTCCAGCCAGTTCAGGTTTTCAAAGATCAGACTGGATGAAGGCCTGAGTAACCTGGCCTGACCTCATGGCTGCTCTGGTTTGGAACAGTGTTTGGCTACGTGCCCTTCTGATGGCCCCCTCCAATCCAAGTTATCCTGTGAATTTGGTATCTGATCCCTTTCACTTTTACAAATGGATTTTTAAAAAAGCAAGTTCCTTGGGAACCGGTTTTAGGATTAATCTCTTTAACAAAGCTTCATTTAAAAGGGATTAACCTCAGTTACATGCAATATTCCCTTGCTTCACAGCACAAGCCTAACACACAGAACTAGCAGGTTACCTGGCTCGCTGTGCCACAGCACTGATCCCAAATTACAGGGACAGAACAGTGACAGCAACATGGAGCACCTTTGCTGCCTCCAAGGGGTGGGGGAGAAAATAAACTAAATCAGTACTTATCAAAACCCACCAAGAGCTGTGCTAAAACACACATAGGCTAAAATTACACATGTATGAAAAGTGTGATCAAGATCCTACACAAGAACGGTTTATTCAGAATACGGAGGAGAAAAAAACTAATTTAGTCTTTCTTACAGCTTCCACAGAATGTTTCTAATAGAAAATTCCTAAGTTTTTATGTACAAGAGAATTGTTGCTGTACACAGGGAGAAAAGGAAGTTGGAGAGGAAAAAGATGGTATGAGATTACATTGCCCCTTCACAAAACAAGTTGGATGTACACAGCATTGTGAAGGTTTCAGACAGAAGTTTTCAGATAGTAAGGCTCAAAAGTCCCTGCCCTCTGCTACTGTATCTCTACAGGAAAACCCACAGAAAACTACTTTGTTAGTGCTTACACATTTTCAACAGTGATTCTGGCAGCATCAAGACCACATGAAGTAGATCCAATCCATAAAGCAAACGAAATCCTGAGATAATTTGGTATGGAAGGAATCACTCAAAGCAGGGCAGCGTAGGCAGGTTGTACAGGTCCCTGTGCAGTTGTGTACTGAATAACTGCAGTGTGCAGATCCCACAGCCTCTTTGGGCCCTTGAACTGATGTCTGAGTGACTGCCTTCATGGCGAAGCTATTCCTCCACAAAACATCTCACCAGAATTCTCTATGGTGCAACTTGTATCCATTAGAAGTTTCCTATTAGAGTTTTGGAAGAACATGGTTCTCTCCCTTATTCTATTAGCAGCTAAAAAAATCCAAAGTGCTTTGATTCAATCAATATATTAAAGTCATCACTGTCTTCCAAAGCCATTTATATATTCCAACTGGATTCCTTATGCTTTGAGCAGCCTCTTAACATATTCAATTAGCCTGTCTGGAAGAGTCAGGAGCACTCACTGAACCGTTTTTGACAAGTGGTTTTGATATCCAGTTCAGAGGCATTAATTGCAGGAAGGAAACACGGTCCTTCCCAGACAACAGTGAGGGGAAGCTCAAAGTCTGTAATCAGAAAACCTCTGCAAATACGCACTGTAATCAAATGGTAGGAATTTTTTTGGCACAAATCCTGGGAAGATCTATTCACACACAAGCTTATCAAGAAGTACTCTCCCAGCAGAGTCGCTTATCTTCCTGTACAAAAGCTGTATTTGGCAGATTGTGTTTCTTATTTGCATCAACTTGTACCCGTCATAAAATTAAGGTATTTTTAACTAAACAGTTTGAAGAAAATAGCCCTGAGAATTCACACTATATCAAGATGAGATTGTGCCAGTTAGAGGCCATATTGCTGTACAGCTTAAAAAAAATGACAAAGTAAAACATGATGATACAGCAAAAATACCCAACCAAACCCCCCCCAAACTTAACAAGCTACTCTAAGTGAAAACTGTTCTCCTGTTTAGACTTTTCAGTAATCTCAAGGCCTTTTTTTTTTTTCACTTGGCAAAGCAGACACAAAAATTCTGCTACAGGAGACTGCATACTGCATAACAGGCTGGTACAAGTTTGAAAGCCACTCAGCAGCCACAGGCTGGAGATTTTTGATGTCACAGAATCAGTTGTGTGTCTCATGTTAATGCAAAGAAAATCTAGGCATAGTAACACTTCTGCACATGAACAATTGCTTATCTACACCTCAACTGAACAAAGAAAATGGATACAATGACAACATTTCAAGTGTAAAAAAATCCACATTAAGAGCAAGATTTAGGTGGCTACCATCACTAGTCTGCCCTTAGTAACAGCTTAACTATCACTAGTTCTGAAAACTAAGGGACTTACTGGGTTTTCAGCCACAGAAAATAAAATGACTGCAAACCTCAAGGGATCTCCAAGCTACACTTGATGCACATAGTACAGGATGGGAACCTGAGCAAGTCTCCTGCCTTGTATTAGGCAGCAAGAAACCTTCAGCAGCAGTTCAATTCCTGGCTCTGGCCAGTAGGACACATTGTCTTAGGTGACAGGGAAGATGATAAAAAATACTGGATGTAATAGGAAGCTGTAACTTGATCACCAGGAGCTTGTCACAATCTACATGTCTATTAAATAGTTTTCAAGTACAAAAAGATGAATAAGAAATCAAGGCAGCTTTTAAGAACCAGACTGGAACAGGTCAGATTTGCTTCTTACTGTATTTTTGTTGCCTCCCCTTCATGTACCTGTAGAGACAAACTCACAACTGCCATTTCCTTTGCTGTGACTTTTCCATAGCAAGACACAATCAAAGGCTCTAATTAATCTATTTGTGTTTAGCTAATCCCTTCATTGGATTTTTCTGACAGCTTCTACCCCATTGAATCTGTGTATGGAGAGCAAGTTCTTTTCATTAGTATATAAAAGGAGGGATGGTATTGGTTTACTGGTCAAAGGATAATTCTTCCAGAACAAGCTCAGTCTTTTATGTCTTACATGGACTGAAGAAAACTGCTTTCAATGCCACCAAAAGAATGGAGTTTTGTTTGTTTGTTTGTTTCTCAGTTTGAAGGAAAAAAAAGCACACTTTTGGACACAGGTTTGTTACAGTCAGCTCAGTGAAATGAATGGCCTAAGTTATCCTCAAAATTGGTTTTGGTTGGAAGCCTGCCTTACACATTGGGCACATTCCCCTCCTCTCTCATCAGGCCTAAAGGTGTTGGTTACAAGGCAGTGTCTGCATATTCCACTCCCTCCTCACCTCCCACACACAACAGCATTGGACAAAATATTTCTAAAAGCTAACAGGTAGATGAATGAGGATCCTGGAGAAAACAGCAGCCTGGGACTTTGCAACACTGTGAAGGGAAAAAAAGTGATTTACCATTACACACCTGCAGCTGCAGGGAAACTCAAGAGCTAATTGTGTGCACATGGGGAGGGGGGTAAGGGAATGTCCAAACCCCCACACCAGAGTATGCATCAGGACTTAAATAATGTATTAGTATTTGAACACATAAGGGTTTAACAGTACTATAATACTCTTTCCATGGGAAAGATTACAGAGATGGGGAGGGAAGCCCCATATTCACAGACCTTGACCACTACAAATTAGAAATTTGCAACCAAGAGAAGGAGGTGGTGCAGATTCTTACAGGGCCACAGTAGGTAACTCACTAAGGTGCCTTTGCAAACTATCAGAAGAGTTTGACATAACCCAGGTTGCTTACAAGTGAATTCTCAATCCAGATATCAAACAACTAGATAAGAGAAAGAAACAAGAAATAGATTGAACATTTACATACTACTGCAATTTCTTTATTCTGACATCCTCCTTCTGTATAGTTTTATCACAAATCCAAAATTCCCTGTTTGATAACTCCTCCCATTTCTAGAAGAGCAGACTGACATTACTGAACCTGCCCAGCAATGCAGTTTGTACTCACAGACCAGAAGCTTCCTTGCCAGCTCCATTCTGATGGCAGCAAGAGGTCAAGTAAGAATCAAAAAACTGACTGTGTACAGCCACTGATTTTAAATGCTGGTGTGGCCTGCAATACATTAAGACCCCCTCAGAGGTTTAAATGACCACCAAGCGTCTGCATGCAACATGTGTGGGGATTAACATGCACACACCAGCTTTATAAACAGATGTTGTCCTGAAGGAAATCAGTTATTTGACACCACACAATGGTAAGCTACTTCATCAGGTGAGAATAATTCCCTCTAGCATGAAAAAGATGCACAGAAATCACTGAAATAAACTCTGCCTAAACAAAATTGGCCAGAATTTTAAAGCAAATTTAAAACAGCAACAAACTCTGATGACAGGAGCACAACTGAACAGTGGAACAATATTTCACAGTTTGTGAGGAAGGAGCAAAGACCAAGCAACAAAGGCTAGAAAAAATGCTAGTATGCACTCAAGTCACACTATGTAGCAATTGCTGTTTGGGTCCTGTATTTGCATCTTCCCATACTTTTCTCTAATGACTTCACTAGGATTTATTTGCATACATATAATGAAGCCTTTTGATCGTTTGGTTTTACTAAGGCTCCCATTCACTAGAATGGTCAAAGGAAGAACCAGCCATAAAACCCATTCAAAAGCAATTCATCTTTGAGGGTTTCCATACAGCACAGAGTTCTTCTCTAACAGTTCTTGAACCTGAAACTTGCAATTCAATCCTGTGGACTTTTTCACAGATACAAGTAACAGAAATGCTTCTGATGTGGTTAAAGGTCTTTCCACCTGCAGCAGGTTTAACTGAATAGCTGCTCAGGCAAGGAATTGCTCAAAGATATAATCTCAGTTTGAGGATGGGCACATAGAAGTTTTATATTTTCCTTTCCCTCCAAGTGTTACAAAAAATTTAATAGAATGAGCACCTGCTCCTGATAGTTTTAGATTATCAAGTGCCTCAGGTCTCTCAGTATTTACTGGAACAACACAACCAGCTGCTCTTGTTAGCAATGAGCAGGTAATGAAGTTAACACAGTCCTTCTTTCTTTGGAGAGCAAAGGAAAAAAGTTCTAGCATGATATGCATCAGCCCCACCAGGGTTTTACTGCCAAGGGGAAAGGGGGAGAGGGGTTAGAAATAATGCAAGTGTAATTAGGCTAAAAATCCATGTTTTTAAGTCTTCTAGTCCAGAAAACAATTAAAAAGGACTTCACAATTCCCCAAGTCTGTCTCTAGACCACCTGTTTGGTAAAATAAACTGGTGTCTTGGAATTCCTACAATATCTACATTTACTCAAACACATTCAATTTTACTGCTGAGAAGTTCACAAAGTTGTGGAAACTGCAGATTCCCAGCCTGCTCTTGCTCATGACTTAAAATTGGCAGAAGAGAACTTTTCAGCAGAGATTGCAATTGCCTGTTGGACAACTGTGGAACATGTATTCCTAAATTAAAGCTTATATACAGGGGACAAATCCTGCACCTCACACTTATTCTAGCTGCTATAGGAGTTGCCTAAATGTTAATTACATCACCCTCCTCATTCAAATATGACAACTTACCAGTCAGGAGCATTAAGTGTAACATCAGAGAAAAAAGGAGCATAAATATTGGATAATCCTATCAATATAAAGACTGACTCTTCTGTTAGAAATGCACTCTGATTAAAATCAGCAAAATCAACAAATAGAAAAGCACCAGTTACAAATGCCTTTGTTGTAGGAGGATGGCTACGCTACCCTTTCTCATGCAACACTCACAAACTCAATTATTCCTACCTCTATTTATAATGGAAATAAAATGCAGTCTTTCAGTTCCAGTCACACAAAGATTAAACTTTATTTTGGTGGTGGTCCTCAAGAACATCCTCATATTTATTGGCTTGCCAAAATCTGTGTAACAAAGTACCTGCACAGTTATCTAGCTAAGGATTTACTACTCATCCAGGTCAAAGATTTCACCATTTATCTTCAGCAAGCTGAGTTTTCTTTCACTTGCCTGGACAGAAATATAACCCGCAAACAAAAGGGTTTGTGTGGATTTGACAAGCTGCTATTGTGAGTTCTAATTAGGATTTCACATATGTGCTCTTTAGGCTTACACAGTAGCACAACTCTGCAGACAACAATTCAGTGCTCAAACACCTGCGTGAAGTCAACTCTGGCAGCAAAGCCATCACATTGCAGCAACATTGCTAAAACAATGAACCTGCATTAAAAGACTCTTGCATGCCCTTCTGAGGAATTACTTCCCTCAGTCTACCTAAGGATGTAAAGACAGTGAGTTCCACAGTGTAAAATATAAGAGTCAAAACAAATTTGCAGAAGTTCTTGACCAACTTTTTTTTTTTATTTTAAAGTAAGGGAACGTCTGACATGTAATTTAATCTGTTGCACCTTGAGGCATTATCTTTCTTTGAAGTCTTCACAATACAAGACCTGTTCAGACTTGCAGAAGAAGCTCTTTGCTGTAGTAGCCACAGTTCTGGCCACTGTGAATGAGAATACAAGAGGCAGGTTAAAAACAGACTCTCAAACACCTCATGGATAAACAGGCCTTCTTTTTGCTAAGGGGCAGCACTGGGTGTTTGTTGTTGAGGTACCAGAATAGCTTATAGTATAGTAATAACATGAAACGTAACTGTAAGAAACCCACTAAATTAGTTACTGTACCCTGAGTGAATGTCCTGGTTATATGACAAATTTATGAAATAATAAATTTTCTCTTAAAATACAGTTACCATGATTTCATTAGAATTAAAGGACTACTTAAACACCCCCACCTCCCCACCCCAAAAATTATAAGCAAGAAAAACTTGGTCTGAGTACCTTCAGAATATGCAAAAAATGAAACAATCTTGTCTGTGTCAGAAGTATTGTCCTACAGGAAATAGAGGTGAGCTCTTATCTAAAGATGACTGAAATTTTCTGCCTGTACTAAAATGATATGGATTTTTACTGCTTTAAACTGAACTAATTAAGGCTTTTTAATACACAGTTCTCTGTAAAGGAAATCTTTCACAGGAGCTTCTGGTTAAAATAAAGGCAATATCTGAAGCAGCAGATCCTTCCATAGACTGGTTGACATAATGTAACTACAGGCAACTTCTGCACTCAGAGACTCTTCACTGAATGAAAGCCCAAACACTTGTTTAACTTTCATTCATCCCCAGACTTCAGCTTTAAGAGGGGAAAGGCTGACAATTCTGCAGGACATGAAGAAACTTTAAGCAAGCAGTACGAAGAACAGAGTTGGCCCCTGCAACTCACAGCAGCTCATTCTCACTTCCTACAAAGGCTTCCATCTTCAGAAATGATTGTTGTCCCTCTGCTTTACGGAGTGCTGCCATCCTTGCACTCCAGTGCAGCCAAGGAAAAGGACATGGACAGTTCCCAGCACTTATGAAAACTCTTACATTTCTGTTGTCTGTTGGTGTCACAAGACAGAGAATGGGCTTCAGTGCAGTATATTTTACTGGGCAAGACACAAAGAAAGCCAAATAATCATATCAAGCTCCACTGCCCCTCTCACAAGCATTTCAAGGCTGAAATTGAAGAGACCTGAGAAGTCAAATACTTCTGTCCTAATGAACACAAATATCCTAAGAGCTCCACATCAGGCTCTATGAATTGGCAAAAGTCTCCTCGAACAGCAGCTCAGATTATGTGCTACCTTCGTGCTGCCATCCAGAGGCAGCATCTTACAAAGCATCTGTGTTTAGATTTGGCCACTGCACCTCCCGGTAAACAGCGTAACAAGCAAAGAGCACTAAAACAGAATGTAAACTACAGGTGGTCTTCTCAGCCCATTTCTTCTCCAAGTTAATAAACGGACAGATGCCAAACACATTTCCCTTTTCAGTGGGCAGTGGAACACCTGCATGAACATCTAAATATACAGCATAAACAGAGAAACATCCGAAACAAAGTAACTCTGGCTGGCTTTTCAGTTTTGGAATGTGAGGCTTTGGGGATGGACAAGTTTCATACCACCTTTGCAGGCAGTCTACACTACTGCTCATTTCAGCTCAAAATGCTGAAGTCTGAATGCAAGCCATCCTCTAAGTTTTATATAGATAATAAGCAAACTCCTTAAGCAAGTACATAGCCAATGAGAGGAATGGTGAGTTCTAAGCATGCCTCCACCTTTGCCTGTCCAGCTACACATCTCTGCAACTAGCACTAAGGCACCAGCATGGAGCACCTGGCAGGCAGGCAGTGGCAGGGCACAGTAAGCCACTTTGCTTTTCAGGAAGTCTCAGTTTTACTTTTATTTTACACACAAGTCTCTAATCACCAGCCTCTTGGGCCTTCCTGATTTTTTCCAGCTGCAAATAAGAAGTGCCATGTGGTACTCATTACAGGTTAAGATTTACTAGTCATTTAGGACCTTTTCCATGTGACAGGTGTTAGATGTTGCCACTTTCTATAACCACGTTCAAATGTAACACAAACCTCGACCAAATTGCCAGTTAGGTTTGTAAGTCTCAGGTATACTTGCAAGCCAAGTATTACACAGCCATAACACCAGTCCTTATGGCACTCTGTTTTCAGCCCTTTCCTGGTTAAGAAAATAGAAGAAAGACACAGGCTCCAGACTAATTCCCAAGGAAACATCCTGTTCCTCACCTTTGTCCATATAACATGCAACAGAGGAGGCTTCATATCCAGAGTCCTGTTAATGGATGTCAGTCATTTGTCACTGACAACTGCACCTTCGAGTGTCAAATGCATGAAGCAGACCACACAAGTACAGAAACCCACTTCTTCCTTGGAGAAAGGAGAGGCCAAATAGAATAACGTTTCAGATTAATCCAACCCCACTCTGGTCTATTTTGACACCACAGAAAGCACTAAATTAATACCAAAGATTAAGCAAGTATAGATGGTAAGGAGAATAGAGGCTGTGCAGGGATATTGCATTGAGATGTTATCTGAAGTACACACCCTCTTAACTGCCAGAACAAGACTTAACTCACTTTAAAGCTTGGTGGGTGTCTGGGGGATTTTTTTGTGGTGGAGGTGGTTATTGACTCCATTCTCCTTCAGTTCTTGGACCAAGTATCATAGCTTCAAGGTTCTTCTAGGTAAAGCCGTTTATCCTTTGTTTATGCCTGTGGCAGCAGCACACTGTGTGTGTGCTTTAACACCTAAAGAGAGCACTACAGGCAGCACTTTCTCTGTTCTGCTCAGTGCTAACAAAGAGCTACTCTCCACGCTCAGGTAATCAAAGTTGAAAAAGCAAGTGGCACTGAAGAGGGCCAAGTTAAACAAGGAAGCAACAGAGACAAAGCAATTGTCCTAACCCTGTAAGTCAAAGGCACTTGTAAAGGAACACAGCATCAGGACCTGACGAGTTGGGAGGCCCTTTTCTTTAATCCACGAGCTGATAGAAATGGAATATTTAGTGAGAGCTCTCAGATGCCTGTGCAGGAACTCACATGCTTAACTTCAGCAGACACAGAGTACCCTCAGTGTTTGCCTCTCAAGTGCATTTACTTAAGCCCTGGCCATGTGCTAGTAATGAGCACTGTCACTTCAAGGGAGGTTCTTCAGAGCAAGGTGCACCTTCCTATTAAAAAGTGACCTTATACTGATATGGAGAACCACAACAGTCATTTCCCACAGACTATTTCACAGGGACAAAGCAAAAGGGGGCCTGAATGTATTTTGTTGCCTTTAAAATGCTGGAAGACAGCTGCAGGCTCCTGCTCATTGAATGTTCTATCTAGCACATGCAGATTGTGGTATTACATTCTCAGACTTGGTTAGAAGAAACAGATTTCACTCCCTTACACCAGAGAAATTACATCTTGAAGCTGTACATTACATTATTCTGAGAATCACTACATTTGAATTGCACTGATCACCACTAAACAGAAAGCATGTCCTGGGAATTGTCACACTTCTCAGAGATTTGTTACATGAAAAAAAATCAGCCCACGCAAAAAAACTAGCTAAAAGGACCATAGATCAGATCTTTATATATAAAAACTCGTTGGATGTTCAATGCTTTAACATTGTATCAGTAATGGCAAATGAATCTGATCTGTGCCAGAGAAAAGGGGTGCAGGGGGACAGGAAGGGCACTTTATACTTTTGTTTCAAAGGGAAACAAAAGGAAAGAGAAGGGAGGGAGGAAATCTTCAGTAGTAGCATTAAGCTTTTCCTTACTTTGACACATGTAAATTTAGATATTGCTTTCTTCAGCAATTGATTTTATTCCCAGTCCCTATGGAGGTTATTCAGTATCAAGTTAATATCTAACCTGAAGCATCTCATTATGATGACCAGGTCCCAGGATGTCACTGAGATGTCTTCTTTGCAACATCACACAAACATAATATCAATTTAAAAAAGTGGGAGTAGGCAAGAAGAAAGCACAGTTCCAACACAGTAGCAAAATAATTAAAGTGAGGAGATCCATTCATAAGAAAAACTAGAGATGCAGTCTGAAGCTTGGCAGGAGTAAGAAACAGCCCCTGGCATTTGTACACATTCCAAAACAGAAAGTAACTTTCTCTAAAGGAAAGCATTCCCTGAGGCAGCCCGTTTTAGGGAATATACCAGCTCCCACAAGTGCTATTTGGAGCCGAATACGTGTGAAGAAGATAACCTGCTTCAAGTTTGTGATACTTTCTCGGTGTCCTGCAGTAACCAGTAGGTTAATTACAAGCACTCAGTATGGAGCCTTTGCACTAAGTTTTGACAGCAAGAGAGGTTTGGAACAGAAGATACTGTTTCAATGTCCTTTTAGTCTGCAACTTTCAGAACAAACAGAGAAATTCCAGATAGCTCTGCTCTGAGTAAGAGGTCATCTAATCTCTACTCCAGAGGAGAAGGATTATACTCACAGTCGAATTTTTACTATGACTCTACAATAACTTACAAGCTTGGAATACTAGTACTTTTAAATTTTGTTATCTACATCTAAGTAAAGTTATTCAGTGTTAAATCCAGCAATAGTTTTGTGCTGTGTTAACTTTGGCTGGATGCCAGGTACTCATCAAGTCTCACTATCACTCCTCAGCTGGACAGGAAAGAGAAAATACAATAAAAGGCTTATGGGTCAAGACAGGGAGAGGGAGAGATCACTCAGTAATTGTTGTCACAGGCAATACAGACTCGACTCAGGGAAATAGCTTTTATTGCAAATCAAAAGTCAGAGTAGGGTAACAAGAAATAAAACCCAGACCTTCAAACACCTTGGGCCCTGCCTAGCTTCTTCCCAGGCTTAACCTCACTCCTGTTTCTCCACCTCCTACCCCTCAGCAGCACATAGATGTTGTGGTCAGTTCATCCTATGTGGTCTCTGCTGCTCCTTCTCCCTCGGAGGGAGGACTCCTCACACTCCTTCCTCCATTGTGGGGTCTCTCCTACAAGAGAGTGCTCCACAAACTTCTCCAACATGGATCCCTTCCACAGAGTGCAGTTCTTCAGGACCAGGCTGCTCTGGTATGGGTCCCCCATGGGGTCACAAGTCCTGCCCGCAAACCTGTTCTCGCCTGAGTTTCTCTCTCCATGGGGTTGCAGGCCCTGCCAAGAGCCTGCTCCAACATGAGCTTCCCATGGGGTCACAGCCTCCTTTGGGCATCCATCCACTCCACCATGGACCCACATGGGCTGCAGGAGCACGGCTGCCTCCTCATGGGCTGCGCCATGGGCTGCAGGGGAATCTGCTCTGGCTGCTGGAACACCTCCTGCCCCTCCTTCTGCTTGACCTTGGTGTCTGCAGAGCCAATGCTGTCAGACAGTCTCACTCCTCTCTTCCTGGCTGCTGTTGTACAGCAGTGTTTTCTCCCATCTTAAATATGCCATCCCAGAGATGCCACCACCATTGCTGATGGGCTCAGTCTGGCCAGCAGTGTTTCTATTCTGGACAGTGGGGAAGCTTTTGGCAGCTTCTCACAGAAGCCACCTCATCTGTCCCTTGCATGACCAAAACCTTGCCATGCAAACTCAATACTATTTTTTAGGCTTACTCTCTCCTGTCAAGCATAGGGAAAGACAATAAAATGACTAAAAGTCTCCAGCTCTTGGGTACAGTATGCCAATATCCTAAAAATACACATTTCCTGAGCATGACTAGACCTGTCAGGAAGCATTTTCTCATTCAAGCCTAAAAGTTAAGAAATTTTCTAGGTTCACTTGGGATGCAAAAATAGTGATTTTCATGGCACTACTTTCCCTTTTAAGAAAGGACCAAATGAATATTGGAAGTTAAATTACCAAAACAAAACACACTCAAGCCTTGCAACTTCTCATCCTCTTTAGATTTTCTCCTTGTTGTTTTAAATATTTAATGACTTAAAAATTAAAAGATGATTTTGCAGAAAACTCAAAGTTTTCCCCTCATGTCTGACTACACTGTGAAAAGAGACAGTGAAGTCAAACAAAAATTTGCATTTTTCAGTGCACTGAAGAAGCCTCTTTTTCCTTCTGAATTTGCCCTTTAAGGTTGAATACACCAGAGAAGTGTTCTTAAACTAATTCAGAATAAGTATTTTCTACGATTAAGTCAATCCACATTGTCTGAATGACAGCTAGAAATTGCTTTGCCTTTCAGAACCAATGGCTTCTGCTGTCTTTCTGTGTAACAGGTTGTTTCAAAGTAAGTTGACTCAAGAAAAATCACTGCCTCATAGAAAGGATTATTTTTAAAAGGTTTTTAAACTGAGTTCAGAAGCTCCTTCACCCAAACATTACTTTTCAGTGGCATTTCTTGTCAGGAAATCAAATTTTCTGGGAGCTGAAGGCTTGTCTAGCCTTGCCTGCAAGTCACGTTAGTTCTCATTGCTTTAAGTAAAGCAATTTAATTGTGGGTTTTAATAATTGCTACTTTAATTCAAGGTGTAGAAAGAGTGCAGTTCATTGCCCAAGGGAGTAATTTTCTTCCTCTCTATCAGACCCTGGGGGATTTAAGTACATTAAGATTTGCATTTGAAGAATCAATGTTGTATTTAACAGACAGACAGTGATGCTGCAAAGCAATGTATTGACAACTCATGAAAAAACACATTGCCTTTATGAAGGAAGATTTGCCTTCATTGCTAACAAGGTGAGTACAAAAAATCAAATATAATTGTTGAATTAATCAATGCTTAAGCTTGACAGCTTTATGTCATTAATAGCTAATGCTTGCTATATATTCCACACAGAATGCAGGAGTTGGAGTGGATAGGAACCAGAATAGACACAAATAAAATTAACTGTTCTCAATATACTGTAAACTTTTGACATCTAAAGAATACTAGAGAGATACAGAGAAGTCCAGTGTATGTCATCAAAATCATTCTTAATTTCCCTGCCTAGTTTTAAGTAGCCCTGGATTCCAAGTCACCAGTTTTGCATCACACATTTAGACTTTGATACAAATTAAGTCACTGCTTAATACAGATTAAGACACATAAGCCACATCTTTCTAGAATAAGACAGAAAAGTAGAAGACTCCTACCATAAGAACAGCATGAAGTAGTGGATAACAGGGACAAAAGATTGCCAGGCTGTAGCACCACAGGAAAGCAAAAACCCAGCACCCATTGGCAACTGATTGTTCCAAACATCTTGCTAATGACCTGTAATAGTGCTGGGGTTTGAATTGTATCTCAAAGGCTCAGTACAAATGTTGTAGGCTGCTTCACTTTAGCACTGTGGTTATCAAAGCCAAACTCTGTTTTGCATAATAAAGTTCTGCATTTTTGTCTAGCCCAGTCAAACTGAAAATTAAACTAGAAAGCACAGTCTGCATAGCTCTGCTTCATTTTCTGTATAAAAGTACTAAAAAATACTGCAACATCTGTTATTTTTTCAGCAGCAGTTCCTAAAACATGCTGAGCTGAAGGGCCTCTATGAAGCTTCATCTTTGGTGAATGGCTCTAGAGTCTTAATGTCTTAAATGAAGCCATCCCTGCTCCTTATTTGCCGTGGCCCTCAGGCAGGTCTGTGCTCCAAGGGGACCAGCCAAACCTCTATTTCTTCTACCAGAGCCAATAAGGTGATCTTATCCAACAGAACTACATCTCCAAATATAACACAAGGAGGTGAGAGATGCAACTGCTACAGTAGAGAAAGCTGTCAAGAGATTAAAGTCCTAGTTTCATACAAGTGAAACATTTAAACACACACCAAGGATTTCCTCCTTGCTCCCTGTTCCTTTTGGAGAAAGAGTGTCCACCACATGCATAGACCTCAGCTACAACCCAGGATTGTACAAGTCAGGTTTCTAAAAGCATCTAAATTCCCTAGGAAGCAGTAATAAATAAATAGCATGAGTATATTTTTCTCTTTTTTTTAATGGTGTTGTTCAAAACTAAATTTTACCTTGCTAACAACTAAAGGCAGTCCTAGAAAAAACACACTTTACAACATGTTTAATATATTTCAGCAGAAAGTTCTGACAGACACAGACACTGGCAAAAAGACTTGGACTGTTTTCACCCAGGGAAGTGAATAGACCTTTGCTTACCTTGGGAAAAGCTGGGAGGGAAAGCAGGGGTTCAGCTGAGCTGCAGTAGCAAAGCTTATCTAACACACACCGGGGTCCTGTTAGACTGGAGTAGGATGGCTGTGCAGGTCCAGCTATGCCTCAATGAAAGGAGCCATTTTTTAGATAATAAAGTAGAACCAAAAGTAAAATAGCCAAGTGCATTGCACAGAGATGCCTTTTACAGGGCTGGTGAGAGAAGAGATTGAAATTCAACTCTGACATTTTAATTCTCTGTAGAGATTAGGTAAAAGAAACAAAATACAGTTGGGAGACTAAACTATTTCCCTTCCCCTCCAAATTGGAGGAGACAAAGAAATCCAACAGCAGAGCTGCAATAACCAAGAGCCTTCAAGAGAACCTGAAATCCATAGCTGTAAAGCTGCTTTCTTTCTTGACTCCTAACACACCTTTCAGGAGAGACTAAAGAATTAACAGATTTAAGCTAAAATGTAAAATCTGTAGTACAACTTTGCAATTATCTATTTCCCCTTTATCCATCTCTCCTAAAATTAAGATCACATCCCCCAGTTTTTGCTTCTTGCAGCTCCTCACAACAAGTTCTCCAAGAAAAGACTTAAGCTCTGCAAGAAAGACTCAGTCAGTTGCAAAGTAATTTTTTAAAAAATAAGCATTAAATTTCTTTTTTTTAACAGGACCCCTTCCTCTTCAGCTCAGCTATGTTCATTCTGATGATAATTTCACATTACATCGAAGCTTTTCCTCCACACACTTAACAATTACATAACCAGGATGCTCAGCACATCACCTTTTTCAGAAGCTGCACTGTAGCAATGATATTTAATAAGGTTCAATTACACTGCAAACCTTTCACAGGAGGACAAAGAATGCTGCCTAAAGATGCTTAAAAGTGTATTACTACTATACCTTGTGAACAAGTTTCATTTCAGGTACTCCTGAGGAGAGATGGCTTACAGCTCTGAAAAGTCTGCTGTCAACACCAGCTCACCAAACCTGCATCTAGCAAGAACCTCGAAGCCCCGCAGTGGTTTTTAACATTACTGAGTCCACGTGGCCTTAAGAAACAGACAGGCAAAAAGTGTCTTGACTCAAAGCAATTTATGTGGTATCACCCCCGGCAGAGGCTGCTTTCCACTTTTCCACTCAGAGCACTTGGGCAATACTATTCCTAGAATGTGGAGTGAGTGTTATCTGGGTATCTTGTTCTGTGGTGGTATCTGTGGAGAGTTTACACAGCCAAGACAATTGGAGAAGGAGGTACTTTAATCTCAGTGAATGACAGGGAAAAATGCTCAGTGCATCTTCACTGTCCGTGTGGAGCAGATACCTCACTTTGCCTGATGGAAAAGATGCACATTAGATTTGCTGGGGTGTTACTGATGTTTTCAGTTGCTTTGTAAAATATAGAAAACCGTTTCCACAAGTTTTAGTAAACCCAAAAGCAGTTAACTAATTGCAGTATCATTGCTTGTTCATAGTGGGAAAAAAAAAGAAAAAATCACTACAAAAATTTACATTTACTGTTAAATAAATTAAATAATACCTTGTCCTAGGAAAATTTGCCTTTCTACTCTGAAAAAGGTAACTAATAATTGCTTTCAGTGAATAGATTTATTCATTCATTCAGGAAAATGAAAGCCCAGGAAGTTCCACTGAAATATCAGCATTTCCATCATGTGGAATAACTGATTAAAATACATAATGATTTTGTATGCATAGCTGCAAGAGATTCCATTATGGTCCAAACAGCTTTTATAGTCTGTTTCATTCAAGACTCCTTGGATTTGTTTGTATTTTAGTACATGCCAGAACACAACTTGAGATATAACTTTTCCTATATGTCTTTAACTAAAAGCTGTGAAAGGTCAAAATCCAAGCACATGACAAATGACAAGTTGCAAGCAGAAGGGCTTGAGCCTTGATGTTATAAAACCAAGTCTTGTGCATGACTAATCAAGACACATCCATGGAATTTCAGGATGAAATACTTTCTGAATCCTAAAGCCAGCACCCATTTCTTTCTGCTTTTACAGAACCAGCTTTTGTAACTAGAAAGAGCCACTGCCAGTTATGAAATAGAAAATAATAAGAACTACCACTAGCATGATAAAATAGTTAGGACAAACACAAGAAACACAACTGACCATCACTTATAAATTAAAAATATTAATCAAGGACATTGTAATTAATGACATGGTAGCACATATTTATATATATGGTAACCTTTGAAAGGAAAAAACACTCAAGTAAACTTAGAGAACTTTCACAAATAATACATTACTTCCTTAAACAGAAATAATACCCATCTTGCCAGCCTGCCTTACCATATTTGAACAACTGTTTTCAGCCCCGTGCTTCAAGTCAAACTGGAATTATAATGGAAGGCAAGGGAAAAAAGACATTACAGAAACTATTTCATTTTTAATAACTTTTGGGCTGACAAAGTCTACTTAAATCTAGGCCTTAATTATGAGGGAAATGTTTTTCAATATAAAACAATAGACAGTCACTAACTTCAAGTGAGTTTCATAAATAGCACAATTCAAGAATCTGGCCCATTTATGTTCTTTAATTAAAGAGATGTCCCAGTCACAGCTTGCAATCACTTCATTATAACACAGTGCAAGTGTAAACCTGCCAGGAGAGGGGGGTAAACAAAATCTGCTTATAAAAGAGTTAACTGGCTTATATGAATATATGTAGATTTATATTAAATTCAGCAGGGCACTTAGGCAATAATATTGTCTGTTAACATACATTATAAGCACTCATACCCTCTGCTAAAAGCATGCAACAAATAAGCACTTCTTTTTTTAATACTCTGACTTGATATCACTTCATGCACTGATGATACCATCCTTCACCTCATTCATTCTCCATCTCTGATGTAAAACCATTCTGAGACTCCCAGTTACTTTTACACTGATCATCAGTAGGTACACTCTCCATTCTACACTGGGTCTGCATGAGACTGCATAGCATGATCTGTGTACTACTCACCAAGTTTAGACTGTGGGCTATGAAAACGCAGCAATAAAATCAGAACAATGAAATACTGTGGGTTTTTTACTAGAGGGATTTCCCTATGGTGTGCACATCAGCAAATGCCTCTCAACTACATTGTGTCACTTTGTAACTGATCACAGCCATGCACACTGTTAAAATAACGTGGAGCAAAGAAGGTACACTTTTAATTTGAACTGTGCATTACAATGCTGAATAACAGTTGCAGACATTATTTGAATAAAGACATCAGAATGACTTATAGTCATCCCACCAAATTTATGCAGCTGGGAGGATGGTTCTGACAGAAGGTCCCAAGACAAAATTCAGAGAAGAGACAGTGTGTATCAAGCATACTGCTCCAGCATTTAGTCAATCCTTTCTGACAATGGGAGGAATAAACTGCTGATCCTCTTTAGTAGGGATCAGCATCATTTAGTGTTATCATACAATACTCAAGAACATCAGAACACCAGAGCGTCGAGAAAACCATTTAGACCCTTATGATAAAAGACCAGTGGGATTTATATAGATTGTAACAGAGGCATCTCTCTTTCCCCAACCCCCACTAGCCCTTGGGTCTTCAGTTAATCTTATCTCACTGCAAATCCTAAAAGAGAGGCTGCAGCACAAGGTGGTGTTAGGAATCAGAAATTCCATCATTTTCTTTGCTCCTTTCTTCATTTCTTCCAAGGTAGAGGGCTGCCTACAGGGTCACCACAGTTCCCCTCTCAGACCCCCCCAGATTCCCACCAATTGCACACACAGAACTGTGCTTGGATAGTTTCCTGAAGAAAGGAAAGGGCCACATTTGTGCACACAAACCTCCCCATCTTCACACCCCATCTGCTAAAACAGTGAGGTCCCGTAGGTGGGACTGCCTGGGTCCTGCTTGGGGGTGGGAGTTAAGGCAGGGACCTGGGGTGAGGTTGTACAGAACAGAGCAGCAGAACTGGTGCTACAGACAAGGTGGGGACAAGCAGTTCTCCACATCAGCGAGCACTGGTGGCACAGTGGTATCGCTTACACTTGGGTTCCCACCTGGGCACAGTAAGAAGGGGGGGCAGAAGAGGAAGGAAGTATATTATGGCTGGTCTTTGCTTTTTCAAGGGGCAGATGAAAGGTCTACAAAGTTTCACTGTAAAGGAATGCACTTCAAAGGAGAGTTCAGGACAAGTAAGATTTTGTCAGCTCTAACTACAAAATTGAAGGGAGGGGAGGAGTTGCAGAAATGTACTCTACACTTCTTACTGTAATGTATGATGACTTTTCAACTAGAGAGTAATTCTAAACAGAAATCTGGACTCATTCCCCTTCCCAAGTAAACTTAAACAAAAAATTAAAAGACTGTAAAATCTGAAATTAACCCATGATAAACTGTGAGACTTTTAGATAGTTTCACCAGCCTTTTTAGTTAATTTCCCCACTTGTTAATAGATAGAGGTCTTAGTCCAGGACCTCGAAACCTGAAGCCAGGGATCACCTCTCCCATCTCCCTGTTTCAAGGCCCTGCCACTCCAGGGAAGCTGGGCCAGCATCCCTCTCTCAAGAGATCAAAATTCTCCAGCCCGCTTACTGTGCGCTCCCTGCTACACTGCACACATTGACCATCTCCCTTAGCACCCCAGCTTGGTTTTTTAAGAAAGCAGAGCACAACCCTCTGGAAAACTGAGCCCCAGTCTGAGGCACAGTCCTCCGGCAAGCCATGCCCACATGCCTCCAACTCGCGCCACGTCCAGGTGCGACTCAGGGCTGCAGGTGATGGCTCAGCAGCAAGAGCGTAGACACCCCTTCCCAAAGGTCCTTTGGAGGGGGAGGCAGGGGCGAATCACTCCTCCTTTGTCCCGGAGGAACAGCGAGTTCAGAGCCCGCACAAAGCTCCCCCGGGCTCCCCGCGCCGCGCACTCCCGCTCGCCTCCTGCCTTCCCGCATCGGGTCCTGTCCGTGCGGGCAGCATGCGGGTCCCGTGAGGGCCGGCCAGACGGCAGCGGCACCGGGGGCTCCGTGCGGGGCTTCGTGCGGGGCAGGGCCGCCCGGGAGCCCCGACACCTGCGGGCAGTCCAGAGACCCTCCCGCGCGGCCCGGCCACGCCGCCGCCGGACTCCTGTAAGGGCGAGCCCACCCTCAGCCACCCCATCTTCGAACAGACTCCAAAGCTTCCCCCCGCGGCTCCCCCAGGGCGGCCGCACCCGGCAGGGACAGCACCCGTGGAGCACCCGAGGAGCACAAGGAGGGCGCCCCGCACTCACCGCCGCCGCCGCCTCCTGCGGCCCCCAGCACCCCAGCAGTAGCAGCAGCACCAGGCAGCCGGCGGCCAGGCTGCAGCTCCGCCACCGCGGCTCCATCCCGCTGGCTCAGGCGCTCCGGGGCCGGCCCTGCGGCGCGGGCATAGCCCGGCGGGGCAGCGCGGCTCCTGCAGGCGGCTCCCGCCGGCCGCCCCGATGGCAGCGCCCGCCCCTCTGCCGCACTCGCCCGCTTCCCCCGGCTCAAGTCCTCCCGGGACTACAGTATTCCTCCGCTCCGGGGGCGGTGTGGGGCGCGCTGCTGCTGCGCTACGAGGGGGCTGCGATCCCCCGCCGCCCTGCCCCCGGGCGCCGCGGTTTTGTCGGCTCGAAGGGCGGGCGCCGCCTCTCCCCGCCCCGCACCTTCACCGGGCGGGCGGCTGGACCCCGGACTACTTTCTGCAGCGGAAGCCGCTCTGTGTGCGTGTGTGGCCAAGGGGGAGTTGTTGGCAGTGCCGGGTCGCCCCTCCGGAGGGGCGGGCGGCGGGCGCGGGGCTCGCCCGAGCTGAGTCCCGGGCCATCCGGCTCCGCTCAGGTGCGACGCCTCGGCGGAGACCGCGCAGACTTCCTGCCCGGGCACGCTGCGAGCACCGCGGGAAGCGAGCAGTGACCGACCGCGAGCGGGCAGCGCTGGTGACCCCAGCCCGGCCGCTCCCCCGGGGCGAGGCGCCCTCGGTGCTCCGCCGTCGCGGGGAAGGAGCCCGCGGAGCGGCCGCACCGTGCCCTGCCCGCCGCAGGTGACGGCGGACCCTCCTCTTCCTCCCCGCGGGCTGCCCGGGCCATGGGGCGCGCAGGGTGAGTGCCGAGGCGCGGCCCCGCTCCCCGCGGTGTCCCCGCGCCCCGCCGTGACTCTGTCCCTTTGCCTCCCCGCAGGGCGCTGGTGCTGCTGCTCCTCTGGCTGGGCGCGGAGCTGGCGAGTGCGGTAAGTGCGTGCAGGTCCAGCGCTCGCTGGAGGTGAACGTGCCTGGTCACACCTGCCACGGTTTGGGCATCCTTCGGCCAGAGAACGGACACCACCTCGCCCCCTCGGAAAGATGCGCGGATTTGTTTTTAATTGCCGTGCACCTCTGCTCCGGAGCTCCTTTGTGCCCTTCATGGGCTCGACTTTGACTAGTTCTGAAAAGTAGGCTGGGGTGAAAGACCAGCTGTACGCGGTGTAGCAGCTTTCGGGGTCTGGAAGCGGGATCAGTGACTCACTTTACAACCAACTGCCTTTCGTTCCTTTATAGCTCCTTCTCAAATTTTCCTGTTAAAGCTGACCCTCTAGGTCCTTGTTCACAAGGGATGCTGTACGGAACACATCATAAGTAAAAGTGATGTGAGAAGTTAAAGGATTGAGCTGTTAAATGTTGTATCAAGGTTCATGAGATTAGTAAATGTGTTTTAAGTTCCAAGTTCGTATACAGAAGCAATGACTTTATGATCTGTCAGTGAGAATTTTATGACATAAATATGGATTTTCTCTTGCTATTCCTAATTAATATTTAAACAGATTAGTAGAGGATTGCAGGCTTCTTAAATGTTCCTAATTTTTTCTTTTTCATGTTACAATAGATTTTCTTCAACTGGGATGCTGCAATTGTTAGCCCACTCAACTAGTGAATGAAAGAGTCCTTTGGAAAGTCTGTAGCCTAAATTAAGTGTCCAACTGATGTAAAGTCAGCAGTTAAAAAAAGTCTCTGTTGTAGTGTAATGTAAATTAAGATTGTATAATAATATTTCTGGTGTGGATAGTGAATTAGAGGAGGTAGTATAGTATGTTTTAAGCAAGTTTATTTTCATTCAATTTCTGACAGATTTCTAACAAAACTAGTTTCAAACACAGGGTCTTGACTTGTCAGGCAGTGTTTTTCTACTGCTTTTGCTGTTCTTTTGATTAAAACTTTAAGGATTTAGAACTTTTCTGTGCAACTGAGAAGAAATCTTTTGAAAAGGCTTTAATAGCAGAGGGGTTTATACTTCTCATAAATATGAAAGGCTTGATTCTGTTTTGCATTTTTCATAATCAATTGCACTAGTAGAATTTCATCATCCTGATCAGGTGGTAGTTACAAGCTCTAATCTTCTCAAAGATTAAAAGATTAGAGAGTTTTATTCAATAAAACCAAGAACTGTTCTTCTGAGAGTTCTTGCTGTAGAGGAATCTCTGTGGAATTGACTTTTCTAAACCAAGTATTTTAAAGGCTCTTTAGGCAAATGTGCCACATTTTGTAATAATTTTTATGAATTGATGTAATATGGCAGTGAAACGATTCCTGATTGATGAAGATGTAAGTGACAGCAGATTTTTAATTATTCAGCTTTGCTTCCTACCTGTTGGAAAGCATGTCTTTTAAGCAGTCATATTTCTGTTAGGTCCTTGACATCTTTTGTTGCCCATAAAGGGACTCTGTCAATATAAGTCTATTACAGCAAGTAAGATTAATGTCTACATGCTATTTCTGAGTCTTCCTGACAGTTTTCTTCAGGGTTAGAAAACAATCAACATCTTATTTGCTGTGTAATCAGTCTAAAAGTATGAAAAAGTATCAGAAATAGGTCTTTAAAATATTGCTCTCTATGTGTAAGCAGTTAATGGATTTAATGATTTTTATTAAAAAGGCTGTCAAACATGTCCAACAGGGAAGATTAAAACCATGTTTCCGGAACTTCAGATTCAATAGTAGGTTAATGACTTTCTGGTATCACTGACGTAAAAACACATCCTAAAACCTTCCAACATGAAGTAAGTTGTTAAGAGAAAGTACTGGTCATTGAGCTTGCAGTTAGTAAGAGCTTTTTTAGGAAAAGGAGGGTCTCTGAAACATTTCTTGATAGTCTTCTGGTATATAAATTGAGGTGATGGAGCATAGGGAAGTACAGGGTTAATAAGATGAGGTTACAGTTTTCAGTTAATAAGGAACAATAACTTCTAGAAGACTATTTACAGAGACAGTCAACTTGTTGTTCAAGATGGTGTCATTTATAACTGTTGTTCATATTTTCTTTCTTTCAAATAACCTCATTTCAATAACATATCTATTGTAAAGGAACTATCCCTAAAATACTGTTCCAGTTCTTGAGTGCTCTTCAGGAATGGTCTTGTAGACGCAACTAGTGTAGGCAGAGGTTCCTATGTCAGGCCAGCACCTTGAATAAAGTTCCATCAAAGATGGTGTTGACCTAGAGGTCTCAGTTATGAGATGTATCCTTTTCTGTAAGAACAGGATTTTAAAATGTATCTGGATTATTTTCTCAGTTTATAATTATTTTTCCTGGGTATAAATGATGATATATTTTGAATGGCAGGACAAAATTATTCTTGTAATGCAATCTGTGTTTTCTTGAACCAAATGTTGAAAACATGGATGACTTGCAGTTACATATGGGGTTGTTTTGCAAATAGATTGTTACCTCATTTATAGACCAATTGCTGGGAGTGACCTATGACATTTCCCACAGTAGCTTTCAGCTGAAGTCACTCCAGAAGCTGTGCTTCCTTCATAGTTTGTCTTTTATCATCAATAATTTGCATTAATAATTAGCCAGGAGTGTCAGTACAAGACACTGTGAAAACATAAACCAGCAGTGTAGTACTGTCTTTGAGACATCCATTGCACTAAGATAAATGGCAAGAGTTGGTCCAGAACTAGAGGGGGTAAGCCCCAATGGTAGAACAGGGCTGGAGCAGCAGGGCTTTGCTTTGGCTAATCACTGTCCTCCCCTGAGGCATTTCCAGGCTACAGGGCAAAACAGAGTTTTTAGGAGAGTGACTTTTTAAAAGATAATCAGAGTTTTGCTGATGTTTCAGGGTTGTACTTATAAACATGAGGTGAAGCATGAGCTGCAAATGGTCACAAAACCTGGAGACAGCCTCTTGTTGAGATTAACATCTCTTGACAAAGCTCTCAGCTGAGCTGCATCATAGTCCCAGCAGTCATTCTGTGCCCCCTGGGAGCATACCTGGCATACAGGTGAGATGATAACTCCTCATTTATTTCCTCTCTGTTACTCAGCTAGCTGAGTGCACCTGGCATACGTGCTAGTTTTGATGTGATATCCTAGGGAATTACTGTTAGGATTTATTGTAAGGAGTTACCATCAGGTATGTTGTGTTGAAACAGGTGAGCTTTCAGATGGAGTTCAGTTAGCTTTATTTTATGAGTGTACTATTGCAACTCTTCCATTTTTTGCTAATAAATGTGCAGATTAACTAGAGGCACTGTTTTCTAGCACTTAGTATCTTGTTCAGCAGAACATCTTCAGTATCCAAGTAAGGTAAATGAAAACTACGTGTGAAAACCAGTTCTGGGCAGTCTGCTCTATTTTGAGTAACTGAAGCTCTGCTAGTTTATAACAAGTTAGCCTAAGTGATCTTGTTTATCTGTCTCTTAATGTATCCCAGGTTTTCTGTGTGTTTTGTTTCTATATCTATGATACAAATGTTTCATAACATCTTTTCCTTTAATATGTACTGGACCAGCTTAATTGAACCAAGCTCATTGTTTTCAGTGGCCAAAAATAAGTTCTGTCCCAGAGCCTCTGACAGAGGGGGGAAAATAGCTGTTTAATTATGGATATTTAAAAGCAGAGTTGTAGCTCTCATCGTGACACTTTCCAATTCAGTTTCTGCAAATACAATGTTATCCATTGAAGAGGTATTTATAAAGTTTTGTTTTCTTCTTCTTTGCCATTTTAATCAGTATTTATAAGTATGCAATCCTTCTATAATTTGATTTTTACAGCTGTATCTTTATATAGCGAACTTTATGGGGAAAGAAGTAGTATCTATAGTAAAGTTACTTGTATGCAGAAGGAATGTACAGAATTTAAGAAACAAAGTAAAATACCAACCTAATCTTCTAAATCTGAGGATTTGTTTACTAGATAAGGCAGCTTCTAATGTGCAAGAATGCATGGGTGTGGAGACACTTGTTTGGTGAAGATTCATGTACTGCATTGAGAACTGTCATTCTGTGAAGATCAAGTTTGGGTGGCAATAGGTCTATTATAAAATAATAACAATTATACCCTGATTCTGTAGCAAAATAATAATAATTACTAAAAAAAGAATCTGACTGTTCATAATAATGCTAATTATTGAGCTCTTGCGAAGACATGTTGAGTTCTAGGGCAAATTTTCATTTTAAGCTGACTATCCCTTTCTCTCCCATCTGAGGAAATAATTGTTTATATGCTGAATATTTTCTGGGTGCTGAAGACAATTGAGCATACCAAGTGTCAGTTTACTTGGCACTCAGATACTGTGTCAGGCTCCAGCAGCCATGAAAGGGAGTAATGGAAGGGATTGTGCTCTAAAGAGCTTTTTTCATATCAATATCCATTGAAGGTTGTGGCCACCTTTTGTATAGGTGTGAGAGGTACTGTGTGACCTGAAGCAGCACTTTGGTTCCCTTTCTGAGCAGGCTTTGCTACCAGCCACTGTGTTCCCTTGGCTTAAGAGCTGCTGTTGGTAAGTCATGCTGGTGTCCCTGAAGCAGGCAGGGCCTTTCTGGTGGGGCTTCTCCACCCTTTGTCCATCCTTGCTGTAGAGACTCTACACCAGTGAGTTCTGGTACCTTACTAACTCCTCCTGCTGAGGTAACTGCAGTAATATGCTGGTGGTTACAGATATTATGGGAATGTTGCAGAGTGCAAAAGAAAATTTGTGATGGTAAAATGGCTCTAGCTTGTAAATCTCTAACTCCACTGGGTCTTAACTCTGCCTCTTGTTTAGTTTTTGCATACTAGTCATACTCTGTTGTAGACACACAACTGCTTCAGGAAGAGGACTGGTAACTCCTGACTTTTTTTTGTTTGTTTTTTGCTTCCATAGGAAGCTGCAGTGTTTTTTGAAAAGAGCATAATTGATCCAAAAGCAATTTCCTGATAATACAGATACTCTGATTGTCTCTGCAAGTAAGTACTTTGCTCCTGAGTGCTCACTGGAGCATTAAGGTTAGACATCCAACTGCTCTCTTGTCAGTTTTACAGTTTTGTCAGTGATTTCTTTGTGATTATCAATTTTTTAGCGGCATTTTTAGATACCTCAAAATAATAAATGTAAGGTGTTCTCTCTGGGGAAAAGAAGGTATTCTTATACTGTAGAGTGGTGTAATAGTATTTTGAGGTGATCATGAAGTCATAATACATATAGGTGAAAAATCCTTTGCTGAGAGATTTCTTGATGTACTTGACCTCCTCTCTTCCTTTGTAAGTGGGGTTGTGTGCCCCTCCATGCATAATTTAAATTAAATTGTTGCCTAGATACCAGTATGAAGTTGTACTACCAGATCAGAAAAGAAGGCACTGTCTGTGTCAGCTTAAATGTTATAATGACGATAAAGAAGAAAAAATAAGAATTTTTTGAAGCTTTCATTGAGAAATTATTTTCAAGCTCTCTGAAAATCTGGTCTCAAAATAAAGGATTGCTTTCTTTTTTATTATGGACAAAAGTAAAATGAAAGTATTTCTGCTGTTAGCTGTGGAAGGGATTGTTTTAGCAAGGTCAGTCTGTGTTTCAGAAGGGATTGTAAGGAGGCTGAATTGCTTGTTAGAGGATACCTGTAAAATGCAGTCTTGATAGTGACTGCAGAGTTAAGTATTGGAGAAAGAAAATCAGTGGGAAGGGTGATCAGTCAATAATTTCCTTAAGTGGTTGGGATTTTTGTTCTTTTTTTTTTTTTAATTTGTTTAATTTTTAAATTTTCTTTCCTTTCAAAATATTCCTATAGCCCCATAAGGCTCTCACTCTCCTGAGCAGGCTATAAACCCTAGCTGAACTTAACATACTTATTTCCATTTACATGTCTGAACAGAAAGAGTATTTAGAGTGGAATTATTCGGTTCTTGTTACCTGTTCCTTGCAAAAAGGGAATTTGGAGGTGTAGGCAATAGATCTGAAAATACTTGGGGAAAGCAAATAATTTGTTCTGGTACTTTTTGCACAAGTTTCCTTTAGTTCTACCTTGAGTTTTCCCATACGCTTCCCCTTCTCTGTCGGTGTGATTTATATGGAAGTTGTGTTGCTGGTTTCCAGTACTGTGTTTAACTTTCTACTTTCAAAAGTTGTTGACGATAATTTTACTCTTGTGTTCAAATTCATCTTTTCGGAATTGTGTCCTCTTCTCTCAGGTTTGAGGAAACAGAAAAAGGCAAAAATAATATCAAGCCAAAGGAACTGTTCCATGGATCTGCTTCTTTGCTGTCTTTGCCACATTTGTAACAGTTCATGCTGTCAGAGGTGACTGCTGCCCTCTGATTCTGCTCCGACCCAAAGGAACACAAAGCTGTAGAGATCCCTGAGGTCTGTGCCTTCCTTTTCCCAGGCACTCAGCAATAGGACAAGGGGGCACGGGCTCAAGCTCTGCCAGGGGAAATTTAACTTGAAGATGAGAAAAAAATTCTTTCCAGAGAGAATAATCAGGCATTGGAATGGGCTGCCCAGAGAGGGGGTGGATTCCCCATCCCTGGAGATTTTTAAAGTGAGCTTGGCCGTGGCACTGAGTGCCATGATCTGGTAAAGGGACTGGAGTTGGACCAAAGGTTGGACTTGATGACCTCGGAGGTCTTTTCCAACTCAATTTATTCTATGATTCTATAATTCTTCTTGTTTTTGCAGGATTTTGATTAGCTTTGGCCATGTCAACCTCATTGGGCCACTAAACTAGGCCCTCCAGTTTGCGTGGTCTGTGCTCACTTGCTTACCTTAATGCTGAGAGAATCAAAGCTGTGAACCAAATTGGTCTGATTTGCTTCAGTCCACTGACTTGTCACTATCTACTGTATTCTGAGTTTGCCTTATTCACTCCCTGCTCTATTTTCTCCTATTTGGCTGCAATCTACTGTACTTTGTACAGCCTCCAGCCCTTGCCTCAACGTGCTCTTAAGCTGCTCTGCCTTTCTGGCTCTGCTTTGTGCTGTAGCAGTCGGGGAGGCTGCCAGCACCACTCCTGGCGGGAACTCCTGCAGTGCTTTCTCTGCTGCCTCCCTCCAGCAGCACCGAGGACGTGTCAGTGCCTGTTACCCAGGAATCTCTCTTGCACAGATCTGCTTCAGAGGGTTGCACCTAATGTTCATTGCTTTCCCCATTAGTAACAGGAGCAAACGATTCCATCCTTGACACGAACATTTGGCAAGACCCCAGTGTGATGTATAACAGGTAAAATCTAAACATCAGCTGGGTGTTGTATCTGGACTAATTGGGAACTACCTGGAAAAGGCAATACATCAAGGTTTCTGTAAGATATGAGACTGATATTTCATTTTCCTTCAGGTTTGCCTATTTGTCATTTTTCAATGTCAATTGAAGGGGAAAGAGGTTGGAAACAAGGTAGCAACAGCAACATTAACTGTTTCCATAGCATATTTTTTTTTGGCTGAGAGATCAAAACCTACAGCTTTCTAGAGACTGGGATAAAATGTTTGTAAAGAATTAGCTGAAAGCCAACCACATAAATGAATTCATAGCACTGTTTGGAGGGATTGACTTTGACCTAAAAAGTAGAGGAGAGGAAAATGAAAGTGCAGCTAAGCAAGAAATGGACTTATAAGTGCAGCTGTGCTTGTTAAAATCTCTGCAAATTAAATGTCACCAGCTTTATTTTTTGCTAGTAGCATAATTTTGAAGCTCTATATAGCAATAAGTCAGTGCTTTGTCTTTTCCTGACTATTTTAATTACTGCATTTACCTTACCTGTTCTCATTGCATTAGAGTGTTTTCAAATCAGTTTCTTGCATTCCTTATCCTATTGTTTGAATCATTGAAGATAATATTTTCTACTAAGATCTTACCCTCACAAGTAATAAGACAACTCTCTGTGGACAAAGTCTTAAACCAAAGAGTATTTCCTTAGAAAATTATGTAATTATAAAAGAATTGATGAATCTATTACTCTTAATAGTTTACTTTTAAGTTAGTCTGTTTAGGATTCATAATCTGGCAAGTCAATTTTTTTAGAATAAACCATATTCTGAAATCTATATAAACTCATCTCATTACTGTAACAAAGTTAAAGAGATTAATTGACACATTGAATAATGGTTTGACTTTCCCAAAGAGGAGCCAGGACCATTTTAAAGTTATAATAGGTCTCCTTATATCAGTCACACTTTTGCTGTGAAATAATGTACAGATATCACTTGCTCTGTATAACATAATTATTTAATTTTTTAAAAGAGATTTGGCATTATTGCTACTACTATAGTGGAAACACATCAAAACAATAGGAAGGTGAATCATTGTATTGTACTTTGATGATTAAAGCTATCCACAGAGCAGGCTGTAACTGAACTGGAAGAACATAGCCTGCAGGAGCAAAAAGCAAGCTTGGAAAATTAAGAGTTTATGGTTGTCTTCAGACTTTTCCATAAAAGGAGCCTGTAGGCTTTCAGCCTCTGCCCTCCTTTTGAGGTTTTCAGGCTGTCATCAAAGTGTGTGTGAGGGGTTGAAAAGCTGGAGCATTATCTGTAAAATGGCTGTATCTTTGTAGTGCCTTTTGTACAAAGTGCAGCACATGTGAAGTGTGGATTCAGCTGGAGGGGGGGTTGGCAGGCCCTGTATGGCATTGCACAGTGTATGTATATTTTGCTTAGAACATGCTGAGTCTTTATTGCCAGAAAGGATAAAAGTATGGTGAGTCTCAGCCTTGTGGGCATGACCGAGGTGATTTCCAATAAGTCCTGAGTGCCAAAAGTAAAGTGCTTTATTTCTGGTCTACTTTTGAAATGCATTTTCTCCTTACTTTCACTACGGGAATAGGTGTAACACAAATAGATTGCTTGCTATTTAGCAGAAGTTTTCTGTCTGTTTTCATCAAATCCACAGTTTTTAACAGCTTTCTCTTCTTGTAAGCTTTATATGACCTTTTTTACCAAAGAAGAATCGTGCATTTTAACCTAATAAAATAGTTTTGGCTTAAAGTGCAAACAGCCTGTGGAATCTCTTTCTACAGATGGTACTTGGCGTTTTGCTGAGACCTGAAGAGGTGTAAGATGTAACCTTCAGAGAAACGTAGAGAAAATATGTTAATATGGTGGTGAAAGGAAGTTTTCAAACCACTCCTGTAACAAATGTGAAGTGTTCCAGTCACCAAAGTAAATGTCATGCTTAGCCTACTTTTACCACAAATGGATACAGAAAATACTCTTTGAATACCACAGAGGTTTTAAAGTTAAATGAGTTGGTGACTATAAACAGAATACTTTAGATGGTCTCTTCAAGGTAGTGATTATATGGTTTTACTGTGGTACTTTTAACAACCTTAATCTCTCTGAATGTATAATCTTGTTAGGATTAAACCAAAATCTGCCTAGATAATTAGAGTGAGCTCCAAACTGTGGTTTGACCTGTATCTCTTAGTGGTGCAATTTCCATGTGAATGTATTGGCCCTGGAGCATGTGGAGTGTGGGGAGCCCTCAGCAGGGTCTCTGGGAGCTGAGGGTCTCCCATACCTCCAGTAATCTGTGGAAAATTACCCCAGAGGTTTGCAGACTACTCTTCTGTGACTGTACAAATGGGGATCTGTGTCAGAACATCTTTAAATGTGGCAGAGCATATTTTTCATTGATGGTAAAATGTGCTTGTGTGCCCTCCAGAGTGCTGAGAGTTGCAGGAATAGGTCAAATGCTGAAACGAACATGTTTGTTGAAGTTACAGCAACAACATTTGGTCTGTTCTGTCCCTTCCTTAGGGTTCATTTATCATGGACGTACATTCTCACACCATTTCCCTCCATAATACAAAGAAACACGTTGCAATTTTTCCTTTGAAATACATGATCTCTGGTTGCATTACTGCATTGTCTTTCACCCCTGGAAGGGATTTGCAGATGTCCTGCCACGGTGCCAGGCTAAGTACTGGCATTCCTGCCCTCCACCTGTGCAGAAAGCTTTGCCCCAAGTCATGCAAGTTTTTCTTCTTTGAACTGTTGCACCGGCTGCTCTGTGTGCCCTGAGGCTCCTCTTTAAGTGAGGTGACTTGTACAATCTGCCTTTGGAGATCTTGAAGGCTTGAACCTCTAACCAGTATGGCACAAAACTGTAAAATGTTAATTATGGCTGTTTAAAGGCACTCCATTCGATTGCATTTTCTTCTGTGGGTGAGCATGAAACTGAAGTTGCCGAAGAACCTGATCTGTTTTTATCTTCCAGCTTTGTGCTATCCAGCCAAGTTCTGCACGTCCTTCAGAGGGGAGTGGCAAAGATTAAACACCAGCCAGTGAGTCTTAACTACAGTCTGACAGCGGTAGAGTAGAATTAATTAGTGTTTATATCAGATCTCCAGTGTTACTATAACTTTTAAATTCAATTCAAGGATTCTTTATGAACTACAAACCAAAGTATTTACAAAGTATTTTGGATAGAAGTAAACTAAAGCTATGGTAAAAAAAAAAACCCAATGCTGTGATTTTGAATGATTTTTGTTGGATTTTGTTTGTTTTGTTTTAAACATAAGTTTGATTCATAAAACAATAGATATTGTGCAAATTTCAGCAAACAAGTGGTTTGGGTTTTTTCATTTCCAAACTTAGTAATAGGAGTTTAATAATTTTCATTCTGAGCTGCAATTACCAGCAGTGTTCTGCAGCTGATTGTAGCTCCCCAGATCCATTGGCCCTTTCTTATCTCTCAACTTGTGAAACTAGTGAAAAGGCACTTTGGGGTGGTTTTTGGTTGGTTGAAGGAGTTTTTTATTACATTTTTACTAAATTACTCTCCAGATCTGGAATGATGGTTTGACACTTTACCCTGCACAGAAGACTGTCAGCCCAGGCATCTTTGTGCAGGGAGAGTGGCTGCAGATTTTGGTTTGATTATGTAACACTGAATTTACCTGGGATAAATTTTGCTGAGGTAATTCTGTGTTTTCTGTATATAATAATAATAAGTATTCTCTGTGTGTAAGAATAATCAGACAAAATACTTCCAGCATCTGTTTCATAAAGATGTGTTCGTATAATTCCCATTCAAGAAATTCCAGTGAGAAAGTCCTTTCCCTCCTCTTCATTCCAGTATTATGAGCTCACTCGGAGGAGGGCAGAGGGGTACCAGGTTTCAGGCCCAAATTCCTTTGCCATGGAATGTGCAGGGAGACACAGGTACGGGCTGGCTCCACGACATACTTGTTCCCAGGGGCCCTCTGCAGCCCAGCAGCTTACAGAGCTCACAGTTACTGCACTTCCTTGGCTGCAAGGGTTTGTTCTAAAGAAGGAAGAGCAGGATTAGTCTTTAGGAAGAATGTTGTGAGTTTTCTTTAGTTTTAAAGTAATGTGTGTTGCTTCCTTTTTCATTTCACTTTTCTGGGTAGGCAATAGAAGTGTGTTGTAAGACCCTTAGAAGCTGTGGATGCAAATGTAAGAAAGGTAGAGAATTGAAAAGCACTCACTGCTGTCAGGTGTACTCTGGGCTGTTGTGTTTAGCTGAGGTCACTGAGAATTTAGTCTGCACCTTACATAGTATGTCATTGGGGGCCTCAGTTTCTTTTGGAATTTTATGTAGTGTCTGCCATGAGTAATCCTTATTTTCCTTACATATCAGATGTCAGTGGCATCTTAAGCCTGATTATTTAGATGTTACCTCACACTGTATATCAAAGTAGCACTTGTATTGACTTGTGTCTTGAAAAAGTTGCACAATAGCACTGAACCATTTCCATTAAATAAGTTCATCATAAAACTACTATGGGAAAGTAATTCAAATTCTGTTTGGAACCAGTTTATCTCTGTAAGATGAGACTACTCTAATTCATTCAATTACTTGGCAGAGCTGTGAAATTTACTGTACTCACTCAGTTTATAGCCACTGCAGCCTCTGCTCTTGATAACACTGAAATCACAAATTCCTGAGAGATGATACCAAGAAACTGTAGCAGGATATTGACTCCTATCAGATATTTTTGGTTAGGGCAGGAAGCTAGTATTTTCCAGATAAAACATGAGGACTTGGTTGTGGCATAAGTAATAAGGAAACCTGGATTCCATTCTCGGTATAGCCTGATGAATGGCTTTATGTAACTGTCTTAAATGCTCCATACCATGCTTGTAGCTATCTGTCAAATAATTATGCATATGCTACTCCCAGTGGTTTGTATGTCTGTTTATCAAGAAAAGGAAAAATGCGCTCAATTTTTCTTTGGAGTCATTGTAGGAGAGAGCTCTCAGAGGGGAAGGGATACTTTAAAACAAGTACTTGTTGGTTCCACTGGAATAAATTTAGAGGAGGAATTGGATATGTGCTTGTTTTTGTTTTCCTCAAGTTCCTAAGGCAATACAAGTATTTTTCTTTCTTAATTTTCATGACTAATCTTCTAGGTCTGCTAATATGTGCGAATAGAGAATGATGATAAAAACATATAAAATATGTTTTGTAAAAACTGATCTGAATGCAACTTTGAATTTCAGTTTTAAATTCACAAAACTAAAGACTTTACCTAAACCTTGTTCTGTTCTTTACATATATTCCACTCAGGTGGCATGAGTCTGGTTAAAAATTAGTCTTACATAAAAGCCTAGACTGGGCCAAGCAAACAGGATCTGTGGAAAGGAACAGAACAAAGTTGGTGTTCTTTTATTTTGTTCAGGTTATGAAGGGATAATTTAAATAAAAACATAACTGATGCAGTATTTTGTCTGGGGATACAGGTGATGCCACATTTTTTTTCTTGAAGTACTACAAGAGGGTTTGGCTTAAAAGCACCAAAGATTCCACAAGTCTTAACTGTACTAGCCTTAGAATGTTATTCCTGTAACAGTGGTACATGATAATTTTTTATATTTAAAATAAAACATCAGTTTCTATCCCTGAATCTTAGACAAAAGTTGAGGAAACCAGGAGAAAACAAAATGATCCTTAAAGTGTCAGGTTTTCTTCCACAGCTTATGAGTCAGGTGCTTGTTCTGTAACATCTGGGTGTTTGACTTCAGCGGAGTTGAGGAAATCAGGAGGTGGTTTCCCTGAGTCTGGGTTGCCTCAGACCTGTCAGCTGTGGGGTTTCTTGCATCTCTGTGTGAAGCAATTGGCACCTGGAGCTGTTGGAGTCAGGACAGAGGTCTGTTTAGAAAGGTCTGGGTTAAAGAGCCAGGAAAAAAGTAGAAATCATCCTTTTTTTGGCCTGCAGGATCTGCTGTGTTGGTTATGTCATGTTTGATGCACACTGGACACAGCGAAGTGTTCAGAACAAAGCACAGCTTTTAAATGACAGTAATTGATTGCACTTTCTCTGGATATTGTTTTAAATTTCTGTGTTTCTGGATGAACTGGAGTTTGTGGGAGGAGAAAAGCTGTTAAATGGAGTGAGAAGCTCCAGCAGAGAAGCCTGTCAGGGCCAGGAATCCTGTTTGCTGCTGCCATTCCCACCAGGAGGCTGTGCCTGTGCCCTGCGTGTGGGTGACATGTCTGTAGGGGGGAAGGGGGGCAGCTGTTCCTGACTGATCCTCAGCAGCCTCTTCTCTGTCCCTTTTTGCAGTTTAATGTATAATTTGGTGCAAACTTCTCCAGCTCCAACACAGCAAGTGCAAGGTGTCTTGTCCAGTGTGAGGCAGGGAATATTTCTGTAGCTGGTTTAAATCCAAATAAGTTAGACAACCTACACCTTAAGATAACTTATCTAACTAAATAAATTAGGTAACTTCCTGATCCATTCTTTATTTCCCATTTTCACCACTTTGCAAGTCTTATGTGCTTTAAAAGTAATCAAATGAAGTGTGTTCTTCCTTTGAGTTATTCTTTCTGTACTATTTGTTATCAAGGGTCTTAACCAAAATTCATTTTGCGAAAAAAACTAAATTGAAACCTTTCTCAGGTCAGTACATTTGACTGAAATTTGATATTAATTAATTTAGCCTTGTTTGCAGAGTACCTGTGGTGTGTAAGCTGCCTTTGTTAGGACACATTGCAAAATCTGAAATGAAATATTTTCTTTTGAGTTCACTGCTCATGGATAAATGAACACTCATGTAACCTTTTGTTTGGTTTTCTATAGAATTTAATTTACAAACTTTGCTGGAAAATAACCTTTTGCCCTTATTAATGTATTCCGTGCCACAAAGGAGCCTGCAGGGTGTCAGGGTGTACAATGTGCAGCCCCTACTCTGCAGTGGGAGGTGGCTCTTTGCCTCGGGGGGGAAGGTTAGGAAGTTAATGTTTGGATCAGTTCATGGGTTGAACTTTTAGCTCTGATTGTATTTCTCCCACTGCAACTGTAGGTCTTGTGCCTGTGGCAGCAGAAGTTGATCTGTGATGAATGTGGGAGTGTGGATAGCTGTGAATTGTTTTTCTTGTGGTTAGAGGAAGGAAATCTAGAACTTACCAGAAGTCCAGAGCATGCAATTTTATTCAGATTTGACATTTGAAAAATATCCTTCAGATACTTACATCAACTTTGTTAAAAATCTGTGAGATTAAATTACCTCCATGTGCACATGGTATCATTCCTTTTCCTCTGAAAGATCACTTTCTGAAGTTGTGAATTTTCTCCCATTTTCCTTTGCTACGTCTGTAACACTCACACCTGTGAACTCAGGTCACCACATCTGACCCTACTGTGCTCTCCTAAGGGATCATTCTCTTCTCTTCTTTGTAACAACAGAAGCATTAACTCTTCCAGAAAACATCAAATTATTTCATATATTGAGGTAAAATCTGCCCTAATCAAGCCAAAAAGAACATCTTGGTGTTCAGTCTAGGAACATTACACACCCCTCCTACAAACCGAGAAATTAATCAGGGTTGTAATCCTTGGCTAAGATTAACATTGGAGTATCCAAAGCTGTTATACTTGATTCAAGTGAAAATGCATGTGGGTGTATGTTTATATACAGCTATTGCTTAGTTCTGACCTCTTGGGAATCTCAAAGGACAGTAACAGCAGGTGGAAAGAGTTTCAGGGTAAATTTGACATCATGTCCAGATTAGTTATTCAGTATGTCTCACTGATGGTTTTGGTCTGTAGAAGAAGGTTAAAGGAGGAGAGAATTTTAGCCAATCTAGTTTTGAGCTAATCTATCCATTTAACTGAGGTGTGACTTGGAGAATAACTATTAATGACCTGAGGCCTTGTATGACCAGAGGAGGATGCCAAGAGTGGTAATTTGGGAGCACCAAGGTCAGATAAGTGACTGCCACAGGGAATGCCAGTGCTTACTCCTGACACAAAGTTTGTGCACACTAAAAAACACCTGTGAAGTGGCCTGTGGATGGACCTGAGGGATGAGCAGAAGGATGGTGTGCAGTGCAGCTGGGCACCTCTTCTTTCCTTGCAATGATACTCCAGCAGCTCTCGGGGATTTCATCCATGTAAACTCTTTCTGTGGGTCCCATTGCAGGGTGTGCAGCCTGTCCATGTTCCATCACTACAGAACAGGGGCTCGAGGGAGTTACACCAGTAACAAAAACCTGATATAGCCATTGTCAGACGAGATAAAAGACATGAGGGGCTGGAGCGGGTCCAGAGAAGAGCAACAAGGCTGGTGAAGGGACTGGAGCATAAGTCCTGTGGGGAGAGGCTGAGGGAGCTGGGGTTGTTTAGCCTGGAGAAGAGGAGGCTCAGAGGTGACCTCAGCACTGTCTACAACTACCTGAAGGGAAGTTGTGGCCAGGTGGAGGTTGGTCTCTTCCCCCAGGCACTCAGCAATAGGACAAGGGGGCACGGGCTCAAGCTCTGCCAGGGGAAATTGAAGTTGGAGATCAGAAAAAACTTCTTTGCAGAGAGAGTGCTCAGGCATTGGAATGGGCTGCCCAGAGAGGGGGTGGATTCCCCATCCTTGGAGGTTTTTCAACTGAGATTGGCCGTGGCACTGAGTGCCATGATCTGGTAAAGGGACTGGAGTTGGACCAAGGGTTGGACTTGATGATCTCTGGGGTCTTTTCCAACCCAATTGATTCTATGATTCTGTGATTCTCTGGTTCTATGAAACAAGTGTCGTGTCATTGTGGAGTGCAGTGTCCTCCTGCAATGTTAGTGTTTTGTTTTGCAGCATAGCAATATACATTGCACAGCACCTTTGGATAGGAGAAGGTGATGTGATTTTCTCTGAAACAGTACAGAATTACTAGGAAAGCTGAATATAATTGTTTGTCTTGGAATATAACCAGGACTCAATGCCTAATAACTCCAATATCTCTGGTTTCCTTATGGCCACCAGATGCAGGGACCTCTGTTTTTTATCTCATCTGAAAAAAAGGCAAAGTCATCAGAGCCCCTGATAGCTCAGGATGGACTGAGATATAAATGTTTCCTGCTAATTCCCAGCCCTGCCTGTTCTATCACTTTTGTTTCTGGTGAAGCTTCTTATGACAACACAGTTGTGCTGAGATGGGGATTTTCTGACAGGGTTAGATGCAAAAGGTTGCAGCTTTCCTGTGGGATACACGCATTCCTTCATGTCAAGGCAAGGGTTATGGTCACTATTGTCATAACAAAGACAAAATACATCTAAACACATTCCTGTAAGATATTCTAATAGCATTTGATCTCTCCCCCAGGAATAAATGTATGATCAGTCTTTAAAATGAGAATTTGTGGTCATTGATAAATTCAGAAGTAGTTTTTCAGCAGAATTAATTAGAAAACAGCTTGCTACTTGCAATTTCAAGGAGGGGTTTCACTACCAGTGAGTTTTATCTTTTGTCCTTATTTTTCTTTTTTGTTTTTTAATCATTAAGAAAGCAACCAAATACCAGACCACCTGCAAGAAATTAAGTATTTCATGAAGTTCTCTTGGGAAGGCTTCCTTCTGGGATATTTTGCAAATCTCTGTATTTGTTGGCCTTGTAAGGAAAATATATAAACAACAATGTTCCTTCTTCTAAGTGAAGGTGTCATCCTGTTGTGTTACACCTTCGCTGAGGAACTTGAGCAATAGACTGTGAAATGCTTCTCCTGACTTGTAGTAAGTAAGAATATTAATACCTTAGTCATTACTACATATGCTGATTTGCCTCACCTCTTAGGTTCAATAGTTGTAGTATTACATTACATGCTAGCAAGAGGATAAAAACCATCTTGTTTGTGAGTGGGAAAATATCTAATGTTTCTTAAATACAGTAATTTGGCAGAAAGAGAACCATAATGCATTCTTTTTGCTCTCTGTAGTTCTTTAGTTACCTGGATTCATGTAAAATATATAACCAGATATGTTTCAAACACATGAAATAATTTTATTGTATTATATTTGTAAATAAATGTTCTGGCTGTGACCAACTACCACTGATTATAAGAAAACCCAAATCTTTTCTTCTGAACTTTGTGTTTTGTGTACTGTGTGGCCAGAAATGTAAGTCTTGCAGCCCCTGAAGTTTTGGACACTAGCTACTGTTCAAAATGAGGATGAACAGCAACCATGGTTCCCTTATCAAGCCCCCAAGCAGCTGGTTTATGTTTTAAGACATCACAATTACCTATAAATACAGGAACTTACCACACATCTTCCAAGTGAATAAACAGTAACTTTCTTTTTGACCACTATTTTGAAGTGGCACCTTAAATTCATATGCTGTGCCATGCACCTTCATTAATGGGGCTTGGAGAGTCCATCACCTCTCTCCTCTTTAGTAGTGAGTGGAACTAGATATGCAGAGAAACCTCCTGGTGTTGTGGGTCAGTAATGAGTCTGTGAAGAGTCATCCAACCACCTGCTGCACTACAGGATATTGAACTCCATCCTGCACAACATGAGTGCAGGGAATGGTTCACACAGACTCGACCAGAGGGAGAAAGAGGAACCTTTCAACCCTGTCCTCTTTCAGCAAACCCTAGGAAAACTTTCCTGATCCTCCTGTTCCTCTTCTTTAAAGTATCAGAGTTCAGCAGTAGTTGCAAAGTAGAGCAGCAAGGTTTGTAGTGTTCCTATTGATAGGGACAATGGGGAGTGGTGGAGAGTGAAATTCCTTAGGGAGATGCATCTACTTATCCTGGAGGAAGAATGATAAAAGATGAACTTGACTGTGTTTGATTATCACATTCATCCCAAAACCTTCACAGGTCTGAAGGTCACAAGAAAAGTCTGTGTCCTGGGGAATGCAGTGAAAACTGTGCAGCACTTGTGGCAGCTGAGAGTAAGGCTGAATTTATGGTGGATGAACTTCAGAGTGAGGCCAACTGGAAAGGTGCAATTGCTGTTTATGGGAATGGAAAAGCTCTTTTATTTATTTTTACTACAAGTGCCTGTACTGTACTTCAGCAAGAACTTTAATCCTTAAAGCCTTGCAAGTGAGTTTGGTATGCCTCAGCATTTGTAGAGGAGCTGTGAGCAGATTGAATTTTTCTTTTTTTTTTTTCTTTTCATTCCTCTCTCCGTTCCCTCCCTCCAGCTAAATTCCAGCCCACATCTGCCCTTCCACTGAAAGCTTAAAACCTTTTTTCCTTCTGTGTGACCTTTGCCCTCCCTTTTAAGCAAGTGCAGGGGCAGGGGTCAGAAGTCTTGTCCATCTCCTCCCAGCAGCAAGAATTCTTCCTGAACAAGGGAAAAATCCAATGAGAAAATCAGAATGCCCATTCAGGCCAGTCCAGCATATGTTAAGGCCTTGATACTTGGACGTTATCAAGAATTGTTGCCAATATTGAGCTCTTTTTAAACCTTTACAATTTTTTTTCTTCTTAAAATCCAGGTGAGAACTTCTGCTCTAATTTTTGGAATCAAAGTACTAGAAGCAGAGGGTGATTTGAACACTTCCAATTTCAGTAGGTCCATTGAGAAGACAATACTGTTACTGTCAAAATAAAATTATTCCCACAGCTCTTATACCTCTAATTTGATATGAAACTGCCTTAGACAATGTAGGCTACCTTTGTACTCAAAGGAATCTGACAAGATCAAGACCTACATGTTCCCTCTTCCAAACTATGCAATTTATTTTTTCCTTTTCAATATGAGTGATCTCTTTCCTTTTCATTCTGACCTTTAAAGAGGGCCTGAAGAATGGGAACTGCAGCTTTGGAGCAATACTTCTGAATTTGAAATGATTGAAGCTGATAGTTGTATGTTGAACTACATCTTGTGAATCCAGTTCAACGTGTGTGAGCCATAGGTTGATGGCCAAGGTTGTACAGAATGACTAAAGACACATACTTTCTCTATTCCAAGTTCTGGTCTAAACCATGTGAGAAACAAGTAGATGTTTAAACATTTTAGATATTCATGGAAACTTGACATTTGTAGATCCGATTCTACCCAATACATTCACAGTAACACTTTATTCACAGCACACTGAAAATGTGGCCTGTAAGGCTGTTTTTATGGGAACTGTGAGCATCTAATGTATACCATAAAACTTTCAAAGGCTTGAATATATCTCCTCTGGGTTTGTTTGCTTGTTTGTTTGTTTGTTTTTCATATGGGAACATGAACTTTGTGGCTTGAGAGTTGGGAGTGTGAAGAATCTTAAGATTAGTTCTTCCTTGTGATCAGTTTACGAAAATGTTTATATTGTGAGATGTTCACACTGAAATTGTGTGCCTTCTTTGTAGAAAGTAGATGTTTCAAAGATGTAAAACATTCTGATCCCCAGCAATGCTGAAAAGTTCTGACTCAGGAGGCACTTATTCCCAAAGATGTATTTTGTTGCTGCTGAATGCTCAGAATATTTCAGGGTTAAATGTATGTGACAAAAGTATTCCAACAGAACTTTTCCCCTGTTCCAAGTTAATGCATTGTCCCCTGTACAGTGTAGAGAGTGGGTTTGGCTCAGAAATACTGGTTGGCAAAGGTATGTGAAAAGTTGAACATTCTTTGTGGTTATTCTGACTCTTGCTTTTCTTGTATGTGCCATTCCAATAGTTTAGAGCACCAAAGCAGGGAGGGATAGTTTACAGTGTCTAAGCTGTGAGGTGACTCCCTCTTAGTCTATTTTGAGGTTTTGCTGACCTGTACTAATGCCAGGCTCATGTATTTGCTGTGTTATTTTGATCTGTTAAGGGATAAATTTGTCTCTACTTGTAGTTACTAAATATAAAGGGGCTTATGTATAGCTACTCTGGGAAGTTGCTCAGATGAAAAAAGAGATCAGTCTTTGAGGTACTGGGAGCTTGTTTGGCCTTGGATAGCTTTAAATGACCCATTACATCATGGTAGCATGTTTTGTAATGAGTAGAACTGTGGTCCTGGACAAAGCCAGGTGGCTGTTCCATTTTGCTATAGGCTGGACAATACCAGTACTGTAACTTACAATGCCAAGATGTGCAAGGATACACCAATTAATTATCTGTATTCTCTTCTGAACATGTCAGTGTCAAACAAGTCAAGACAAACATGAGGCTGAAGTAGCAAAATGAGCCAAATTGTTCCTGATTGCGTTGACTTCAGTCCCTGCTTGCATCAATTGTGAACTGGGCTACAAGACTTCATACAAATACATATCTTTGTCAGAGGCAAAAGTGAGGAGGCCAAGTGAAGTGGAGTGTCTTGCCCTTGCCTTCCCTGACTCTCTTCAAATGTTGTGTCTGAGAATGACTTGAATATCGGGGACAACAGATAATATTCATACAAGATTGTGTGCAAGTGATTGGCCAGTAAGACTCTTCAGCTCTCCTGGTGAAATTGGAGTTGTGTGTGTGTGGTGAGTAGCTCCAAGTATCAATGCCAATCATAAATACCAATTTACTTAGTGTTGTTACTGACAAATTATGCTCCCTGTATTTTACTTGATATGCTGAGCACAGAAAGAATGTTGAAAAGACCATGAATTGAGGAGTTGCAGAGAAGTGGGATCCTGTCTGTATTACCTAGGCTAGCAGAAATTTTAATGAATTTGATTATTCTTAGAAGAGATATTTTCAGTTCAAATGAACTGTATTTAAAAGGTTTCAAGAGGGGGGTTTTGTGTTAAAAAGCTCTAAAATCATCACATTTCATCTGCTGGTATGCAATCTTTCAGTCTATGGTCAAGGACACTTAAAAGATCAAAAAGCCTGAGCATTTGCCTTTATTCTTGTGCTTCTACTCTCAACTACTTGATTTCCCCTCTGCATTCAAGGCAGGGAGAAGTCACAGAACATCCAGTTTTTCCCATAGTCCAGCCACTGGGCTGAATGGGGAGATTTTATGATTTAAGAGGCCCTGGAGCGTCTTCACTGTTTAAAATGCCAGTCTTTGTAAAACTATCCTTGAGATTTCTTCTTTAAGCACGCTGTTGAAATTCCAAACTGAAGAAACAAAAAGCAATCCTAACAGATATCCCTGACAGAATTCTATTTACTTTTCTTTGAGAGTGACACTGTGTGTTTGTTTAAAGACAGAAGATACATGTACAAATGAAGGCAGAACTGGACTAATGAAAATGTTGGTGGGTGGAAAGTGAATAACCTTACTCTGAATGACCATAAATTACTGTAGTATGTTCTCTTTAGATGACAGCCTCACAGATGTGTTCTCATGGTTGTTTACATCTCATCAGTTCCTGTTTTCTGAAAACTCTTGTTTGCTTCACTTTGTTGACATAAAAGAATTCAAGAAGATGGTCTACTGTAGGAGAAACAACCTTGAGCCATAGTGAAAATGCCAAGGTGGAATAAAAAAAAAGAGGAGCTTTGATTGTGGAAGTGCTGTGTGACCATTAGTCCTTTTTGTAATGCCCCTCTGTATTTCACTCTGCAGCTGTCAATGGGAATAGTGATAAAGGTGATGAAAAGCTGTTGGCTCCCATTGATGAAGTATATAGTATTGCCAACATACTTTAAGCTCTAAATATCAACAGATGCTGTGTATGAAGAAACATTTTGCCAGGAAAACATGTTTAGAACTTTTAACTGTGCTGACACTGATGATATCCTTAAGTCTTATTTTGGGTCTCTGTGTTGATTTTACAGTGACAGCCATTGATTTCTGCAATACCATTTCTGTGGACATCCTAAAATCAACCAGTGGAAAAAGCATATGCAGAGAAAAGGAAAGAATTAGCTACATAAATGACTTACCTAAAATATTTGTGTGGTGGGTAGTTTTTAATGCAGCCTAAGGATTTGGACAGTACTAAAGCTTATCTTCTACAAGATGAAACAGTACAACATAATTGCAAAACCAAGAAGGGAGAGAGATATTTCTGGTGATGCTCCAGCAATGTGTTGGGAGAGTATACTCAGTTTTGGTCAGAAGTTTTACAGAAGTGTGATTAAGATGATGTTTGTGTCTGATGCATTTAAGTCTTGTGTCTCTGATGTTGCTTAGCACTGTTAAATTATGCTCAGGAGAAATTATGCTTTGTCTTAAACCAGTGGAAGCTCCCAAGGATCTGGGATGTAGATTTTCTGCTTTTGCCTTCCAGCATTCATGTACTTTGTAATTTTTGAAGTGATATAAAATCAGAATTAGGATCTGTGTTTCTCTCCCCCTGCTGTCGACTTTTAAGCCAGTCACCTTTGATAGCTTTTACTAGTCTATGGCTTCTCTGTTTAGCAAAAAAAAAATATTTTCCAGCCTGCAGATGACATGGAAGTGAAGTCTCTGGGCTAGGTTATGAGGAAAGACATCTCACTTGGCTGTCGTGTGTACTGGGTACCCTTATCCCAGCTGGAGCGGGATTGGATCAGGAAGGTCCTCTTTAAATTGTAACTATTGAAACAGAGGGCCCTGTCCTTTATGACACTGAGCTTCTTTAATCATGATGACTTTGCTCACATGTTCTTATGTAAATAAATAGTAACATTTTACTCAATTCATTTTTAAAGTGCCATTTGAACCTGTAATTGAGCCAGTTTTCAATGCATCTTGCTGTCCATTTGTTTAACCTGTGCTGCATTAGTTTCTCTATGAGTACGTTAAAGCATCTCTATGGGGAAGTTGAATGACTCACTCAAGGGTAAAATACATCCACTGCTCTCCCCTCACCCATGTAGCCTGTCATCCCATCACAAAAGGATGATTAAGCATGATTTCCCCTTTACAAGGCTGTGCTGACTGTTTCTGGTTACGTTCTTGTCCTCTGTGTGTTTTCAGACCGATTTGCTCTACTGGCTTCCCAGGGACTAAGGTGAGGCTGAGTGGCGTGTAGTTCCCTAGATCCTCCTTCTTGCCTTTCTTGGAGATAGGAGTGACATTTGCTTTCTTTCAGACCTTAGGAACCTCTCCTAGTCACTCTGACTTTTCAGAGATAATCGAGAGTAGCCACACAACATCAACATGTTCCCTCAGAACTGAAGGGCACGTGTCAGGTCCTATGAACTTGTGTATGTCCAGTTTAAATGTTCCCTATGAAGCAAGGATAAGTCTTACAGACTGAAACCAGTATCTAAAAGATCCTGCATCTACAAGCGGGTTAAGGTTCAATGGGGTGCTAAAATGTTGGCTTTGTGAATGTGGTTGCGAAATGAATGAACATTACTATTGTGATTTAGTTTATAAAAGGACCTAATGTGACCTTTAAACATCTGCTTATAAAGAAAGGGTGTTAAGCAGGACTATAGGCCAGAGCACTTTGTTCTTAAAATGACATTTTTGGAACTTTCATTATGAGGACTGGCTGTTCCTTGCTTTGAGAGACGCCTCTAGGAATTGTACTGGCATGTTAAATTCCTCTCTCATGCTGCTGCTTCTCTGGGCTGCTGTACTTCTGCCATATGGTCAGTCAGAAGGATTATTTGCTTATAGGTTTGACAATAACAGGAAAGCTATTCAAATGGTGAAAGTTTACTAAGTGCTGTACAAATGTGTTTAGTCTTGGCTTAGCCTACAACAGCTGAGGCAAGGAAGTTTATCAATCTCAGTGTAATTATTTACTGTCTTGTGATGGTGATTTCTATGGTCTAGTAGCTAATGCATTGCTGGGAAAGATCTTTTCCACTAAACATAGTCTTTATATTAAAAGTTTATGACAGAAAGAGCAGCATAAGCAGTCTGGAGGTTCCAGTCTTGAAAAATCACTGGCAATTCCTCCCCACCACTGTTCAGGCTTGTGAGACCCCTGGATTGGAGTACGTGTGTGCAGTGACTGCTGCCCTGCACAGCGTGTTCCTGGTGAGCCTTCAAAACATGTGGCAAAGTAAAGCAACTCCTTCCTTGACAGGTTTGTCCAGTCATGTCATGTGTCAGATGCACCCCCTGTGCCCTTCCCTGGGTGGCTTTTGGTATGGATTGAAATGAAATGTGAAATCTTTCATAGTATGGGAAGAAAGTAACCCTGATTAGGGTTAAAAATACCTGATACTGAGAGCTGAATAGCTGGGGATCTTCCTGTGCTCGGGCAGGAGATGACTGTGGGGAAATCCCAAATGTCAGGGAGCAGCAGTGTAACAAGTGCAAGAGATGAAAAACTATTTTTATTCCATGATCACTAATGAGAAATAAAAAGGAAACAAGGAGCTGAGTATGTAAACTACTTCTTTCCTATATTGGGCTATGTTTGTAGAGGTCTGTCTTTAAAACTCGTAGGTCCTCTCTTGCTGCTGGGAAAAGTGAACACACCCTCAAAAAGACACTTAACTGATGTTCATGGGTGCTTTAAAATGTGGGCTGTGTGGAAAATGTTTTTGTATTTATTCATATATGTGTAGTTTTATGTATATAGTTTTGTACATATATAAAAAAATAACAATTTCTGGTGCATGCACAAAGTACTTTTTCTAAATATCAACTTAGGGTTTGGCACATGGTACAAAATATTCCCCCAAGACACAGCCTGTACTCAGTCACCAGATAAAGTGGCATTTGGATTTGCATGAGAAGGACATTTCGATAACAAGCTCTATCTTGCTCTGTTGGAGTCAGTCCGAAGTTGCCATTGACTTCTCTGAATGAAGGATTCACAAGTACTTACAAATCTTTAGTGAGGTCAGATTCTTTCCCCCTCATGCCAATGCACCGAGCAAAGAAAAAGACTAATCCTGTGAAGAGCTGAGCCCATCAAAGTGAGAGAAGTAAATACAACTGAATACTTAAATCCAATCCTTGTATCCCCTGTCTTCCATGAAGTGCAGTCTTACATTGCACTTAAGCCGATCTAAGTGTGGGCTGCCCTATGTCCTGGTTATGGTTTCCTGCCTCTTGTTGTGCTGGATCAATTGATTAAAGGGTGAGTTGGATCAGTTGATTGTTCTGACAGAAAACTGGTCTCTGCTGTTCCCGGCACACTCACAGGATCGGGATCTCTGAAGAGGTGGGAATGGCGAAGGACAAGACAGGGAGAGGAATCTGTGAGAGTGGAAGTGAGACTTGGGGCAGCAACCTGCAGTCCAGCAGAATTAACGTGAAACTAAGGATAATTGCATGAGTAAAAGCTGTCAAATCAAACCCTAAGTCTGGCCTATTCAGGTACCAGAAATTTACTCGAACTGTCACTGACTGAGGAAGGTGAATGGATGGTCTGCTAGAAATTGTGGCAGTGAGGATACTCATTATCGTTGCAGCAGATGTGTTTTGTCCCTTGTATTTAAGGACTAACATATCACAGTTTGTAGTTGTGTTAGGCTGAGACAAACCTAAGTGTACATGCTGTTTTCTTTAAAGAAATCTTTGTAGCTGTGTGAACACTGTTCTAACTAATCTGCTAAAAACTGTTCCATCCTTTCAAAATGTTTTAATTGACCTTGTTACTTAAATTTCAGACAGGAAGAAAGAATTGTAGCAATTCATATTGGTGTAGTTTGGGTGAGAAAGGTGTAAAGACCAGTTCAAGGTATATTTTGGCCTTTTTTTCTTTTTTTTTATGATACCAACTTTCCAGTCATTTCATGTCATGCCAAATACACAGTAATTTCAGCAGAGACTGTATTAATCATTTTGCACAAGGAAATGAGTAAGATGCAGAAACTAGCTTTGAAGTGCTGTACAAATAAAGAGGGCCTCTCAAACAAACATGCTTTTTCTCTCTGGTGCTACTGAAACCGGATCGTGCTGTGTGTCCTTGTCTCCTGGGTGATAATATGGCGAGAACACCCAGGAGGCGTGTGGTGGAGATTGCTGCTAGCAGAGTGCTGTCAGGGACTGAAGAACTGTGCAGCTCTCTCTCACTGTTGCTTGATATGCCACCTCTGGAGCACAATGCAGTGTAGATGATGTTGTAGATGTCCTCAGAGCTGGGGGCTGGCTGGTGAGGGGAGATACACATGGGCAAGAAGGTAGAGGAGCACTGGGTGCCTTTAGAAGCTTGGCTGCTGTGAAGGTCCTTAGTCATGTGAGTAGTCATGCTGTTCTGCTCCAGAGTTAGGTCTATTCTGTTTGTGGTGGATGCCTCTGAAAACTTTTCTGTGATCTTTTAAAAGGGATAGATCTCTATAAATAATTGTTGCAGTCACAGCCCACTTTCAGTCCATTGGCTCTAGGGAAGAACTGGGAAGTTGCTGGGCTGGACAGTTGCCCTCTTCTGCCACTGCAGGTGACTGGTAACCCTGCTGAGGGGGAAATAAATTTGTGTGTGCAGGTAATTATGGATATGCGATAATGCATATAATCTACTGTAAAGGGATTTTGAATTTTTTCTTGTGTGGGGCTTTTAAGTGAAAGGAAATTGTGGAAATACATTCTAACAATTTTCTTGTTCAATTTTATGTTATAGGAATTTCTGCTTCATTGTGTTATAAGCTCAGATGACTGAGTCCTTTCAAAGCCAATGATCTGCTCTGCCTTTTTTATATTCTAGGTCACTAACATTAATTTGAATAATGGCAAATAGTCCTGATTTTTACTTAAAGTTGCCCTGTGCATATATTTAGTAGGCTGCTGTATTGAATGTCTCTGCTCTGTACCCTCAATTTCTGCATGCATTAACAATGTTATACAAAGTGCTGTACTGGTGCCTGCAATAGAAAGCATTCTCACTCTTATAGATTGACTTTCTCCCCTAGAATGGCTTTTATTTGGTTTGTAGGCCTGTAATTATAACACTATTTTAATTTTCTGCAGTAGACTATAAATTTTCAGCTTTTCTTGCTTGTTCTATGCAAAGAACAAACAGAGTAAGAGTGAAAAACAGGGTTTTCAGATCATAGCCTGTTTTCTGAAATTGGTTTGAAATGGCTTTGACATCTTCAAGAATTTGAACCACACATTGTGGTTGGTTGTTTGGGGGATTTTAATTATTGCCATTACAGTAGAAAATATTTCCTAGAGCTTTGTAGGTTTCTTAGATGTTTGTGTACTGGAAGGCCAGGAAGGTGATACCTCTGCCTTGTGTGCATTTATTGTCTCCCCAGCCATCCACAGCTAAAATAAAAAAGCAGCTAGGGAAGAAAGGAGGCTTGGAGAGTTTAACTAAGATGTGTTCACTGGCAGAACACACCTGGCCTCTTCAACTTGTGGGTGAGTAGCTGTAATAGGCAGATCCAGTAGGTACAGTGACTGCTGTAATCTTGAAGCTCTCGGAGTCACATGAGTGAGGCGTCCCCCTCTACCAAGGTTCCCCTTATGTAAGTGTATCTTGCAAAAGTGGGAGAATTAGGAGTTAGAAAGGAACAGTGAAGGATTCAGATGGAGCACAGCATTGTACTTACCTATGATTTTCAGTTCATTATTATGTGACTGCTCTTGAACTGGTTGAACAGCATATAGATACAAATGCTTGTATTCCTATCACTATTCCTAGACCAAATCTCTAAGGAAAATAAAGAGACTGTAGAACATCTCTGTGGAAAGCAGTGAGATAAACCTAAAATCAAAAATGGAAGATGGGCTGCAGTGACCCACCATAGTATGGAAATATTCTCCTGAATTGCAATGTGTGTGAATATTACTAAGCCTGTTGTGATGTTAGGACATAGCTGGCTTTGGGAAATTCAGGGCAGGTCTGTAAGTTTTCTATCAGTTGAGATGGATAAGGTTTCCTTTTTCGTGCTAAAATTGCTGGGTATTTTTCATACATTTTCTCCAAATTTTCTTCTTTAGGATAGCATATTATCCTGGAGGCCATCCCTTTTTCCTGGTTGTTGTAGGATCAGAATTCTGGAGTGTGTCACGTTGCAGTTGTGACTCCCTGAACAAAATGACAGGGCTGCAAGGAGGTTGCCTTTCATTGTGCTGTGTGTTGCTGCTTTTTGAGGCAGGGCTGGTCGAGGGGAGCTCAACAGTGTCTTGATAATAGGCTCCAAAATCAAATGAACTTGTGCAAGGCAAATTTACAGTGTGCCTTTTCTCCTTCACAAGAAAGCTCACTGGCAAATAATCTGAAAGGACCCAACATCTCAATAAGGGTCCCTCCCCTCTGCTCCCTGCCTGAAAGAGCCCATTGTTTCCAGGTTTCAAGGTGGGCTCATTGACTTTCATGTTGCCATGGAACCGGCGTGTCTTTCTTCCTGAATGACACTTGCTTGTAATCTCAGAAGCTTTTTCTGCTAATTAACACAGGTGATTTGTGAGTGGACTTGGTTGGACTAAAGGCCAGTGAAGGACCTGTTTGATTAACCAGATGAAGAAATAAAAGGTGTAAAAATAAACTTCTGGGGGAAGCCTTGGTTGAAAGAGGGAGGGCAGCTAACCAGAAATGCTGTTAACTCCAAGTTTCTATTGTATGTAACACAAGAAGGCTGATGTTGGATTTACATTCTGGTAGGCTTAAATACAAGTATATCAAGTAAAGGTCTGTTAAAACTTAAAATTTAAAATTCACAGCAGTACCTAGTATGGAGTTACCTTGATGAAAAAAAAAATACGTACTTTTGATGGTAATTTCTGGTCCATACTGTTAAAATTGAAATGAATAGAAATAGCAATGATTCTAACTTGTTTAGTAAAACCTGTGCATACATTCACTTTTTTTTTCAATACATATCAGCACACTGGCTCGTATGAGAACTGCATTGAGAAATTTAGACAGACTAGTTTTTCTGATTCATTGAATTTGAGGCAATGGACCAGTTTTTGTTGACCTTCTGGACAGGAAATTATAAACATTTTGATAAAATCAAACTACTTTGCATCTAGTCCTGTCGTAAAAATTTCATATTTAGATTTTCAAATGAAGATGATATGATTTCCTAGAAGATACACTGTAGTTCAAACGGGAGTTAAATTGTGAGATGTTACAAAGTGTTACACAGTATCACAGAATGGTTGGGGTTGGAAGGGACCTCTGGAGATCATCTAATCCAAGCCCCTGGTACAGCAGGTTCACACAGAGCAGTTGCACAGAATTGCATCTTCCAGGTGGATTTTGGATACCTCCAGATAAGGAGAGTCCACAGCACTCTGGACAGCCTGTTCCAGTGTTCCATCAACCTCACAGTAAAGAAGTTTTTCCTCCTATTCAGATGGAATTTTCTGTGTTTCGGTTTTGTGCCCATTGCACCTTGTGCTGTCACTGGGCACCACTGAAAAGAGTCTGGTCCCATCCTCTTGACACCCACCCTTAACATATTTGTGTGCATTGATGAGGTCTCCTCTCAGTCTTCTCTTCTCCAGGCTGAACAGGTGCAGCTCTCTCAGCCTTTCCTCATATGAGAAATGCTCCAGCCCCCTCATCATCTTTGTATCCGTCCACTAGACCCTCTCCAGTGGTTCGTTGGCTTTCTCAGACTGGGAGCCCAGAATTGGACATGGTAGTCCAGATGTATCCCCACCACGACAGAGTAGATTACAGAAGTAGCACCAGAACACAAGTGTCTGACTCCTGAGCTGGGAGGTTCATTCTGGCTGAAGTCAGGTTGGCCTGGTGTGGCCACCTTTGAGCCAGGGCTCAAATGAACTTTGCTTGGGCCCAGACTGACCCCTGAGATTCCATTCACATGTCATTGTTACACATTCCCTGTCAGTTGAGAAGATAGAATTTAGAGATGGGGTGGGATGGTCTGAAGACAGTTCACAGAATATTCTGGAAGGGACCCATAAGGACCATACAGGGTGGCAGCACAAACCCATGAGAGACCATCCTACTGGGCAAAGAAGTGCAGCATCATTGCAGATGAACCTGCCTAACTCTGGCAGTGCTGCCCAGTGTCAGTTTAGTGCTGGGAATGACAGGCTTGGCCTGTCAGCGTGGATGATACAGGTGCTCTTGGCACTTAGTAAAACACAGGGATTTTTCATCAGTATTGTGTTAGACATGTATTTTATTGGTGCTGAGATAGTACTTGATATGCTGAGTGTGCTGTTGTGTCATGGAATCTCTGCAGGGTGCTCAGCACTTTCTAGGGCAAGTCCCTGGTGGGCCCAGTGCCAATAAGAACAGTTCCTTTCTCTGCCTGGCATTTCCCTGTGAGTGATAGCAGTTGGAAATATCTGAGTCTGTTATTTTAAGAACATCTGTTGTTTCATGTCACAAATCAAGGTATTTTTCAACAGGAACCAGTGTAAAAGTTAGAATCCAGTTTACCTATTAAGGAAAAAATGGAGTAGTCTTTTCTTAATGCAGTAAAACTCGAAATAAATAGCGTGCAAATGAAACTTTGGTCCTTTTGTGTCTGTGGTCATCTGTTCTTTTATTATCTTGCTCTTCATTTTTATGTCCATAAGTGCCACACTAAAAAGACATGATACAATGAGACAGGCTGTACAAAACCACATAGGAAATTTTTTTTGTTCTTCCACTAGACTTTTTACTTACATTTGTCATGATGTTATGATGCTTGTGGCCAAAAAAAAAAAAGAAAAAGCTGCTTAAGTTGGCAAAGCCCTTGAAAGAAGTTGTTTGGAATAGTGTGGGTGTTTTATTCTCAGGAGGGACATCTGTGCTTAGCTAGTGTGTTGCTCAACTAGACAGTAAATTTTAGCACTAATCTTCACTTCATGAATTGTTGGGTTTGCTGTTCTGAGTGATTATGTTCAAGGTTGGGTATTAAATTACTAAGAATATGCTAGAAGGGTGATTTCTACACTGCATGCACATAAATTTTCAGTCTCATTAGTGGGTGCTGTGTATGTAGTGTAGATCATCCACTATCACACTCTGCCTGACAGCTAAGAAATAAATGAACTCAAACGGAGAACAATTTAGGACACTGAAAACTTGAGAGGAGGTTTTTGGTGGTGTGGTTTCTGTAAGGTAATACACTGTGTCAGGGTTCATTCTGAGCAGTAACTCATTGGGGTGTTTTGGTTTGTTTTTTAATAAAGCTAATTTTGAATGTGGTGGCAGCTGCTTCTTAGATGAAAAGCTTTACCTTCTGAGTCCTCCATGTCTGAGCAATTCTAACTGCACCATAATGCAGTCAATCCTGAGGGACTGCTTGAGGGGGAGGATTTATGGAAGCATGTCATAAGATGTTGAGTTCAGTGAAATTTTGTGATTTTTATCTTCACTGCCTTGGTTTTCTCTGTTTAGGCGACATCTGTCCTTTATTATCTCTGGTGGGTTTCAGGAAAGGTAATGCCTCACACAGAATGAATGTGTTCTTACAGGACAACTTTATTTTACAAACTAACTTTTTAAAACAGACTTACTTGCTTGGACTTCCAGAATTAAATCATTGCTTAACCTTGTCCATGCTTCATGTTATTTGGTTGAGACTTCATTTGAACTGCTTTTACTTCCAGAGCTGCATTTTGTCATCCCCCAGATGAGAAGTCCAGGCAGTGTGGTTTTGGTTAGATGGTACCATATCCAGTAGGTATATGGGGTTTAGGGGGTTAAACTTTTTAACAAGTCACCATTTCAAACGGTTGCTTGCAAGGGCACACACCTATTGATAAAGATCTATGCCTTTGGCAAAAGAGAGTTCTAAAGATTATATTAAGTAGGCATCTCTACTGAATTGCATCAGACTCCACAATCCAATTTTATGGATAGCTTTAGACTTTCTGATGACAGATTTTCCTTTGCGTGGTTTAGTAAAGATTGAAAAAAAAATTCTTTAAATTTCATGTCAGGTTGTGTGACAAACCAGACATCCAAAAGTTGATGTTGCATTTGCTCACTCTGTGCCTTTTCTTGTCTGTAAGATGGTCTGAAGACAACAGCCTTGTTTTCCATCCCCCCATATATAAAATCATACATGAAACATAAAGTCTAAAAAATAAAAAATGTGTTACATATATAGTGAAAAAAAATAAAATTAAATGGTGAAATTAATGTTTGTGTTAGTTTCAGCTTGTGATAATGACATCTCCAAAGACATATTTTCATTTTTTTTAGCCGTTGCTAAGTATAGATTCTGTTTGTCTCAGTTTTTCCTTCCCTTATCCAGTACTGGCTAACTGTGACATTTGGTTCTGTGTTTTCTAATTTATCATTCTAAAGTTAATAGTCTGCTTTGTAGCCTAGAAACACACTAAAAAAATAAGATATTTGTAAATAAAAGGATACATTTATTCTGCCAGTTCCACGTTTTGTCCTTTTTTGGTTTCCCAGTAGAAAGGTTTGTGGCACACTTTGTCTCAGATCTAATCAGTACCTATTCCTCAGCAAACATACTCTCCTCTTGTCAAAATACTGCATCAAGCTATACCTCCTCTGATCTGTTTAATCTAGATAAATGTTATAAAGGCTTTTTGTCTTTCTCTGTTCCAGACAGGTAAGATTATCCCTAGTGGAGATTGTACATTTTGTCTTGGCAGAAGTTTGCAACATCCCCAGTTGATGAATAGACATCCACCTTGCCTAGAAGTGTTACTTGAAATTAAATAGGCCTAACAGTAAATTAAATATATGGCTACACAATGGAACTACTTATGTTTCCTTTGACATTTTATAGTTGTTTACCTCTATTTATATTTTCTCCCTACCACCCTTCTCTGTTACAGTGTCACTAGGGAGGGAAGTATCATGATGTCCCTGCTCCTCTCCAACATGTGGGGCACAGCCTTTTTGGTTTCTCAAGTTGCTGTCTAATTTACATCTGGCCTAACCATGTAGTGATGTCCTCACTGGGCAGACGGGAGAGGAATCCTTGAGCAAATCAGTTCTGCCCTGCAGGGCAGGGCTTGACTGGCTGAATTACTATGAAGGGCTATTTTACCATGAAAGGACAGGTTGCCTGAAAACCTCAGTGAAATGAGAGGGGCAGTCCAGGAAATCAGTCTGAACCAACAGCTGTAATACCAAATATAACATCCTGCTGAGGAGTACATTATGTGCTATATGTAAGTGTGGTAGAAGTGGAATTATTCTGTAGTAATAAAACTGGAGGTTGATTTTACATCTTGGATTCATTAGATAAACCACACCCCTCCGAGTCATGAGTGATCATCTTAAATTGTGGACTCTGGTGCTATGTTTATCCACCCAGGCTCAAAGATCCCACCTGGGAACCTTTTCCTGGGGCTATGCCATTGCTGCTTTGCAGAGCAGAAAGAAGTGCAAAACCCCCACACTTTCATCTAGAGGTTCCTTTGTGAATTTGTCTTGGTCCCTTTGAATTTCTAGGGCCTGGAATGAGGTCCCCCCAGAGCTGTTGGATGCAAGTAAAGCTAGACTGGTGTATCTGAGAAAGGTGCAGGAGCTGCGTCTCTTAAAGCGACCCAGAAATATTCAGCTGGGGGATAGGGAGCAAGTAGCTTGGCTGTAGCTCTTTTTTCCATAGGTTGGACATAATTTGGGAAGGGTTTTATTTCAGTTACCTCAAAGTCTTGAGTTCCCAGCCTTGTGCCCTCCAACCCCATGTTACTCCTCTCTGCCTGTTCCAAAGCTATTCTGTCTCTTCTTGCGCCCCTTCACCCTTGCCGTTTGTACCTGCATTTGGGGATGTTACTTGCTTTTGCTCACTTCCAACTGATGCACAGTTGTTTGGGTTTGAAAAAGGTACTTTCACTGAGAATAGGGCTCCAGGTAAAACTTGAAAGACCACAAAGAATCTGTTGGTGTAGATGGACACTGGGAAATAATTATTTTTCTGTAGAAAACCTGCCTCATCTCTGGCTGCTTTTCTGTCTTCGGTAGCTGCACAGCCCAGGCCTGCAGGCTCTGGGGTTCATGTGCTGCTGCACCCCAAGCTCCCAGCACTTGCTGCAGACTATGAAAGGTGTGCCCAGGATCCTTTCTCCAGTGTCAAAGACATCCATTTTATTTCATCATGCAAAGACTAATTTTTTTCAGGTTTTCTTTTTTCCTAACCTTTGTTCAAAATGGAATGAAAAAAATGTATGAAATGTAGTATTTCCAGTAGATAAAGTTTGGGCCCTCCCTGTCTCCTCCCAGAGATGGTTAGTTTGAAAAATGCTTCACAGGACCACCACTGTGTTTGCAGAGGACTTGGAGATAAATGTGCTTGTAGATAAGCTGTGTTTAGAAAGTTATGGTTATTATCATCAGTGTGATAGGAAGACTCATCAAAGTCACTTCACTGTGTACAACTCTGGATAGAAAAGGGAATTACTTTAAGAAATCCGTGTTTAGTTTTGTAAGCCTGCCTGCTTGGTGATATAATACCTCAAGTGCATACTCCTGGTTTTTTAATATGATTTATTTTTATGATTTTCCACCAGTTGCTTACTCTTTGTAATTCTAATATTTTGTAGTGTTGGAAAATCCTTAATTTCCAACTGATTTATCCTCTGTTAGGGACTAAATGGGAAGCCTTTGGATTTCAAAGGCCATTTAGGCTGCATTTGCTGCTTGGATGGGCCTTTTATGCAACTTTTCTTTTGCAGAGTTGTAGGGCTACTGGCAAACAACATGTCTGATTTTACTCTTTTATTATTTTTATTATTTTAATTTGTTTGCCTTGTTGAAGGTGCATGCAGATGTATGTACAATTTAAAAAATGTACTATATGCATAATTAATTATTTTTCATTTTAACATGAAGGAACTGATTTGTCACTGACATTTACACTGGCACAAGATGTTTGTAAATGGTATTGATGTCCTGATGGTATTTTACATTTCTCATAAAAGATAAATGACCAATCAAGAGTGCAAAGTAGTTAGCAGCCAAGAGCAGAGAGTTGTATGTTCCTGGGAGAAAGACATGTTGTGACTTGGTAAGGCCACTCCCTGAAAGTAGAAATAGTACACTAGAAATAGCACAGAGGATAGAGGAACAGCTCCAAAGATGTTTGCTTCAAAAAACCCACATTTTTTCCTTAATTATGTTTACTACTGTAATGCCCAAAGTTTAGTTACCAACAAGGACCCATTGTGCAGGATCCAAAACACGCATAGTAGCAGACACCTTTTTCCCCTAAAGGAGAGCAATTTCTCAATGATTCTACTCTTTGAAGTATTTTGTGGGTGGAGCACAAAGTGCTTCCCTGGTTTCTTTTGTGATTTGATGAAGGAAGAACACACCGTGTGTGTGGTACTTTCAGAGTTGTAGTAAATCTTTACTGGGGGCCTTAATGATGGTGACACAGTGGGATGCCTCACTGTGCTATTTGCAGAGCCTTCAGTCTATTCTTGCTTCAATGACAAAGCCTCCAGGGAAATCAGTGAGGACATATCCAGGTAACAGCCAGCTGTATCTGCAGGCTCACAAAATACAAGGTGAATAGAGATTTAAACGTTTAAAAGAGGAAAGAAAGCAAACTGGGGAAGCTATAGGGGTAGAAGTTAGTCATGTTAGTACTGTAACAGGTAGTCTTCTGACAGCTCCAGGAGATGATTGCATAAGTTTTTATTTGGATAGACTATAATTGTAAAGACTTTCAGCTGCTTGGGCATTTTGGTCCTCTGTAACTTGTGATGTAGATCATCTATTTTAAAAAACAGGATGAAAGGTTATGTGAAGGAAAATGAGTAGCTGAGTTGTTTATCTGTCCCATACCAAAAAGGAGGAGTGGCCTTGAAGTAGATATTGTAAGTAAACGGGAAAAGCTGGGTAAACTTTGAGCCTGTGGGCCATAGTACTTTGTTAACTTTTGGTGCTCATGAGAGTTCTTCATTGGTTCCACCCTGTCTGCAGCTGATAGGTGCCATCTATTTCGGACATTTAATCCGGGGTAGGTATGTTTGTAACCTGAACAGACAAATACTGGGGCCATAACCAGTAGTTTAGGACACAGGCAGAGCTAATTGTTGATGTGTAAAATGGAGATGCCCAGACCATCTGTGTATAATTTCCCTTATTAATGACAGGCTCTCAGCAGCAATGATTTCTTGCTACAGAAACATTTTTAAAAGTAAACCCAGTTCTTAATCGCTCATTTTCATTTTCAAAACTGTAGCCCTCAGGTTGTTAAGCATGGGACATCAGAGTTTCTTTATGAGTGACTTGAAAATGTGACAAGGAATTGTAAGGCATTGTGTGAGATTAGTTAGCACAGATTTGGAATCCTCACCGCAGTTATTAACAGGAGTGCTTACATTCCCTCCCCAAAATATGGATTTTGTATAACAAGAATTTATTTGTCAGAATAATGTGGTGGTTGAAGTAGTCCTAGGCATTTTATCATGTACCATGTTATGGGAAGGGATGCAGGAACTTTCCTGTGGATGCATTCTGGAAATATTAGTGGCATAAAAATGGCTATGGTTAATCAGGATAATTTCTGTCACTTTGCTGTGGAGAAAAGTAGCTGTCTGGGTATTCTCAATGTCTGTGGAAATGTGCATGCTTGGGCATTCAGTGCTGAGGGCAACCTTTTCTTAGTCTTGACAAGGAAGGGGTCTGGAATATTCCAAACAGCTTATTTTGTCCTATGAGCTAATCAAGAGAAATGCGAGCCATAATACTGCAGATATGAGAGCTGTATGTGCACGAAGTTGGAATAAAGCAGAACTGTGGGGATTTTGGTTATTTCTTTTGCCACTGGTTGATTTAGTTTGTTTAGGAAGCAATTTAATGGAAGAAACTGGCATGCAAAGAATTGAAACCGCCTGTATTCTTTGAACAGGATTGGTGATGGCTTCAGGAAAGGGTGACTACACAAGTTATACTTCTTTGACAGTACCTTGAAGGATGCAAACAGAAGAGCAAAGGAAAGGGAGCCTGACTGGCATCAGCGCAAGTGTTTGTGCAAATGCAGTGAGAGTTGACTGGCTGTAGCTCCCACTTTGCAGCTTCCATCTCTGTTTTAGACAATGTTTAATGCTGTGTCAGCTGAGCCTGCAGACCAAAAAATCTGTGTGAAGAACTGCCTCAAAAGCCACTTTGTTAAGAGGCTCTGTTCATGTTCCTAGCTGTGCATTTCCTTGTGCTCATCCTGCTCCTCACTGTCTCCCCAGGAGACAGATCAAGCATCCTCACACCAGCTGCATCCCACACATAAGGCTACATTGACCCCTAGTGTAACTCCATCAGAGAAACCCTTGCTGAAGATCTTTTTTTTTTTTCCCCTCTGACTCAAATCCAAAAGCTACAGAGAGAGATTAGTAGTTGCCTCTGGCATGGAGGGTCAGATGCAGCTCCCTCCTTTGCCTCTTAATCCATCAGCATTTTGCCACCAGTATCCCTAAAAGCATGGCCAGATTCTACCAGTGTGTTCCTTGGCTTTTACTGTTTAATTGTCAGCTCTGGAGCTTTCATTTCAAAGAAGACTTTTTTAACAGATGTGTTTGGGGAATGATGTATTTGAAAATAAAATGCAAATAATAAATTGCTGACATATTTTCAGAGTTGGTGGTCTGTATTGTGTACAAATTTGGAGGATGAATCACAGTGGACACATTCCAGTTTACCTTCTGAGATGTGTTTTGATGATAAGTACCATGAGCATTCCTTTAACTTTTGGTGAAGGTCTTTCTGTAGTACTTTTGTTCAAACTGTTTCCATGATGAAGGAGCTGAGGCCAGTCATTTCCACTGGACTATAGGAAGAATAAGGTGATATTCAGGATGAGAGAAGGGCCTGAAGTCTGGCTTTACATGTGGTTTATGAGTTAGTATTTAAACTACAGTTTCTTACTGTGGAAGGTGTGTTTTATACACTCTAATGCTGTTAGAGTCAATGAAAAATGCTTTTTCAGACTTTTCATGATTTTACACCAGATTTTAATGTAGCAAATCATAGGAGAAATTTGCATGTGTAGAAAGTAGACACCTTGAGGAGAGTTTCTGTCTATTTTTATTTCATAAAGTCAGTTTGGTTTTGTTGAGATTTTGTTTTTTTTTTTTTCTCACTGCTTTGCCTTCCAGACACTTTTGGTGCCAGTGGCTGGAACAGGACTGGATGGGAAGGTGATGCTTTGGCATGAACTGCCTTAGCAACAAAGGAAAAGTGGCAGTCACTGAATCCTGTCTCATACTGTGACTGCTGCTGTGTCTTATCAATATCCATTGAAAGGGATTACCAGTTCAACAAAATTTTTCACTCTCTTGCCTTTATAACTGGAAGGATATTGCCCTGTGCCTAAAAACTTAAATGTGCCTGCAAATATTTACGGAAGCTTATACACAGTTGCTTTTGTGCCAGCATTGTCCTTTCCTCTGCTAAGTTAGTGTAGGACAACCCAGAGCTCTGTCCCTGACCGTCACACAGTGCTGGTTCACATATTCTTGCCACAGGATCTTCCTGTTGTACCTTCTCAGTTACTCACAGCCATGTAAGTGCTGCTGAGCAGCAGAGGGCTATTGAGAACATTGTTTAAATAAAGCTTGTTCAGTCTTCTGGCATTTGTCTTTTTGTTGAATGTACAGATGGCCATATCACCATCCAAGTCTTCATTGATGACTTCAACTCCTCAGAACCATGAAGGCTAAAACGAGTAAGGTTAATACAGTGGCATTCAGGTGTTTAGCCTGGAGAAGAGGAGGCTCAGAGGTGACCTCAGCACTGTCTAGAACTCCCTGAAGGGAAGTTCTGGCCAGGTGGGGGTTGGTCTCTTCTCCCAGGCACTCAGCAATAGGACAAGGGGGCACGGGCTCAAGCTCTGCCAGGGGAAATTGAAGTTGGAGATCAGAAAAAACTTCTTTGCAGAGAGAGTGCTCAGGCATTGGAATGGTCTGCCCAGAGAGGGGGTGAATTCCCCATCCCTGGAGGTTTTTAAAGTGAGCTTGGCCGTGGCACTGAGTGCCATGATCTGGTAAAGGGACTGGAGTTGGACCAAGGGTTGGACTTGATGATCTTGGAGGTCTTTTCCAACCCAATCCATTCTGTGATTCTATGATTAATTCTTTTCTGAATTTTCCAATTTATTTGCCCATTTCCACCACTGCTACTTTAACTTCCTCATATTAAAGATGATATAGGTTTTTAACCTTTTTGCTGTTCTTTCCTGAAGTGTGCTCTCACCACGTTCCTCCAGGTTAATTCTTCTACCTGATGAAACCATTGTCTTCAGCCAAGGGATTATTAAGTCTTCTGCAGTTGATCCTTTGCTATAGAGCAGAAGTTTTGAGGCAAAATTGAGCCTCAGCTCATGCATCTGAGCTGTGCTTCCTGGACATCTCGAGCTGAAGTCCTTGGGTAGGGGGTTAACTCCTGCCTGTGCTGCAGGTACAATTGCCTTTGGATTTGCAGGCAATTCCTTCCAGATCACGTACATTTATTCTTTGGTCTTGTGTGTTGCTCTAGAGGAGCTGGGACACCTCTGGGACACCTCTTATGACATCACACCTGTCAGGTTTCTTTATTCTGTTTGGCTCCAGTCCAGAGCAAGCTGAACAAATGGCACTCCATTTGCATCAATCAACTGTGCATAAATGCTTGGTAGATGTACACCAGAAACAGGAGAGAAAAATTGTCCTTACATTGATTTTCAATGTCCTTTAAAAATAGTTCCTCACTCGTAACAATTCTTTGTAAATGAAATGGTTTGTTTCTGCATTGAAATCATGCTAGTAATTGTTATGTAAGCCTGAAATAACTCAGTTAAAAATGGGATGTGTGTTACTCAATTTATATTATGGCTATTTAAATCTCAGAGTATGTATTTTTGTAACAGTGCTGCTATTTTATATTTATGTTTTCTATTTTCAAACTCTTGGTCTTTCAAAATCATCAATGAAATGAAAATGGTTTAATTAATTTCTTTTATTATGGTGGTGCTTACCACTGTAACTAGTACTCTTACTTCTTTAATTCTTACTGCTTCTCAGGAGAATATTCATCAACTTACCTCAGAGCAGTTGGGAAAAAATCTCTTCCCTGAATACATATACAGAACAAGTATGACAGGCTCATGCTTACATGTTCAGGTTACAATCTATAAATGTTTGAATGACTTTGTATTCATGTATTTGAATGGAAAAAATGTATTAAACCTTTTCAGAAGAGAACACTGTTATCTAGAATCTTATATGCAGTTTTTAGAGTTGTATTGACAAATATTATGCACATGGCTGTTTGCTGTTTAAGTAGTTCTGGAGTGTCTGATGTCAGCTACTTCCCCTAAATAAAATACTGAGGACATGTAACACCTGGTTTGGAGCCAACTGGCTTTGCTTTGCTTCCTCTCCAAATGCCTTCATTCACAAGTGAGCAAAATGACTCCTCATGCTGTGAAAAAGGAAACCACAAACACAATTTTACTCAACATAGGGACATATTTTCAGTTTTTAATAAAGCTCAGTGAGAGTTCCATCTAGTTTCCAACAAATTCAAGGGAAAGATTTCTTTGGACTTCACAGGGGCTTTGACTGTGGAACTGTATTTTTGGAGTGCAGTGCTGTGGGAGCAGCATGAGCTGGGGAGGGAAGGAGTAATGGCTTTTTGTCCAGTCCTCTGCTCCTGGGAAGGACCTGACTGCCACCAGAGGAAGTGGATTTCTGGCAAGTTGAACTTCAGTGCCCTGAGACAGCAACTGTTGCAAGGCAGTGACCTTGGAGGAATCCAGACCTGTGATGGAAGGAAACTTCTTTGCCATTGCTCCCTGGTAGGAGGCAGCAGAATGGACAGAACCATGGACCCCAAGGGCTCATGCTGGAGCAAGGATTGAAATCTGGGAAGAATTTAGGGTTGAATAAAGGTCTGAGAAGGCATAATCTGACTTTGTGGAGACACAAAGCTATCTATGAAGAGTTTAAGGTTGAGTGTCAGGAATGGAGATGTACATTGGCAAGCAATGGGGCCAGATTTCCACTGGGAAATGTATGTCTAATCATGGCAAAATTTTTGTCTTGGTGCACTTCACTCTTAGAACAAGTTCATAAAATCTGAGTAATGCTTATATTCAGAAATACCCTCTCAGCAGCGTGTCTGTTAAGACAGAGACCAGTTTTATGTACTGAGCCCTTGATGTTGCGTGTTGCAGACTCAGGTTCATGGTGATCATTCCTTATCTGAGCAGATAGTTTGGAGATGCTCTTACAGTGTATTATATAACCTCTGCATACAGTTTTTCTCATCCTCTTTCCTATTGGGTGGTTTATTTTTTGTTTGTTTGGTTGGTTGGTTTGTTTTACCTTTACTGCATTATTAATGTCCTGCTCCCCAGGGTCAGAATGTCTTTGTGTGTTTCCTGTTATGGTGCCTCTTTTGTGGTGGATCCTTCTTTCTCTCTTCTGCTCAAGTACTATGTTAGATCCTACCACAGGATCTTAATGAGTAGTCCAAAAGCCCCATATCTAATGGGGCCTCATCTCAATGAAACTGCAAAAAAGTCTAAAAAAGTGGCATTTGCTTGGGTGTTTTATACTTGATGTCTCTTAGAATTGCTTGGAGATTGTTATGACTATTTTGCAGTAAGAGATAATGCTCCTTTCTGGATAGGGAAGTGGGGGAGGTTGGATTTAAAGCTTTTTTAAAATATCTGTTCATTCTAAAAGCAAAGATGTCTAATTTAGCAAAATGTTGTAAACATCAGTATGTATAGAGGGTATTTTATTTACCTTTAGCAGAAAACTGCTCAAGTGATGTCAAACTAGTGACCTTCTCTGAGAAGCCTGATTCAAAGAAGTTCAAAAGTTGAGAAACTTGCACAAATCACTTTTCATTTTTCACGTTCCTCACTGACAGATGTCAGGAAATTTTAAAGGCTTTTAAAATATTTCCTGTGAATGCTTTTAGCAAGGAAATGTTCATTTCCAGTCTCAACTTGTTTCAGCAGTTAGTTTGGTCACCTTGATATGAGGAGCTTAAATGTTTATTCCTTTCAGAGTTCCACACCATAGAGGCCGTACATGGGCATGTTGGACAGTGGAAGTTCCTTAGGGAGGAGTGTTTTTAGTGTGTGCCTAAATTGCAGTGCTAAACTGGACTTTTTTGCTAGGACTTACAATGTTGTCATTACCTTTGCAGGGCTTTTGTCAGCCCAGTATTTCAGACCTGTTGAGTGTGGGAGCGGGTCAAACTCTCTAAACTAAATTTATGTAGTTAACTTTCAAATTCTGTCACAATCTCTATTATCAGGGAATTAAATTTTTGATGTAGATTTACATGAATGCTGTAATTATTCTTGAAATAACTAATGCTATTGCAGCAAATTCAGAATGTATTTTCAGTTTAAATCCAAATTCATGGTGGTTTCCTACTGTCTTCCTTGCACAGCTGTTCTTAGTTAAAAAAGCCATCTTCTCATGCAGGATTTTTTGTTCTCGTGGCTCAGGGTTGCAGCTCCTTGTTCTTAGGAATGTGCAGGGATGCCCAAGTTAAAAGTGCCTTGGTAGCTCCTATTGCTGTAGAGATACCAGTGTATGCAGGATGGCTGAGGCACAAATTGCAGTTACTGAGAACGATCCTAATAATGGACTGAGGATCTCCCACCTATTTTAGGGGGGTTTATAGCCCTAGGAAGCACTCATTACCTTGCAGAATAGCACCAACTTGTGTAAATTCACTTGTCTTCAAACAATTTCTAACCAAACCTTTCCTGTTTATTTGATGATTTTGGAAATGACCCAATTATGGAGAAGTTAAAATGTAATAAATTTTGGTGACTTCTTCCCAGTGAATTCACACAACTAATGGAACATACGTGAAAAGTGCCAAACCCAAGCATTTTTATTAAAGATCTTCAGCTGACAGTTAGTCATAAAATTCAATTTTATTTTCCTTTTATTTTTAATAGGGTGGAAAGAAGTCCTACAGTGGGCCCTGTGGGGGCCGTGACTGCAGCGCTGGATGCAAATGTTTTCCGGAGAAGGGCGCGCGGGTAAGTTTGTTTGCACTGATACAACTTGTCCTTGTGCCTCTTATCAATCTTCTTATAAATAAACAAGTTAATATGTGTAATTCTCAATCTAATGACCTCATGAAATGACAAATGATGAAGACCAGCTGCATTTCAAATGTCCCTGGCCAAGATTTCAAAAGCTGCTCTATAGGTTTACAAAGGGCTCGCTTTGCAACGACTCTTGAATGGAATCTCATTTCTTGGTGATCTGAGCCCTAGTTCAAAAGAAGTCAGATGGTTTTGGAGTAGTTTACAACAATTCAAATTAGGGAAATCAAAGCAGTGTGGGCTTCTAGTACAGATTTTGCCCAGGCCTTACTGCAGTGGCTTCTGGTTGTAGAAGTGTTTTTGGCTTGTGTATTTGTTTGTGAAGGATCAATAACTTGAAATAATCTAAGCAATTCCCTTTGAGTAAGTCGTTTGTGTAGCTAAAGTCTCTCTCTCTGAAGTCTGCATTTGAAGCAACCAAATGTTCAAGTAAGACTTCTGTAACAATCTTTAATTTCCTTTGACTGTATAAAAAGACTGCAGGTTTTATCTTAACATAACTGCTTCACTCTGCTTTGATTACAATGTTAATTTTTGTCCAGGCACCACCTACTTAGTATTTTATCTTAAGCTCTAAAGTGTTTTAGCATGAAAATTAATCTTATAGATTTTGGTTATGGAGATGAAAGGAGGAAAGAGTTACATTTTAGATACTTGAAGAACTGAAAAGGCTTAAGAAGAGGGAAATAATACCAGTTGTCTTGCTTAATAAATCAGTTGTTCTTCCTGAAATAATACTGAAAACTCATCCTCTGAGGGGAAACAAAAGAAATGAAGTCTTATTTAAACACTAGCAGTCCTGTTTTTTTCCCCTGTCTATTTCAGTGACACAATATGAGTATATTCAAGGCATTACTTTCTAGGACTGAACTGAGGAAAATGCTGCTATTTAAAACTGACTGTCAGCATGGGCTTAAATGTTTTCCTAATTGCAGACAGAGTAGAGCATGAATCCTTAATTGATAACTGATGATATGTTTGCTCTGGAAGTATAAAAATTCTTTCAATTCATCCTGTGGCAGAGTGAAAACATGTCTAAACAGATAAGTGGAAGAACTGTGCAAGGAAGTTCTCCACATTACCTAGAACATGAGCTAAAGCCAATTGCTCAACACCTTCTGTGATCAGGTACAGTAAGGGACAGTCCCAGTTTGGTTCTGGAACGCAATATCCTGTAAGTGCTTTGACCTTTAGATACCAATGAGCGTCTTTCTTCTGTCTCGTTACATTCCTGGGGTTCAACTTGATTGTTTGAACTGGCCACAACGCTGTTGACCTTGCAGTTTGAGCTCTTGGCATCTCTTTTGTTAAGATGTCACAAAGATTTTAAGCTGTTTTCATTGCTGACCTGAGAACTCATTTGGCTTTTAGCTTGTTTCTTACGTGACCTGTATCAGTGGGCATTTTCAGTCCTTTAAACACGTGTTCCATCCTACTGAGACCTGTCCATGGAGTAAACTGTCTGCTAGAAGGGGTAATCTTTCCCTTTTACAACACTACTTCCATCAAGCTGTACTGAGCCCTGCTGACACCTTCTTGGACACCTGCAGGCAGCTACTGGAGGCCTGCCATGCCAGAGGATAAGGAGGTGACTGGCTGAACTGGGAAAGCGGATGGTGTGATTATGTATCCTACAGCACAGCTTGTTTCTTGCAGGACACTGTACAGCCTGAGGCTAATTCCTTGGCTTCCTGCCTGGCTTCTTCTCCATTGCTGCAAAGCCTTTAAGTTCAAAAAGGCAAATGGGAGACAGGACTTTGCTAATGCCCTGAATCCATGTTCAGTTTAAAAAAATGTTTCAGGTGTCAGTTTTGCACAATTAACCAGATCGGAACAAGGCTAAGCTTTCTTTTTAAAGAAAAGAAATAGCCAAAATACACAAGAAAATGACAATAAGCTGACAGCTTAATGAAAATAATATTGGCAGTGTCCTTAAATGTCCTCCTTGAATGCAGCTGTGATCAGATCAAGCTGTGATGAATTTGTTTCTGACCAGATTTGTTAAAAATTTATTTAGCAATAAAAATGTCAAAACTTCTTGATCAGTGAAAGATATTTCTAGAAATGGGATACAGACGTGTGGAGCCCACATGTCTCCATGTTCTTGTTTTTGCTATAGACTGTTAGGGCATGTCCAAGATATATTAAAAAACCACCTAAACTCACAAAGAAAACCCAACCAAAACCCCAAACCAGTATTATCTCCCTATGTTGAAGACTGAGTTTGTTAAAAGGCTCATCTTTATAAAGTGTCAGCAATTTGTGGAATAATTGAGATTCTTTTCTGCAGGAAAGGTGGTACAGTTCTTGTCTGGCAGCCACTTAGGGAGTTCTCCTAGCAGACTGATAAGGCACATCTCCTAAAAAAGAAATAATTCCTTTCTATTGGTTGCATTAAATTGGAAAAGCCTTGTTGCTATCTTGCACCCATTTTAGGCTGTTCAGTGAAGCCTAATGTGATCCAATTTACTGTGAAGCTTGCACAAGAAGAAATCTGTTATGGAAGCATCCATCTTAGCCAGTGATTCAGAACTGGTCCTTGTGTCTAATGATAAGTTAGTAAAAAGCCTGTCTGTGTAATCCAGTGGTCAGACTCCTGGGCCACCTTGCAGCCATCCTCCACTCTTTATCAGTTCTTGTCTTGTAAAGATTCCTTGGTAACAGTGCAGTGATTTGTGCAGAAGTCCAGTTCTTAGTGGAGAACGAAAGTCCCAGACAGCACCTTTTCTGGAGATTTTCTCAGAGGTCCAATTAAAACATCACACTGAGTGTGTGACTCTTAGATGCACAAGAAGATACCTGGTTAAGGTTACATGTCATATGATAGTTTAAGAGTAAATGTAACAGCAGGTAAAGCCCAGAGAACTGATTTTAAATGTAGGAGTTTTGGATATGTTTTTTCAGTTCCCCTAAACTGCATTGTTAGAACTTACTCTGAGTTTAGTATGAAAGCCAGTGTAATGCTGTGAAAGAAAATGCCAGGCAGCACCCCAGAGAATATGTGAGCCCCTGCCTACAGCAGAGTCTCTGGGTGAATGTGTGGGACTTGTAAATCTCTGTTTTTCTGGCCAGCTGAGACTCCAGCTATCCAACCAGTACAACAAGGCAATTTTTAAAAGAGCTCTGCTGTGATAGTACCCAAATGTACCTTGGTGCTTGCAATCTTTTTGGGATGGGAGACAGTCTGAACACACATTTACTGAACCCACTTTTGCATACAAGCCTGACATAGTCATCTTTAAGAACAACAACTGTCAGGTAGAAAAAGTGCTTTATGATAAACTATGAAGCACAAGAGGGAAGGTAAAAAAAACCCAACTGTATTAAATTATAAGTTAAGTGAAGAGGTGAATGTAAATTCTGATACACGTCTCTATCTAGTGCAAGACTGAATTTCTAATGTGTTTGGTTCCAGTGCAGGTGAGTGATCTACATCTGGAACATTTTGGGGACTGTCAGAGGAATTTATCGTGTTTAAAAGAGTGTTTTTCATTCCACTTTCTCATTGTTTGTGCATGGTTTATGAGCAGGGATACTGGCTTTTGAAAATTTCCTGCTGTATTGGTGACTACCTTGCTAAGAAATGCACAGCAGAGAGGTCAGCAGAGACCAGGAGGTGTTTTCCATACTCACAGTGTATCAAGAAGCACTAAATAGTAGGCAGCCTGCACCATTTCATTTTGCAGGTCATTTTGCATTTGTTTATAATAATGTTGGCTTTTTTGTTTTTATATGCTGTCAGCTACTTTCAAACACTCACAAAGATAAACTAGCAGACACAGTCCTTGTTGCATGTATGCCTTCTCCTGTTCACTTATCTTGGAATTTATAACAATATTAGAGTTTGTTTTAAACTTTGCTTAACATGTGTTGGAGCTAATCTTTCATTTTTTCATTATCCCCCACCAAAAGAGAAAGTAAGGGGAAAAAATGTAGAAACTTTTTCCAAGGCTTCAAAAATTACTCAGGGATAGCTGTGTCCCAGGCAGCTTTTACAGCTCAGAAGTGCTGTAAGTTGGTAAAATGTGATGCTACTAATTATATTTCCTTTTTCCCCCCCTTAATACTTAATAGAATCAAATAATGTATGTATTTTTTATGCATCATGTGTTCTTTAAGGTCCATTAAAATGTGATGATATAAGGAATTAGAAAACTATTTAATGGCATTATAGGACCTCTTTCCTGTCTCAGAAAAATCCAGCCAGAGACTGTTTCTAGCAACTGGTGTGGTTGGGAGTGTGTCTGTAGAACAAGCCAGTTGGTTCTGAAGACATGACGGACACGTTACACTGAATCAAGTCTGGTCCAATGAAGTGAAGGGTCATTGGGATGCATCAGGTATTCCAGGGAGCCCATTCCCTGACCTGGTCCCACTCAAATCAAATCCTATTTGTGCACTCCAAGACAACACTGCCAAATGCAGCAAAGCATCTTGAGTAGGAGGGATTGAGTGAGAGATTTTGCTCAAAAATGCAGTCGCTCTCTGAATGAAAGATTAGTGTACCCAGAGACACATGAGATTCCCGAGGTTTTTTTCTGAAGTTAAGAGGATGATAATGAATGTAGTGTAATTTATCTCTGGGCAATCAAAGAGTTTTTGATAGCATTTCTGCAGATCAAACAAGCTAGAAAATATAGACAGATCCCCAGCATCCATTCACTGAGCAGTGTAACTTGAGGTCAGAACTTCAGATGATTAATCTAATTGTTATGTAGCATAAACTAATGTCTCATTGGCAAGACATCTTAGGTAAACTTTTGTCTTGAACTACTCCCTTCAAGTTAATACTGGGTGTACAGAGTGTCTCTCTTGTGTTAATTAGTTGAAGATTGGTCGAGGTTTCTTTGCTATGAAATATGTAACAATTGTAACTTGTATTTTTTAATAAGACTTGCTGAAATCTGCTTTAGCTCGTTAGTCACTCTGTTTGAAATAGTTAGGGATTTCCTGGTGAAACACCATTTCTTTGGAAGTGTCAACTCAACAGAATTTTTTTTGCAGAAGTGTTTTACACAAACCTATTTGATGGAGACAAAATTCTGTTGAGCGGTTCATTCCAACTTCTCTGTTTCTATGTGGCTTTCTACTACCTGGCTTGACAAGCACTGTAGAACATAGGGGTGCCATTTCAATATCTATGGCTTGCAGGATGACCAGTTAAAATTGAACCAGACTGAGATATTGCCATTTCCTTCAAACTGACAATGCCAAGATATGAGCAGTGCTAAATGCACTAACCATGGATAATCAGCCTGGTAGAGGTAATAATGGATCATTATTTAGTTATTTTTGTAAAGATGGAATATACGTAAATTATATCTAATTCTCGTTCAAATTCCCTTCTGGTTAAACAAATAAGATGCCATCATTTGGTTTAGGAAGAGGATTATCTATAACATTGAAAAATGTTGACCATCTGTTCACTGTCATTAAGAAGTTCTGGCAATATTTTGAAAGAAAATGAGGTAATAGTTAAGTCAAACAACTTACGTGCCAGCTGCTTTTTTTAACAACTGCCAAGATTTTTTTTTAAGTAATAGAACTACCTTTGCCAAATGTAGCATTAAACAATTACTGTACATATCCTCCTGACCCAATCTAAATACGTTGAGCTTAGCTCTCTAATGAGAACCACACCATATCCTAATTAAAACAGCATAAATAAACCCAATTTTATTGCATTTGAAAGGATTCCTTATGCAATGGATATTAAGACCAAACCTGTTCATATGTACAGTCTTACATCACCTCTCTTTGAGGACTTCTCGAGGGGACCCATCTTATCTTATGGACGTTGTAAATTTAGTAATGGTGTATAAGGAGGGTAACTGAGGAGTCTCTGGTAGCAAATCTGCTTTCCATGATTTGTTTTGCAGTTTGGTCTGAAAGGACACATTCTCTAAATGAGGCTAAATATATTCTAGGAAACATATCCCGTTAAGAAGATTGCCACAGCTTTCAAAACTAACCAGAATCCATGGCATTTCTGTGTCACCAGGGTGCCTGAGGTGACTCTGTGACCTGAAACTGTTTCTAAGTCTGCCTGCAAGGGCAGCATATTTTGTAATTGCAGTGGGGACCTGTGTTTACTTTTGAGATCAACCAGAACGTGGTTCCTCAAACTGAGCTCCATAGAGCACTTCCAGATGGCTTGTGAAAGCCCAGCAAAGAAGTATCTGTCACCATTCAAATAACTGTGTTTCATGTGAGCTGTAGCCCAGGATTTTAAAGTCTTTACAGTATTTTGGAAGCAAATGGAGCATTTAAAAAGCTCCTTGTTGCACATCCTACTATGCTGCTAGTTGTCTTGAGAGGAAGTTACATAGTCTCACTATCCTAAGTGAATGTCTACTGTTTCTCCTTTCTAGCCTGAAAAAAGTTTCTGGTTTTCTCAAATTGAGCTTCTCAGAGGCGAGGTGTTACTGGTATGGATTTAAGCTGAATGAGTACTGAAAGTCGTGTGGTCAGCTGGTGCAGTTGGGGCACTCTGCCTTGTACTGTGATAAATCCTCATCTGAACACAGAGCGCTCCGTGATTCTCTGTGTGATAAATCCTCATCTGAAAGCAAAGCACTCTGTGAGTCTGTTCTTCTTTGAGCTGAGGGTGCAGATCTGTTGCCCTGGGAATAGGTACAGCATAATTTGGTGTTTGTACGAGCTGCCATGGCTACCACTGGGAACCTGCACAAGGAATGTACTGCTCCCCTGGAAGCCAGTGCCATCACTCCCTCTGATTTCCTTTTATGTGTGTAGACAGATGGGAAGACAGAACCAGACTGGCCTTGTCTCTCCCTCTTTGAACCAAATTTCTGTTCTAACTTTGTATCTGTGGCACTTTCTTCAAGACCAAAAGTGACAAGTTGTGCTACAGATTTGATCCATATGGACAAAACAAAGAGTTCGACAAGAGTTTCCCAGTACTGATCCCCACCTCCAGCTTTCTAAATACTGGAGAGTAAAACCATGTATCCAGATTCTTTCTTTGTAAAAATTATTGTGTCTTTCTTCACCATAGAATGGAGGTTTTAATGAGTCTGTGGTGTTCAACTTGCCACATAACTCCTTGGAGCAGGACTAACATCAACCCTTCAGGTTCTCTTGTTTATGCCTTTATACAGTATTTTGTGTGATTATTCTTGTCATGATGTCTCAGTTGAAGAGAGATGTTTAATGCCCTTTTACTCTGAGAAATAGCACAAGGCTTTGCTCTCCAAGCAATTGACAGACAAGAAAGGGTAACTTATAACCTGCCTTGAAATTAGGCAACCGGTATTTTCTTCCAGCACATTGTATATAATTTCTGTATGGCATTTGCCACCTAGACCATGTCTCAGTAGCCTTTTTCTCCAGGTTAAGTTCTCTTAAATACCTCATTTTCTTCATGCCATTCTCCTCTCACTCCATTCCAAAACTTGTCCATCTTCTATCTAAGTATAATAATTTCAGAATATTCCTGGTACTAATTATTTTTTTAAGCTTCTTAAAATGAGAAGAGGTGCCCTTTGCAGAAACAAGAGTCCTTTCTAAAGAGTTTCTGTTGGCAGTAAGTGAAAGGTGTGACAGAGATTTCCAGTGTGATCTCCTGAGCAAGTCAGCCTTGGAAACAGAAGGATCACAGAACCCATCTCTGAGCAAGGCCCAGTTTGAGGAGATTTGGCCGACAGTCAGGTTGGTCAACTCATGAGCCGGGAAAACAGCCGAGAGCAGGGATTACTACAAAGCAAACTTAATTAGGCAACAGATAGGCAGGAAGTGCGCCAGTCATGGAGCCTGCAGCCAGATAGAGCACACAATGAAGACAGTTAACCACGCAATACTCTGTTTACAGTGGTAAAAGAGGCTGTAGTGCAAAGTAGTTGGAAGTAAAGCTGAATGCAGGGTCTCTGGGGCTAACTGTCAATCCCTGCTTTCTGGGAAATATGTGCAGTATTTTTGGTGTGAATCACAGCTGTTCCTGACAGGACATCAGAGATTTCAGGAGACAGAACAGGCTATTGCTTGTTCATCAGTGATGGCCAAGGAGAATGTGGAGAATCTGTCTCCTTGAGAACAAGGAACATGTGTGTTTGCTTGTGCCCAGGAAGGTGGCAGGGCTGACTTTCTAAACACTTGATGGTGAAGAAAAAGAAAGAAAGGAAGAAAGGGAGATGCTGGTGTTATATTGCCAAATACAGGAGCATCCAAATAACAGAATATCGTGGGAGTAAGAGAAGAAATAATAACATGCAGGATACAGAAGGAGCAGTGGGCAGGAATGGTGCCTTCTGAGCTCATGTGCAGGTATCACAGTGCATCAAGGCTGAGGGGGAAATGACAGTTTCTAAAAGATCCTGTATGAAAAACTCAAAAATACAAAACAGAGAAAGATCAGTAAAACAAGATAAATAAGAGTACCAGCCTTTCCCTTGACCTAATTCTGCAAAAATAGGAGGGATACTCAGGTGTTTGCCAGTCTCTTCCTTTTAAGATGTGGATTAGAGACATTTTAACTGTTGCCCTCTAATAAGTCATAAATCCATTGATAGAACAAGCATATTTTCACAACTATCCAATGTTAAACTGATTTGATGAGTTACATATTACATACTCTTTGATGTTCTGTGGAATTGCCAACATAGAAAATTTAAACTTGGAGGGAAGATGTGAATGGTAACAAGAGAGAGATACCTGAGTTGTACCAGGTCTTTCATCCAAAAATGGTTTTGGAAAAAGGAACATTTGAGTAGTCTGAAAAGTAGCATAGATACAAATGTCTTTATTCATAATGGGTGATTTTTGGAAGGGGTTTTTTCAGTCTTTTTTTTTAAAGCAGCAGGATGTTACTAAAACTGATAAAAAGTCAAAGTAAGTTAACAATTTCTGAGTTTAATCCATAATAAATGCAGTACAAATGACGCACGACTTTGGAAGACCTATTAAAAAGAAATACCTGGTTGTCTCTTAAGGCTTGATGTATTTTTTTAAATGATCAAACAAAACTGTCTAATAAAATGACTCAGCATGTGCTGAATTCTCAGTGTACAATAAAGGAAGAATTTTTTAGTACCTAGTGTTTAGCACTAAGGGTGCTGCAATTCTGCACTAAATTTGGTTTTTTGAAGTTCTATAAAGCTGCTGTCTTTTAAGACAGATCTCTTAGTTTTGTGTTCACCTCCATAACATTCTGCTGGAAGAGTATAGCAGAACTTGTTCTGCTGTTCAGCTGAGCTGTGTTCTGTTCACCTGCCCCTGAAGCTGGGATATGTTTTAGCACAGTGGCAAATCCACCTCAGCACCAAATTTGTTCTGCTCCCATCTGTGTTGCCAGACAGCACCATCTGCCTGCTTGTCTGTCTGCGTATTTCTAGTTCCTGTCAGGTTCTAAAAACAGAATAAAAATTTCTAAATGTGAGAAAAATAAGAAATGCATGAGCCAGGGTATTCTTGTCACAGCTACATTTGCTGCAACTGTTACACTTAGGGAATACATTTTGTTGTAAAAACAACTGTAAGCTGTAGGAATGCACATGCAGAGCCCTTGCTCTGGGAGCCAGAGTCACTGTATATAACAGATTTTCTGACTTTACCTCTGTGTTAGACACAGGGAATGAAGGTCATAGAACCAAAGAAATGTTGTGGCTCTGGGCATCCTCTCTCTCAAGAGTTGCAAGATATATAAACAATCCTGTTCATTAAGTGGGATGTTTTTGTTTATAATTAATTTATTCTTTGTAACTTGTACTCAACTGCAGTGATGGCTCTTTTGGATGGATGAACAGTGACATCACTCTCACCAGTGCAGAAGTTATAGCTTGTATACTTTGACAGATACTTCCTGGGACAGGTACAACATGCTGGGTAATGGTTTGGAGCAGTGCAGTGATGCTTCCCCTCAGCCTTTCCTGTGGATCACAGGACATGCTCATCAGCAGGCCCACTGTGTAGTGGAGTTCCCCAAATGTACAGAGGACTGCTTACCCTGGCATCAGGAACTACATCTTGTGAGCAGCTGGAATGTAAATCATGATATTTTTATATGAGAAATATAGATAGTGGGTATTTTCTAGGGAATTTTTAGGCAGGTTTTATTTCTTCTTTGTGAAGCTTCACTTCTCGTTATACTTACCATGTTGTGTGTTCTGAATACCTACATGAGGTTGGGACATTTCTTTTATTGTGATGAGTAATGACTGAGGGTCCAGCTGAGCTGAGGGAAGTCCTGCAGTGCAGGGCACTTACAAACATACAGTACGAGGCAGTTGGTGCTCCAAAGTATTTCACTCTCTGAGAATTACTTTAGTTATGTTTCCTCAAGTTTTAGTTAAGAATTCTGTTGCTTATTCAACTTTTTTTTCAGAAAAGTAGGTGACTGCATAGAAAATATTTTGAGATAAAACTCTAAAAGTTAGCACTCTGTACTGATTAATAAGAGACCTCTAAAAATAGTTAATCAGTTCTTCTGGAATATATTTTCTCTCCAAACTTGGAGACATTTGAAAGAGAAGATAGCAGAAGAGGTTGTCTTGTCTCATTTTAATTACGGCATATCTTCCTAACAGTACAAAATGTTTTTGGTGGATGTCAACCTTTGGAAGCTCCTTAGCAGTGGAAATATAGCCCAGCTTGTCTCACAGCAAATTCAAAATAAAGAAATAAAGTCTGCATGCAAAATCAAGGCAGCAGGTGGTCATTCCCTGTATAACTCCAGCTGCACTTGAGCTGTAAATCCAAAAGCATTACAAAATCAGCAATGGGACACCCAGTGGTTTCTTGCAGGCTTGGATCAGTGTTCCTGGGACATTAAAGGAAATTTTCCTGAGATTTAATGTTTTCTCTTGAAACAATAAATGACATAAGTGTTATCTCCAGACTTTTTCCAGAGCAGTGAAGTAATTAAACTTCACTTGTTTTTCTAACATCAGAACTGAAACCTGAACTAATCTAGTCTAACCATTCCCTTCTCTTTTATCAGCCGGAATGTGCATTAACTCCTGAGAACATTTGGTAAATAGTAGTTCTGCTTACAGAGTCTTTATTTGATGCACTGGGGAAGAAAAAATAGTCCGGGTTTCCTTTGCAGAGTTAATGTAGCTGTTGTGTTCTGCATTATTTTTTCTTGGAGAAGCACATGCCAGATGTACCACATTTAGGTGCCTCTAGATTGATTTCCTTTGCTGACAGGACCTGCTGTAAGCAGTGCCTGGACTCTGGAATGCTTTTGTTGTGTTGTGCACCAGTAGTGTCAGCTCTTCAGTCTCTACTGAAGAGGAAAACTGGGTTCCACTGGCATTATTGATGTGTTTCCCAACACATGTAAGGAAGCCAGGATTTTAATTTTTAAACCTTTAAGGCAAATTGCTTTCAGCCTTCTAAGACTGACTGCTCAAACAACCAATTACGTGAATTTTTGTGAAATTTGTGTAGGGCTAGCAGTTTTGAGGGAAATACCTCCTCACATATTTTAGTTCACACTTGTTTAAAGAAGCTGTGTGAATGTTCCATATAGTGTTGGCAGGATGTTATAGCTGAAGGAAGTGCATTTCTGTAAACCTGATCTCCTTTGCAAAATGAAGACACTAGTTTGCAACTGATGCTCAGTTGTGACCACGCTGGGTGGATGTGGCATTTCAGGATAGTGTCCATCGTGCCTCGCTGAGTTCCAGTGCAGGGAGGAGGCTCTGTGAGCTGGGAACCAGAAACCCCCACAAGTTCCTCATGCTGAGTTTTTGATCCATTCAATTACTTTAAAGAGGTAAAGATTTTCCCTTCAGCACATGGACAAACATGAATGGCATGGAGAAAGAAGGAACACTGGGATTTTTCCTGGTTTATGTATCACAATGTAGTTTGCCCTGGAGAAAAAGCCAAGCTGTGTGTCCCTCAGAGTGATGAAGCTCGAATGATCCTTCCATTTTGTGTAACAGTCTTCTTTAAAACCTCCAGATCTGTGATCTTTTCCAGACCTCCTCTTTGAGCAGCACAATTCTGCCATGTTCCCAGGCTGTCACTTGCTGTGCCTCATCAGAAATGTTTAAAAGTGGTTTTCTTGCCCTTTTAAGATGAGTTTGAGGTTTTTATTCTTATTTCATAAAGTGTCTTAATGACTTCTGAGTGACTGTGGTGCTTCTTGTACTCATTTTAATGATGTTTAAAAACCTGCAGAGGGAAATGCAGTTCACAGAGAGTCTTTAATTCTTTTCTTTTCTTCCATCTTATGCTTTTTCAGTAAATACATCTCTTTGCACAAGGGAAATTGAAGTGGGAGTGTGTTTCATTTTAAAAAATAACATCCTTGCTAAATAATCCTGCACTTAATTAAATTTCCTCTAACTGCACATAGAAACAAATAACAGTGACAAACAAAAATAAAGAATCTTGAGGAACAGTGACTTACCTCTGATAAGGACCGTATGGCATATACGTAATTACTTTTTTAACTTATGCTTTACTAACAAGCTCAGCATTGAGTTTGCATTTCCTCTTTCTTCTTTGGGCTTACTTCTGAGTAAAACATAATAGATTAAAAATATTTGACTTGAAGTCTAAAGCCTTTTTTTAAATCATTTTTTTTGTTATATGTTGAAAAGCATACGGTACAACTGGCTGCTGCCTGGTAACTATAATGGCACAAACAAGTATCATAGTTCCCTATTTGATAACTGTGAAGAGACCGAAGAGAAAGCAGTGACCAGTTCTCACATTGCTAATAGTACAGCTGTGGTTATTATGTTGTAGCCAGCTATGTTAATACAGGGGTTGCTTTCAGTGCTTCAGACTATGGCCATAAAAGTCTTAGATGACCTGGCAAAATGACCTTGGAAAAGTAGTCTCATGTTTCTTTGGCTGTTTCCATTTCCATGGATTGCTGGTCTCAGCTGTTTGTCCTAGGGCTGTCTGGATTGTCTTCAGGAGTGTAGGTGGGAGACTCCCTAAGGCAGGAGTGTGTGACTTGCACAGCTGTGGGAAGGTTCAGCAATGCAGGTAGCTCCCAACTCCCATCACTTCTCATGTCCTGTCATTTAGAGAGGGGCAACTGCCTCTACTTCCCACACTAGTTATGCCCTGGCACTGCAAGGGCTGTTGAGTATTATGGCTCAGACTGGGAACGTGGACCTGGCCCCTACCAAGCTGTGTGGGAGTGAGTTGGTGTTTTCATTTGACCTATACCCAAACCTGTCTGACACCCACAGCTGTGCAGACACCTGCAGCTGCCTGCCTGGGTGCCAGCAAAGCACAGGCTTCAATTTGAGCCAGGTCTACACTCATAATGCAATGTTGAACTATTTTACAAGTTTGCTACTTAAAATAGCAGAGCACATGGATGGAGTTCAGCTCAGAGAAGAGCCTGGCCCTGTTTGAAGCTGGAAATTCTGTTAGTAAAAATGGAAATGCAGTTCCTGGTAAGTCTGTAATTTCTGGATTTGGCCTGATGTTAGAAATTCAGTGGAATCATGGGCACACCCAGTGAAAAGCTGGCTTTTATGAATGGCAGATTATCGTATTATTAAATGTGAATTGATACACTTCAACAAAGAGTGTAAATGATTTCTCATATACTTATTTTATGTATGGAATTATTGGTCTGAGAATAGATGTAAAGTAAACTGTGAACAGAAGAGTTGTGAGACTTTCATGCTTCCGTGAGATTTTTAGCTGCTTTTCCATTCCCTCAACAGACCAGTAATAGAAACACCTCCTGTAAAGAAGCTGCCTCTCTTCAGTCTTTGATTAATTAAGGAGCATTGTGGCCAATGTGGTTTTAATATATTACTGCCTTTGGCATATGAAAACTTGTATGCAAAAAAGCTCTGACACAATTACTGTCTTTTCATCCTCTCTCATCACAAGGCCACACAAAAATGCTCTGATTTTACTGAAGATGAATAGAATTAATACAAAAGATGGGAGAGGAAATGTAACACCACTCACGTTTTGAAGGCCTTTTTCTAAAGGAAAGTAACATAGAAATTTTATGTTCTTTTTGGATGAAATAGTACATTTTTGATACCTCAATTTTTGACTGCTCTTGGTCCCATCTGAATTGTTTTTAGCAAATACTTGTTGTGACTTCAGGCTGAGATTGTTCACAATCCTCTATGAAAGGTTCTGAAATTGAATAGAATTGAGTTCCTTGTTGCAAAGACTAATTGGATTTGGATCTCTTAATATCATTGATTTTTCTGCTGGCCTGCTGTGAGAGGCGTAGCCATTTCATTTCTTCAGTCAGAAGAGTGACCAAGGAGGGCCTGTTGTGCCTGTCATCTCCAGGGAGTGGGGAGAATTCATCGCTCCTTGCATTCTGATGGGATGATCTCCAAGCTGAATATGCCTGCCAATTCAGTGTATGCTTCTGCTGTCACTCTCCCTGTTACCATGGAGCCTTTTGATTTCCTTCCCTGATAGCAGTGAGGTCAATATACTCCATGGTCACCCCTTGTGCAGGAGAGGAGCTGGTTCAGCCTGATAGTGGTAAGTCTATCCCACTGGCTGAACACAACGAGACTGCACAGGGGAAGCTTTCCAGCACTGCTGGTACTACGTTGTCTTGCCCTCTGATTCAGGGACGGAAATGAGAGATGAGAGTCTTTAGGGATGTGAGTTCTCAGCATTGTAAAGAATAAGAGGCAGCGTGAGGGAGCCATTGCAGCTTACAGAAAAAATACAAGAAGTGTGAGATATAAATACTAAACGAGGGAGAAGGAAGGTAAAACAACCCACATAAACACTAAATGGAGACGAAGGAAGCTAAAACAACCTGCTTTTTGTGCCATTGCTTGTGTCACTGTCAGCATTAGTCGTCATTGTCAGACTCAAATTCAGGAATAGCATTGACAGCCTCACTGAAGACACAAACAAAACCTGGGGGCAATCAGAACATTGCAGGATCTTTTCTTCAGCCATCTAGTGAACGTGTTTGAAGTAATTTCATATTATGAAAGCTGACTTGCAGGTCCATGATTGAAGTGGCTAAGACAGTCCTTTAGCAAGCAGAGTATCATGGGTGTGGTAGCACCTGTTTTGGGTGGGATACATAAAGCACAACAGCATCTTCTCTTGGCATCTGCCATTGATTTTTAACTGGGGTCATGTAGAAAGGAGCCAGTAGAAGGGAGCATATGTTGCATAGGAAACTTCTCAAGATTCTTCAGGAAAAGGCACCATCAGGTGAGAGGAGGCTGTGAGGTTGGACCTTATCCACATGCACTCTTTAGAATAAATCCTTCCTCTGTTCCTATACATTACCTTATTGGTGAAATACATCAGCAAATGTTTATAGTCAAGGAAAGTTTGTACTAACACTGTGTCATGCAACTAATCTGTTTATGTTATAAAGAGGGAACACAAAGTTAGCTGCATTTTGCTGCAGTCACAAGCATCTTACTAAATATTTATACACAGACTAGACTGTTTACTTTGCACCTCATACTATAGTTGTATTGGGAAGATCCAGAACACCTGGGTTTTAGTGAGGTCTCAAGAAAAGTTTGCTTCAACTTTGCAAATTAAAGAGTAAGAGCTCACTGAATTATTGAGTATATGCAGGAGAGTTTTAAATAGAGAAGTAGCAGTTCTAAAAGTACATTTCTAAAATTGTAACAAAATATTGATGAATACCAGATCATGGTTTTACTCTAGTTCTGCTGCATTCCTACACTTCTCAAATAGAGAAGTGTCAGAAATATCAGAGAAATACTAGTTTTCCTTGACTTAGCTTTGCTGGAGGTCTGTTCTTTACATTAGTGAAAAGCAGTTCCCAGGATTAAGAAGTTACTTGGCTGACTTTGGTGATTCTTACCGAGATTTATGCAAAAAATTGCCAGTGAATGGGATTCTGGATCAGTGTTTCAGGTGTGCTGGCTATGTAAAGCATCCTTTATTTAAGAGGCTGTATATCTAGCCTTCCCTTCCATCTTTAGGTTTAACTATACTTACATAATTGGATATCCAGAAGGAGAGGCTGAGGTGAGAACGGTTGACTGTCTAAGCAGAAAGCAGGAAAAAATAGCCCAAAGGTATTTTGCAGCAGATAATGCAGGTTCTTGGAGCTGAAATACTGATTGTCTGTGTATTTAACAGTTGTACCACTTGGAAGAACCTTAGTGTTCTTTAAACAATAGAAGTGTGAGTGAAAAGCTTCACTTGTAGAATGAAAGCTATAGCTAATCAAAGTGAAAGCTGGTTCTTTGTGTAGTCATCCTGGGTTGTGCATTTTATTAGAGCCTGGGCAGCACTAGTTTTTAACCATGGCCAGTGTTTTTCAGTGTGCCCTCTCATCTTGCTCAGTCTGTACAACACTGAAAGTGTGCTGCTGTCCAGCCATTTCCCAAATCTAGTGGGACCTTGTCTGATCAGTGCTTATCTGCAGCAAATACCTGCTCACTTCACCATGAGATGTGAACAAAAAAGACCATTTTCTGGTTTTCTTACAGGTAGTGGCCTGGGGTCTTAGGCAGCTTTGAATAGAAATGGTCTCTGAATAAATTTGCACGTTTCTGAGATCTAGTGCCCCTTGCTCCCAAATGCCACAGTATATGGGAAACTCCCTCCTAAGCACAACGAACTATTCTACTTACACACTTCGGAGGTTTTCCAAAAACCCCCAAGCACCACTTGTCAGAACTAGGAGATTTTGCTGAGTTTTGCTAAACATACAGCATTTGATCTCATTTCAGCTTCACAGGAGTTAATGTTTGAACCACTGTATTACAAGAGTGAAGGAGCCTTATTCTTGCAAGATGAAGAAGTAATGAAACGTGGTTATGACTAATAATGTGCTTTGCTTTTTTTTTCCTGGTGATTCTGAGCTAATGCTTCCTATGTTTAAATTAATTTCCAAATATTTTGCGCAAGTTTTGGAAGTAAGCAAAACCTACAGTGCTAGATATGTACTCTTAAAATCTATTTTGTCCCTGAGTTTGTTTGGATAGGATTTGAGGGTTGTATGTGCTGTGTAAAATTTGTGTTCCAGACTAAACAAGAAGTATATTTACAAATTGTCTGCTTAGTTTAATTTTTATGGTTCTTGCCATGCAAGGTACTGTTTGAGATACTATTTTCTTGATATATCAGTGGAAAAATATTGTATTTTCCCAATACTTTCTTTTTGAAACCTAACCAGAAAATTTAATTGTGGAAAAGATTTCATTTAAATCAATTACTTTTGCCCTATTTATCATTCAATTACTTTTTCCTTGTATTGAACTCGCATGATATTAAAAGTACTACAGAGGTTTCTTACGCCATATTTGTAGAAGAATCCATTTATTCCAGTAAATTTGAAATATATCCGTCCTGTAACAGCTATATTAGTGTGGGAGGTAAAACACTGTTTCCGGAAGAATTGGAAGACACCATCCAACTGGATCATTTTTTGAAAGGAACATTTGTGTAAAGACTCTGGTTTCTTTGGTCTGATGATTGTTTTCATTATTTATAGTACAGCAGGGCCTGGGGCCTCAGTTACACATCAGGATAAGTTGTACTTTGTATAAACATTAAAAAAAGCCTTGCACCAAAGAACATTTCTTCTAAGCATTAAATGTCCTGATTTTTTTTAAAAAAGCACACAGCTGGGACAAACCCATGAAATGATCCCAAACTGTAGCTGGACACAAAGGCAGATCTGGATTTTCATCCATCCGCCTTAAACTGGGGAGCATTTGGATTTAGTGTTTACTGTAGATATAATAGGGATGTTTAAAGATCCATTTAATGGATCCACAATATAATTAAACTAAAACATTCTCAGTATACACACAAGCAGTGTTTAAGGGTAGGACACTCAAGGAATGTGAGCCAGAGAAAGAGCCTGAGAGTGTGTTGGTGCAGTCTGATTCAGACAGTGAGTGTGAGTGTCTCTGCCCTGCAGCTGACTCTGGGCATGGAGTGCAGTGGGGCAGCAGCCAGCTGGTCATACCTGGCCAGGTGAATGTGCTCTCAGAGCATGCAGGCTCTCAGCAGAGTTAAGGAGCCATAGGAACACCACACCACTCTGTGGAATGTCCTGTTTCCAATTGTTACAGCATGAATCAAGTTTTAGCATCCTTTTGTTAAATTTACAGAAAGATAGATCACTAATTTGCCCTTTATTGCATGGCTAAATGCATGTACACCACCTAATTTAGGTAGACTTACAGTCAGTGGTGCAAGATATCTTTGAGATAGTGTTGTCTTTCTGAGCTCTGGCTTGCTAAGTTCTAAATATAAGGGGGATCCAATTTCTCTTGCTTTCATGGAAAGTTGCTAGACTTGGAGATACTTGCAAAAAAAACCCCTTTGGAGCTGCTAATATTTGGAAAAGGATGTACAATTCACATATTGCATCAGTGAAGAGGAAAAGAAAATAGTAGGTGTTAATGGTTAGTTGTTTCTTTAACAAATAGAGTATGTACTGCTAGCACTACAGTGATGTAGTGATAGAAAAAAACTGCTATCAAAATAAGTAATGTTGATTTGATACTGGTAAATCACAACCTGAAGAATAAAAGTCCCAGATTCCTTCTCCACTTGCTGTTGCATTCAGTAACATGAAGACAAGGAAAATGTAATTTTCTTTTCTTTTATTTGTTCACCAAAGACAAAGGTTCTGGATAGTTAAATTTCCCTTTGCTAGGATAAAATAGCTGCTACTCCAGCTGACTGATAAGAGCTTTGACACTGCAGTGTTACTTATGTCAATAGAAAAATGTTGTTTCTGGAAAGCAAAGAGAAGGTGATGCAGCTTTTGAGACTCAAGTAAAATTATGATGATCAGGATGCAAATCCTGTGCTTGGACTCACCCTGTGTGAGAGCTGGGAAAATGAATTCCAGGCTCTGCAGCCTGCCTTTGCCATGACCACCTGTGGAACTGCCACTCAGCACTGTCTGTTTGGCAGTGTCAGCCATTCATGTATCTGTTTCTTGGCTTTACCTTTTGGAGCAGTAGTAAGGTCAAGGAAGTGGCCACCAGACTCACATAACCAGCTAGCAGGAGTCTCTGGTGCACATCCTCGCTGCTTAGTTTCATGTTGGAAACAAAGACAGTCTATTTCCTTACCACTTCACCTTACCCTACTACATATAGGACTGTTAGTTGTTTTTTGTGGGCTTTCCTCATGTGTGCTCTTCAGTCTGTGCTGCAGACTGAAGGTGGACAGTAAGCTGTGCCTCCTCTGGGTTTCTAAATGTTATCTCCTTTAATTTCTCAGATTCTTTTTCCTTTATTCTGCTCATTAGCCTTCACCCTTTAGCCTTCCTCAGTGTCATGATTCCTCTCAGGCTTTGGTTGGCAGACACTTGCAGAGCTGGCATTTCCAGTCAGTGGCAGATGTAAGACAACATTTTTGCTGATGCTGATTCAGCCAAGCAGAGATCAGCTGTGTTGGCACGAGCAATGGCAGTGAAGGAGTGATGCCTGCTGGGCCTGATCTTCTGTATCTGCCATCAGGGCTGTTCTTCACTGCAGTCATCATTTGTCTGTAGGGATGTCAGTGAGAAGATCCCAGAGCCTTCCTGTGATGCAAAATTCCATAGAAGTGAATGTTTGTTCGTAGATCCACATGCAGGGGCTGCATAAGCTCATAGTTACTGTTTTGCTGTTATTGCTGGTTAGAAGATAGGTCATTATAAATACCTGTGGGGATTCTCAGCATCATAATGTAGTGTCTGAAGAGGCTGATATGTATTCGTGGGGCTGAGGGCACAGTTTGTTGCACACTATGCAAATGCAGCATGGTGTGAGGCTTTAAAAAATACCCTATGGAAAACCATTGCTGCAGTTAGCTGTGGTTTAACTGGAATTGGAGTCACTTGAGGAACAAAAGAACTAGAAATCCAGTTTGTGGCAGTGATCAATAGAGGATTCCTTTTTCTCTATTCAGCTAAAATATGCTTTGCTTATTTTTCTCAAACAGCAGTCTGATGGTTGTTCCCTTAGCTGATGGCTCTAGGGAAAGGGCTTAGAGTAGTTTGTGTAGCTCAACAGTGGCTGTTCTGGCTACAAAAGGAGCACTGGCAGCAACTTCCAAAGAGTCCTGCTGAGTCCGTGCAGACCAGATCCGCTTCCAGTGCTTGTTCTCCCAGGGTTTCTGGGAGGTTGCAATTTTTTTATGAGCTGCTAGGAGGCTATTTGCAGATCTGAGAAGGTTTTGGTTCCTCTAACATGACATGTCATCATTTTGGCACTACTCTTTAATGTAATAGGATGATGTTGAACCAAAGCATCACTGTATTGTGGTCCCCATTTGTTATTTTTTAGCAGAGTTTGCTGTCTGAAACAAACCCATAGAAGTGACTATGCTGTGAACTTTATATCTCTCAGGCCTTAGATAATGCCTGCCATTTACTGCACTCCAAGTGAGTGCAAAATACCATGAGAAATGCAATATCATCTTTCAGACCAGTATGGCTAAATCAACAAAACTAATAAAAACTGGGAGATGACGGTATTTGCTGTTACAAATGTGCTGTCTCTCTGCAGACTTTTTCAGTTTTCCGTCGTTATACTGTTCTGACCACAGTAATTCTTTAACTTCTGAACTACTAAACAAACTCAGCCAAAGCTTGGAATTGCTGCCATCTGTAAGTTTCAATCTGGGTAAAGCCTACTCTTCTCAGTCTTACCTAGACATCAAGATTAAGTCCTACTAAAGACTTCTGGTTTTTCAAGTGAAAAACAATGACTAAAAAGTACTCAATACCTTTAAGGTGTTTAAATTTATGCTGTTATTTCAAGGCTTTTTCCTTGGTTTTGTTTTTTCTTTTGGATATGTAACTCTTAATTGTTCTGAAAACAATCAGCAGCTTTGATTAGCAGCTAAATTAAAGCAACTGGGGAGCTACCATACCCCTTCCTTCGTCTTGTTGGCATGTTTGCTTAACTGCAGGATACATTCCTAACCCAGAGACATTTCAGTTCTGCTTGGTGCAGTGAAAGCCATTTTCTCGCTTGCAATGTGTCAGAAGAGGGAACGTTTCACCTTTTATTTTAAGGAGGAAGAAGCTGCTGATCTGATTTGGAAATAGCAGACTGGTTAGTGTCTGCCTTAAGCTGCTGAGACCTGTGTGCAGGACAGCAGCAGTCAGGCTATCCTGGCACCATGCACAGATCGCTGATTATCACACACCACTGTTTGTGATCTTCTGCAGCGCCGCTTCCTTCTGTCTCTCATCAAGGCCCAGTGAGCACAGACCGTGACAGGTAAAATCTTCTTCCAGACCTCAGATGCTCCCATACAAAGAGCCATGCTTAATCCCTGGCCTAGTGTGTAATTTAGTAATCTGCATGGTCATGAATTCCAGGGATATATGGGCAGGAAGCGCAGAGCAGTGTGGGTAGCAGAGCAGGCCTACAGAGTCATTTAAGTCTTTGTTGTATTGTGTAGCAAGGGATTTTGGGGACAATGAGACCTGTCTGTCAAAGATTAAGCAGACTGGAAGTGTGGTTTATACCAACAAATGAGTGAAGCTTTTTGGAGTGTTAATACAGCCACGTAGTAAATGTCCAAGGACTTAAACATACAATTTATGTGATGACAAGCAGCACTGGAATTAATCATTTATTCTATATAACTTAGCCATTGGGAATTCAAGTGGGTGAAAAGTTCATTTCTGTCCTTATCTTGATCAATATGCAACACTTATATAGAAAAAATGAAAAATCATCTATTTTTTTTTTCTCTCCCAGACTTTGGTTCAAAGTTATTTTTACTAACTACAGTTTATTCTCTGAACACTGCCCAGTAAACCAGCCACTGCCTGACTGGCACTTTATGTTATCAGGCACTGCAATAAAATTTTGCCTGGACCTGCTCTGCTTAAGCCTCTAGAGATAACTGGAATCTTGCCAAATGTTGTTTGTAGAATTGCAGGCCTCTGCTACCCTCCACCCCTGCTTTGGTCTGTGTATTTCCAAGCAGTGTGTAGATGAGAATTCACAGACTTCATTTTCCCTTTAAAGTGAATTGTTTACATGTTTGCAAAACTCCCCTCAGCTCTGCTGTGTAACAGGTATCTGGGAAGAGTTTTTGTTCTAAATCTGCTATCTTGGATAAGCATAAGATGGTTCCCATCAGAGTTTTAAATCTTGACTAATACTATCCGTTCCAACAGATAATTTTGTTTTTAGCAGAACGCTGTGCAAGGAAAGCTGCTCAGACCTTTCTGAAGTGCCAGGAACATGCTGGGAAGGCTATGGGAGGCAAAATGTAGGGGAAACTGCTTGCAGGGAATCTATTGTTTGCTGCTGACCCCGTCCTGGTCAGATCTGTGCATGGCCTACTTTCCCTGCCTGCCTTTCTAACTAGAAGCATCCTTTGGGGCTGAATGACCTTCGTGGATAATGAGTAGTTTTGCTGTGTTTCTCCCTTGTAAACAGAATGTTTACAATGTAGAACGTGGTCTGGAGACTAAAATGGAATTTTTTTAAAGGGGGAGCTTTGTTGTTGTTGTTGTTTGTTTTGTATTTTTTCTTTTCTTTTTTTTTTTTTTAAAGGGCTGCTTTACTCACTGAATGATTAATGTCAATACAGGATACGACAGTAAGCCTTAGAGGTAGTCATGCTGCATAGATTAGATGCCAGGTTTAGACTTGCTTTCAGAATTACATTGTGCTGAGCACTAATTTGGATGTAATAGCACAAAGGCTGGATATTGGACAGGGGAAGGGACATAAGTAATGCATCAGTAAGAACAAAGGAAAAAACCCAAGATTGTTTTTCTGGAACATTGCTTGACTTGTGGCAATTTATGGATACACATTTTCTGTGTAACAGTGAAATTTAATAGAATAATTAGATTAGAAAAATAATAGAAGAGTCTACTGTGATAAAAGTGAGCCGAAAAAGCAGTCATAAGATCATTGTCCAGAATAGGCTGGGCTATGAGTTGGATTGCAAGCTAGGTTAGAGCAAAGGTTCAGATCTTAGATTCAGTTATATCAGCATTTTACAAGCTTTTTTTTTCTCAGTAATTTAAGATGAATTGAGAGAAACTCCTAAAGGCACAAATGGATACAAGCATTTAAATCTGCTTTTAGAATAACGATGTTACACTTGTGATCCAAATCTCTATTGTTCCCATTCAAATGATTGACTTTACATTCTTCAGAAACAGAGAACATCAGGACAATCATTGAAAAGTTTTATTTAATTATTGTATTATTACCACCTGAAAAAAACATAGCTATGTTTTATCCCAAATATTAGAAGAAATCTGTATTACTTTAGTTAGTATTAAGTAGTCTCTGCAACAATTTCACCTCAATATTCAATTTATTGCAAAATGCAGTAAGACAAATATCACTCTGATATGAGCAGCCACATTACAAACTAGAATATCTGCTGATAGGCAAAGAGTAATGAGAAAAGACTGAGCAGATTTTGTGAAGATTCCAAGGCAAGCTGCTAAATCCTTGTTCCTTTCTTTACTGGTTGAATGTCACGTTTGGGGAAGATCTGGTGCAGGAGGTCGTTCTCTGTTCCCACAGCAGGAGGGCAATGAAAACCTCTCTGTACCATCCTGAGCAGAAGTGGATCCTGTAGCTCCTTTTCCCTAACACACTTTTGGGTCTATTCCTTATCTCTGAATTACCTCCTTATCTCTGCGTTACCAGCAAGGGAGGGCGTACCTTGACTGTGCTTGATTTCCATTTCCCAGGCAGAAAGAGAAAAGTAGTCAAATGTAGGCACAATGTAGAACTAGAAATTGTGAGCCAACAGACAGGTATTTTTGACCTCTTTATTACCAATTCCCTGTTCCCTTCCTCCCCTCATGTCTCAGTCTTCCATTTCAGGATCCTTGATGCGGCTGCAGGGGCTGAAGGACAGAGAATTCTGTATGTGGAAGGGTGGGTTGCCTGCTGAGGTGTGTCACTGCTCCTGCCGCTTCCTCTGGCATGGGATGTGTGACAGTCAGTGGCTCTGCCCCTCAGTGCAAGAGGGAAGCCCAGGCCACCCTATCTGCTAAGGAATAGCTGTCCTGGGAGAATGCTGGGACGGGCAGCCTCTTCCTGCTCCATCTACTCCTTGCCCACATCCCTGTTCTGCCTCTGAGGAAACTCCACTTTTCACAGCCTTTGCTCACAAGGGGAGTTAGAAATTTAAAAAATGGGTTGGTTGTAAAAGAAAGAACTGGAGAGGAGCCCAAAGCAAATTAACAGATCTGGACACAGCAGATCCTGTGGAGGTTTGGAGCCTGTTCGGCTTCAGCATGTGGCTGAACTCTCCCTGCCTTCCTAGATACAATGTCCCTTTAATAGTCTTAACAGGCCTGACACTGGCAAGATTTCACTTGTTCAGTACACTACTTAATACAGCTAATTTTTTACTGACAACATTTTTTTGCAACAATGAATCTTCTGTCACTTGAGTCCATGAGGAAGGCAGCTTGGAAATGCCAGCCAGAGGAGGAGGGAGCGAGTTCATTGTCGCTGTTCACTTCAACGGTTCTTTAGAAACACATTGGCTTTTTTGGTTTGTTCTGTGGAGTGCTAGGAATAAGTGTTGTTTCCTCATGAGCCCCTAGCAGATCTCTGAAGAAGTTGTGTGTTGTAGGGTATATCTTAAGGAAAGTCAGAAGCTGTGGTTTTGTGGGCAGCAGTCCTGATGTGGATGCTCATGAAGTTTCTGATTCAACATCAGTTATCCCCAAGGGACTTGTCTGATATCTCTGATTAGTGGGGTATCTTCTCAGTAAGGAGTTAAGTAAAGCCACTTTAAATGGTTTGTGAACAACAGCATTGCTTGATCTTAGCAAATTTGTGGGAGAGATGATATATACACACATATGTATTGGTGTGTGTGTATATATATATGTATGTATATATACACACACTGTACATACCATAAGGCCTGTAGCCAGATGTTGAAAATTGTGTAAGTGCAATTAATAAACCCCAGTGTGTGTCTGGAAGTTCATCTGTATTGTTTGTCATGTGGAAAGCAACAGATAGAAACAATTAAAATGTGAGATAAAACTAGGTGATCCCATTTGATGTCTGATTGAAACAATTTATTTAATAAGCAGTTTTCAGTAAACATGAAAACTAATTGTAACCAGTTGGCTGATCCTTTGCTGGAGCAGTAGTGATGTAGATACCTGCTGTTCTGTGTTACTGGTCTGTAAAGGGCAAAAAGCAGTTGTGCATAGAACCAGTGGCATCTACACAGCAGTCTGGTTAGGGAAAAGCCCAGCAATGAAAGCCAGTAAAACCAGGAGCTGTGACCCTCGCTTTTCCTTCTACCCATCTCCCTTGTCAGGGACTGACTGCCAAGGAGCTGTGATTTGGTCATTTGCACTGACATGCTCTCACCAGAGATGACTTGTGGGCATTCTGGGGAGCAAAATGCTTTGTATATGCTACCTTGTCTGCTTTCCTGTACAGCCATGAGGAAAATGGAAAGAAGTATTACAGAAACTCTGTGTTTTCTTCTGAATAACTAATTCTTTTGTATTAAAATTCAGTTCAGGTCTTATGCTGCTGTCAAGAGATGTACACAGTACTCAGAAGTTCTCTTCCCTTAGTTAAGGGCAGGAAAATGTTATGACAGCTGCTGTCCTATGTGAACAGGTCGGGGAACTGTAAGGGCTTTCTAAAACATTTTTTAGAGATTAGGCACTGAAGGCTTGAGGGAGAGAAGATGAACCGAGGTTGCAAAAGACCATAAAATCTCATAAACCATTCAAGTCTTTGGCTGTACTCTGCTCTTTTGTTAGATTAAAAAAAAAAAATTTAGTTCATAAGTAAATTGAAGTCAGTTAGATCTCGCTTGCTTCAACATTTTTGCTAAGACTTCGTAACCGAGTAATCCAGGCTTTCAAAGTAAGCCCTATTTTTTGGAATGTTGATGAGTGTAATGTAGTGCCAGAGTTCCATGAGGTGTAGGAGTGGTTCCTGCCTATGTTACCTCCTCATTCATGCCTCATTTCCTCAGTTGTCAGGCTTGAACATGTGTGTGATTTCAGAGGAGTGTCCGTTGTCCATCTCATGTGTTGTCTACACGAATTCTTTCCATTTGTGTATGACCCTAGTATTGCCCTGCCAGTTTAAAACACAAGAAGGCCCTAAAGGTATCAGTTAAGCTGGCAAAAATTTCATCTCAGATGACCATGCGTCACCTGAGCCTCATGGGCAATTAGCTTAAACAAATAGGGGGTAAGCTGGAGCTCCAGGGGTGATCACCTCTGGTGCTGTGATACTCTGGGATGCGATTCATCAGTGTGATGTTTCGTGCTGTTTCTGCTCAAAAAAAGGCATAAATCTGACTGATGATCATGAAAAAGACAAGTAAATGCAATTCAACTATATAGCAGAGCTCCTTAAGAATAAGCCTTAACTCATAATTTTCATATATTGGTTATTAATTTTTGTTGAAATACAACATAAGTCATCCCTATGTTCTGTAAATCCTGCTACTTGTTCTTTATTTTAAAAAAAATCCCCATGTCTAAAATCTTTCTTTTTCTGTAGTGCTCATCACTGGGGAGGTGCTCAGTGTTGCACTTGGATCCTCTCTGGAGCACAGTGCGGGGAGGCTGTTGCCTCACTGGTGCATCTCTCACTCAGATGTTACAGCCCACAAGGGGCTTTCACTGCCTTTCATTATCTGTGTTTTCTGAGGCCTGGAGCCTTTCCACATGCACTTTCTTATCTAACTTGGAAATTTCAGAACATCAAAGCAAAAAAGCAAAATTAAAGTCATCCTTTTTGACTTTATACATTCTTCATAGTTACTTCAAAAGTCATGAAGTATAAAATAGAATAATTACTTGAGTTAATACTGAGCCATTCCTGGCGTTGTCCGTGTCAGGGAAAAGGATGGCAGTATGTGGTCTCTCTGTGTGTTAGAAATAGAAGTAGCAAATATGAGGAGTTGATTAGATCAGGATGTTTTATGCAAGTTTTAACTGGAAATTGAGCATTCTGAGGAACAAACTTTTCATAGATTTAAATATCTTATTTAAAAACAGAGATTTAAAAAAAAGATTTCTGGGGTTCATATGCAGTTCTTTATTTATAACGTGATAAACAATCCATTGCAACTTTGTTACTGAAGTGTGGGATTCATCAAATGATTTATAGAGTCAAAATTCATGATTTTTTTAGCAGTTAAATAATAGGGTGTAAAGCCATATGTGTGTGTGTGTATAGATATAGATAGATATATAGATACAGATATATACACACACGCACACACACATGGACATACACATTTTTATATAACCCATATTTTCTACTTGCAGTCATGCCTTGTCAGCCTTAGTAGAAATAACAAGTATTTTTTGAAAATGGACTTTATCACAGAACTAAAATTGGAAATTGTTATGAGAACCAGCCTGCAGTTGCTCATTACTGCAGTCAAAGATTGCTCCTGAGATGACCAGAGTGGCCTTGGCAGTTGGCAGCGTGAACATGCCAAGCACTGCTTTGTGTAAACTGAAAACTTCTGAAAGGTATTGTGATATTAAAGAGTTTCACAAGGTACAGGAATAAATTGTCTCTTCTCTTGAAATTAAATTTTTAAAAAATTATTACCCTAATACCTTTCCTTAAAATAACAGAGAACAAAAAAGAGTAAACCAAACTCTGAGATTTTGGGGAAGTTGCTGAATGAAGCAGGATTCTTGCACAGAGGTTTTTTCCAGTCCATTATTTCTGTCTGTATATACAGTTTTGTGCATCCATCTTATGCTGTGTGTGGGTAAAAAGCTGGGTAGAGGAACAGTAAACTGTATGACAGAAATATAGAAGCCATTTGGAGCATGACTTTACCTAAGCTTTTAGAAGAAGAACTCAAGAATAATTTTCTTTAAAAGTACAAAGCATTTTTCAGTAGGGAGAATAATTACTGACTCTGGAATGTGAACAGGGCACTGGATACCTGACCTGTAATTTAGGAAAATAGTGAAGGGGGTTTCATCAGTAATTATTATTATTACAGTAGAACTGTGGGGCCCCAGTTGAGACCAGGGACCAGGACTCTCTTGTGCTAGTCACTGTCTATCTAGCAAGAGATGAACACTGGCACAGGAATCTTGCTGTGAAGGCAGGACAGATCAAGGAGAAGGAAGGAAATGGAGGCAGAGAGTTGAAGTGGTTGGTCCAATGTCGCGCTGCTCACTGATGGACACGGCTGCCTGCGCTGTAAGTCACCAGCAGACACCTCATCTGAGTTTGGTGTGATTCATGTGCTGCTTTTTGTAATGTGGTATCCCTGCTCAGAGAATGTCTGATTTAAATGGGAAATGCCATTTGTTTGGGTGAAAGAGCATGTCCCTTGTACAGGCCATTCTGGACAACATGGGAGTTGGTTACACAGATTTTCCTTAAAAGCTTCGGGCTGGATTGTGCTTAGTTTTTAGGGCTATAATGAGTCAATGGTTGGCTCTTCAGTTTACTTTAATGTACTCAAACAAGTATGAGATACTTCCAACTACAAAAGATTTTTCTCATGAACTAAATCTTTCCCTGGCAATTTTTTATGTTAATAAAACATGGTTTATGGAGGACATAATGAATGAGGGAATAGAGAGAATGAATAAGATGCTTTTTAAAAATATGGTCACTGAATTCTCATAGAGAAGAAACTATGTGTTAATTTCAGGAAACATGAGCATCTTTAAATTCAATTGCTTTTGTCATACCCAGGAACTTAATTTTGCCTAGAAAATTAATAGTGCTTTGATATGGCAGTCTACAAATTCACTAACAGAAGTAGGGATCAGTTCTGCCATTCCTGATCAGTCATGTTTTCTGCTTGGTTACTAAACCTGCTAGATTTATCTCACTTAGTGAGTGCCAGTATCTTTTGCAGTGATGAATCACTGAGCTGGTATTTCACAGTAATTCAGGCCAGTAGAACTGTTCTCCAGTTAAATATGTACTTGGCTTTTGTCCTTCAAATAAGGGACATGTCTAATGGTTCCATATCACTGCCACGTGTGTTCCTTTGCACAGTGACAAATCAAATAGATTTACACTTTATTCTCCAGGCTCACAGAGGCAATGGGAAATAAGGAATGTTTGGAATTTGCAATGCTATGGGTAGCAGCGCTGCTTCAGTGGGCGAAAATTTATGTGGGGTATTAGAGCTGGCAAAAGGAGTAGGGACAATAGGGAAGCTGGGATGTGTCTGATTGTGTAGTGGTAGAGAGGCCCCATCATTACCCACCACACTGGACTCTTCTCATGACACCCTGGGATGCAGATGAATTGAAATGATGTAGGGAAGAAGGTACACGTTGCAGAACCTTTTACATCTTGAATGACACTACCATCAAATTACACTTTTAGGCCATTGGTTTTACCACCTTCTGCAGTGTGACCATTCAGGAGCAATGGGAAATTCCCGTTCCAGCCACTTTTTCCTCTTGCTTACCACACATTGAGAAGGAAAAGCTGCGTGTCTGAGCCAGCTGTGTATTTTTAATGGTTTGCAATGGATATGTGCATAACAGAGATGCATATGATTCATGCTGAACTTGTGACCCAAACTTCGTCAAAATCATGAAATTATCTATGAAAACACCTGGGTATGTAAAGAAATAATGCTATTTTTTTACTAGCATCATATTCATTACAGGCAGGCATCTCATTTAGTGCTGCAGCACAATAAAAGCCTGGTGCACAAATGTTTGAGAATGCAGGTCATAATTTTCAAATATATGAAATTCTAGTGGGCATTTGAGAAAATGTTCACAAGTCACAGTAATTTAATTGGCTTTCTTCTTACTTGATATTACTAGCAGTCTATGATTTTCATCTCTTTAAAAAACAATTGTTCTACAGCCAGGAAAACAAAATTATACCATTTGCAATAATTACTAATGTCTCTTCTACAGGCTACTGGACTACATATTGAACATTAAAGATTAAAAATAGGGAGCTCAGTTGATTAATTGTAGGTTTTGTTTGATTTACTCCACGTTTTACATTTAAGCTTGTCCTCACTGCTAAGAGTAATCTTATTCTTTTTATCCTTTGAATAAGAGCAGTCCTGATGCCAGAGCACACTAAAGACTAGGCACTTAACTTTTACCACAAGGTAAACTCCTTGAGGTCAGGCAGTAGTTCCACGTGGTATTGAACTCTCCAAGTTTACTTTGTGGTAAAACCTGACTCCTCATTGTGCTATTGTCCTGGAATTACTCCTGCACACCACTGTGCCTGCTCTTTATAATGCCCTTGTCTTGGAACAGTTCATGGGAGTGCTACTGAGTGACGAAAAATGCTGCTTTTTTAGCAGTGAAGGCAAGTCCTTTGTTTCAGCATAGAAAACATGATTTCCATCCGCATAGTCTTCAAAAGAAAGAGTGAGAATTCTTGAGAGTCTGATTATCATGGCATAATCACATTATCAGGGAGAATAGAAGCACTTTACTGTGTCCTTATGCTTTAGTGACACTCTAAGACACTGGGCAAAATCTTCAAGTGCTGTTAAAGTCTTTCTTGTAGGGCACTATGGCAGAAGAGAGCCTTTTAGCTGTGGACCCTGAAATCACAGAGAACATGTTTAATTCTTCCCTCAGAGAGCTGCTCATCCAAACACAAGTGAAGATGTAGTTGCTGATCTTTGCTGCCCCATCCTAGATATATTTCTCAGAGTGATCTGCAGCAGAGCAAAACAAAAGCCTCCTAAAATGTTAATTCCCATCAGTTCCAGTCATTGTGAAACACTGTCATTAACCAGGCAATCAAACTAACTGAATACAGAAGTATTAGCAATTCAAACACAACTCACAGTGTGCTTTCTCTGCAAACCTTGGTTGATTCTTGGATGCTGTTTCTTTCATGGTAGTGGTTGGCCATAACTGTAATGTGCTGGGGTTTAGGATATGTTTCCTCAGTGCTGTGTTGCCTCGAGGTAAACAGTCCACAATCCACGTTTTCCAAGTGAGTTGTTGCCTGAAAGACTCTGAACAGCTTGTGATTATGGGAAATTAAAAAGTTAAAGCTGAGGCTGAACGTGAGAGCAAAGCATGTGATTTTTTGTAACATGGTTCTTGTGTATGGTTGCCAAGGACCACTGAACATTTGGAGATTAATGTTCTGATTATATGTTTCCCAATATAAAGGATTCCATTGATAATTAGCCGAGAGTGAAGAGACCTAAAATTAATCAACAGAAAAGCCTTTTCAGATGGAAGTCTGTGCCTCTGGAAGTGCACACTATGGACAGTGTCTAGACAGAAAAGGTATGAAATATCAAACACGCACTTGACCTCAGTTAAAAGGCCAGGATGAAACAATCACAACAGAAAGAGTGACATGGGAGAATTGTTGCACTTAAAAGAAAACTGCTCCAGTACCTAAAAAATGATCCTGGAAAAAGAATTTTTAAAATCAATTACAGGTTTTTTCACTTTGCTTGATTTTAAACAATGCGTTTTTAAATTAACTGTACAAGTCTTTTACCTGCCAAGCCATGGAGTCTGTATGTCTCCAGCTGAGATTGCTCAAACACTTGCAGCAGGGAGCTGCATTCCTTCTGCTATTTTACGGAGTTAGGGAAATAGAAGGGAAACACTTCCATGAACATGTGTGTAGAGGAGAGTTAGAAGGAGAGGGATTTATGTGGTGGTTTGCTTTGGATTTTTTTTAACTCCCTCCTTCATTCTATATGCTTTAATGTAAGTTTTGATTCTTTGTGCAGGTAACTTCACATAATCCGCTGTCTTGCCAGTAGAAAGCATAGCCATAAACTGCATTTTCTACGGAAGAAAGTATACCCATATTCTGCATTTTCAACTGTAGAAAGCATAGCCATAAACTTCATTTCCCACCATAGAAAGCATAGCCATAAATTACATTTTCTACTGTAGAAAGCATAGCCATATACTGCATTTTCTACCGTAAAGAGCATAGCCATAAATTGTGTTTTCCACGGTAGAAAGCATAGCCATAAACTGCATTTTCTACGGTAGAAAATGCAGTATATGGCTATGCTTTCTACAGTAGAAAATGTAATTTATGGCTATGCTTTCTACAGTAGAAAATGTAATTTATGGCTATGCTTTCTACGGTAGAAAGCATAGCCATAAACTGCATTTTCTACTGGCTCGTCCCTGCGGCTGCGGGAGCTGCTCCATCTGCCGGCAGTGCCCCGTCATTGCTGCCTAAGGGGGAGCGCACTGCCCTCCCTGCAGCGCTATGGCCAGCCGTGACCGTCCGGGAAAAGGGAGATTTCTACTATAACTCAGGACATTGGGGTGCTGGAGCATGTCCAGGGAAGGGCAACAAGGCGACTGAATGGTCTGGAGCACAACTCGTATGAGGAGCGGCTGAGGGAGCTGGGTGTGCTCAGTCTGGAGAAAAGGAGGCTCAGGGAAGACGTTATAGCTCTCTGCAACTGCCTGAAATGAGCTTGTGATGAGGTGGGGATGGGCCTCTTCTCCCAAGCAACTAGCAATGGGGCTACTGAGGGAAAGTGGCCTCGATCTGGGCCAGGGGAAGTTGTTCAGGTTGGATATTCGGAAAAGTTTCTTCACTGCGGGAATGGTTAAGCAGTGAAAACTGTTGCTCATGGCAGTAGTGGAGTCACCATGCCTGGAAATGTTCAAAAAATGACTAGAAGTGGCACTTGGCAATGTGGTTTAGTGGATGTGATGGTATTCAGCCAAAGGTTAGACTTGATGATCTTGGAGGAATTTTCCAACATTAATGTTTTAGCACAGCATCCCTAGCCAGTCAAGGGACATGAATGTCCCACTCTACTCTGAGCTGGCGCAGGCTCAACCTCAAGTGCTGTGTGCTGGTTTGGATGCCACAATATAAGAAATATATAAAGCTGTTAGGAAGTGTCCAAAGGGGAGCCACAAAGGTAGTCCTGGTGAAGGGCCTTGAGGGGAAGCCGTAAGAGGAGCAGCTGAGGTTACTTGGTCTGTTCAGCCTGGAGAAAAGGAGGCTGAGGGGAGACCTCATTGCAGTTATGGCTTCCTCCTGAGGGGCAGAGGAAGGGCAGGCACTGATCTCTGCTCTCTGGTGACCAGTGACAGGACCAGAGAGAATGGCCTGAAGTTGTATCAGAGGAGGTTTGGTTTTGTCTTGAGTTGAGCTGGCAAAATGCCAACTGCCCAACACAGAGAGAAAAGGTCCCTCCCCCCAACCAAGAGAAAAGGAGAGGAAAAAAAGAAAACAAAACCCAAACCTGAAGTAGCAAGCTTCTTATATTATACAAAAGAAAGACAATTAAAAACAGAATATGATATAATACATATATATATATACAAATGTGAGAAAAAAACCCCACAGACTAACAACAATAGCTACCGAGTCATTCAACCAAATAATACAGATTCCAACTGCCCAAACCCCACAAAACCTCCCAATTCTTTTTAGGTATCCTCTTTTTAGGTAATCCATGCCAAGAATGCAAGGGGCTTCTGGCCCTGTCACAATGGAATACTTTTCCCATTGGTCTCCCATCAAGCTCATGTCGGCCTCTGTCACTGATAATTCTTTAGACGCTCCAGTCAATCCAGAAATAGAAACAGCCTCTGTACTCTTATGCTCCGATGGCATTAAAGTACATTGGACACCAATATCTATCAAAGCCCAGTATCTCTGAGGATCCTATGTGCCAGGCCATCAAACCCACACAGCCCAGTAAACCCGATTATCTTCCTGGTCCCTCTCCTTCTCCTGGCAGAAGGCAGGGGCCCTCTATTGGTCTTGATCAGAGCACTTGTCATCTTTTCATTTTTGAAGTGGACCTCCATCTTCTTGTGTTTCGGGGATCTCAGTTCCTTCTCTAAAAATTCTGTATCTACCACTTAGATAACTTTCTTGTCAGTGTCCTTTTGTTTTAGCTCTCTCACTCTAGCTGCAAGCTTGGAAGTGGATTCACTATCCCACTTCCTCATGTTTTCTCCTTTGTTGTGGAGGTGTGCCCATAGTTGGTTACATGACCGATGCCTAGGGTTTTCTTTCTTCCGACAAGTAGATGACAGAGACTGTGAGTGAGACCGAGACCGAGTTCAGGATCTAGGTCGAGGTTGTCTTTGTCGATCCTGCCGTGATCGTTCCATTGGCCTTTCTCTGTAATCTCTGTCTCTAGGGTCTTCCTCATATCTGGAGTATTCATAATTCTCTCTACTCCTTCCCTATTGTAGGTGGGTCGGTGCAGGGGATTGGAGGAGTATTCCAGAATGTCCGCAATGCTCCGTATCAAATGACACATGGTGTTCACATCTGGTTCTTCCATCATTCGATAATATGTGGTTAACAGAGTGGGGAGGTAGGGTTCAGGGGCACCTTTCATTACCTTTTGCCACATTGGCTCTGTACATGGAACATTCTCTGGAACTTGGAGGTCATAGTAGTCTGGATTGGAATATATGATCTCCAGCATGGCCAGTTCCCATAGGTACTGGATGCCTTCTTCTGCAGTGTTCCACCTTCTCGGAGAGCTCATCAGATATTCCTTAAATGGGTATCTTGCCCTCACGGCATGGAGGATTCGGAGCCAGAGACTGGATGACCTTCTGTCCTTTCTTATTTCTTGTTCTATTTCATAATCTCGGGCAAGAGATCCCAATTGTTGTGCTTCGTGACCAGCAAGCACGTGACTACTCGCCCCATTGTCCCAACATCGCACCAGCCAGGTGAGGATCCCTTCATCAGGCAAACGATGATAATCTCTTCGTAAATCCCGAATCTCTTCCAGGGTCAGTGGTCGTGTAATTTCACTTTCCCTCATTATTTCTTGTCCATCTCTCCCACGTAGAATCTTCTCCACTTTCCTTTTCGCTCTTACGTGGAACCTCTCCCACCTCCTCTTTGCCTCTCTCACATGGAGGTGTGGACTGAGCATGCCGTAGGGGTGAGCTTCTACACCGTTCATGCCATGGAGAGGGACTCCTACACTGTTCACGCAGGGGGGATGAGCTTCTACGCCGTTCACGCTGTGGGGAGGGACTCCTACACCATTCACGCTGTGGAGAGGGACTCTTACGCTGTTCACACCGTGGAGATGGACTCTTACGTCGTTCATCATACCTAATGGATGGAGGTAGCAAATAGTCATTTGGGTGCTGGGACAAGGGCCTCATCCAGTCATCTATTTCCTCTGATGTAGGTTTGATGTAGGGAGGTGAAACCACGTCTTCAAGGGAAGGTTGGATCTGGAGAGGTAGAAGTAGTTCTCCCTCAAGTTGAGGGAAACGCTTTGGCCCCTTCCTTACATCTACCGAAATGCCAAATGTGTAGTCAGGGTACAGATCATCAAGTGGCAATATACCACGGGTCGTTTGTACCATCTCCTTTTTTTCTTTTGACACTACTCTGCTCTCTTTCAGACGCGTCCCTAGTTCTTTTGGATGTGTCCCCAGTTCCTTTGGGCGTGCCCCTTCTCTTGTGGACGCTTCTTCCTCTCTTATGGCTGCTCCTTCCTCTATGGCAGTCGCTCCTTCTTCCCTTGCAGTCGCATCTTCCACTGTCACAACTGCTTCTTCCCCTCTCGCAGCTGCTTCTTCATCCATTGTAGCCGCTTCTTTGTCCATTGCTGCCGTTCCTTCCTCTCTCACAGCTTCTTCTTCATCCATTGTAGCCGCTCCATCTGTTGCTGCCACTCCTTCCTCTCTCACAGCTGCTCCTTTGTCTATCACTGCTGCTCCTTCGTCCGCTACTTCTTCCATAACCTGGGTTGCTACCCCCTCCTCTCTTTGGGTTTTTGCCTCTCCTGAAGTTTGGCTAGTTCTACGACGAAGCAACAGAAACATTATCCTGTTCACCACTATCCATAAGTTTACCACAGTAATCACTACCAACAACATCATTAATACATAGTTTGCAACTGGGTTAGGATGAAACAGTGGTAGACCTGGTAATTGTGCTCTGAGGTCGCTTATATCAAAATTAAAACCATACTCAGGTAGGGAAAAGTAGATGTACTCATGTTTCTTAGGTCTTGGCACAGGAAAAATGTATGAGCTCAAAAAGACAGTCAATAGAAGGATTAATACATACATGCAGTAGGGAAGCATATTGTTTATGTTTCAGAATGTACTCAAAACAAGCAGATAAACTAGTGCTGTTTACATAAACAATCTCTGGGAACACAGCCAAGTTCCTGGGAAGCCAGCCAAGGTCCTTGGTTGTTCCCTGTATGGGTTACCACTATCTGTGTCTTGGGTTGAGCTGGCAAGATGCCAACTGCCCAACACTGAGAGAAAGGGACCCCCCCGCCCCAGCTGAGGGAAAACGAGGGAGAGGGGAAAAAACCCAAACCAAACCCTGAAGTAGCAAGCTTCTTATATCATACAAAAGAAAGACAATTAAAACCAGAATATAATACATACATATACAAATATGAGAAAAAAACCACAAACTAACAACAATAGCTACTGAGTCACCCAACCAAATAATATAGATTCCAACCACCCAAAACACCTCCCAACAACTCTTCCACAGAAAACTCCCAGCAAGAGAGGAGAAAAATTAACAAGAAAATGTTCACCTCCCTAGATAACAACAGCAGGGATGGCAGCAAGGCCTAATCTCGGCAGAGGCAGGCAGTGCGTCTTTACCGATCTGAGGCAAAACCCAAACGAGACAGAAGCTCCTCCTCTCTCTCTTTTTATACCTCTTGACACTTCCTGATGATGTCAGATGATATGAAATACCTCTTTGGTTGCTTAAGTCAGGTGATGCTTGTCCCTTCTGATCTGTGTCACATCCTTTGGGCCTGCTAAATTTAGGCCTAACTGAGGCCTAAATCCAAAACTACCACAAGTTTATATATTAGGAAAAGGTTCCTCACCCAGAGGGTGGTTGGGCACTGGAACAGGCTCCTGGGGAAAGGTGTCACAGCACCAAGCCTGTCTGAGTTCAACAAGTGTTTGGATGACACACTCAGGCATGTGGTGTGACTCTTGGGGATGGTCCTGTGCAGGGCTAAGGGTTGGACTCGATAATCCTTGTGGGTCCCTTCCAACTCAGGATATTCTGTGGTTCTATTCTATGGTTCTATGACTTACCTGAAATAACCTCTAAAAAGTCTTTACTGAGAATTACAGGGAAAATTTTAGGGTGTCCTGACAACCTTGAGATGTATCAAATTGTATTAAAAATTGAGTCAGAGTAAATACAAAGAGGTTTGTGAACATGGGGCATTGACTTGCTTTCTATTGTGTATTAGGGTCGACCAGGACCAATTGGGCTTCAGGGACCCATAGGAGCACCTGGATTTACTGGCCCAGAAGGTTTGCCAGGAGCAAAAGGTGAAAGAGGAGCAGTGGGCCCCGCAGGACCAGCTGGACAGAAGGGTGACAAGGTGAGCTCAATGCTGACTTTTCTGTTCCTGCAATAGATCTATGACCTTGGATATATTTTTGAGTGAATAAAGATAATCTTAGACTGACTGTCAAGGGATAAGAACACAACAGCATTTCAAGCATTTCTCTTTATAGGATTGTTTGCATTTATTTTTTAATTAGAATACACATCCAAAAGCTGCTGAATAGGTAGGTGAACCATAGCCCAATGACTATGGAAAGTAGTCCCACCAGGGAAAGGTGGGTGTTGCTCATGCTGAATTCAGAGGGACCTGGAGCTGGTTCCTGGGTAGAGGATCCTGAGTTGGTGACTAGAAAAGCAAATTTCCTTGCACTGAAAAAAAATCCCTTATTTACTCCAGAATTTTTTCTACTGACAGAAATGGATACATATGCAATACCAACGTGCTATAAGATTATGTCTCTTTTTCCCTTGTGGAAGCAATATGGTTTACCTTTCAGAAGCAAGATCAGTTTAGCCTGGACATTCTGCTTCCCCAGTCTGTTTTGCTACTATCCAAAGCTGAGCAGTAAAAACAACAGTGTGGTAATTACTTGTGACTTGGGCAGAGGTGGTCCGAAGTTAATGCAGTGCGTGGCATATCTTTGGGGTCTTATCCACATATAGACAGAAAAACTGTCCTGTTGAAACTCTTGGAAAGTCCAGTGTGACACTGAGAGTTAAGTTTATACCAGATTGTTTATTTTCCTGGCATCTTGTTTTCCCCAGATGTGCAGTAAGAGATTATATTTTTACTTTAAATAGCCTGATTAAAACATTCCTGAAACACTCATTTGGCATCCAGTCAGGCTCAGATGCTCAGTTCCTATCTTCACTGACACCTGCACTCAGGGACAATCTGCATGAGATAGTTTCCTCCTTTTGGTTTTCAAAGCTAAAGTCCAAGACCAAAAGTACTGGAGTGAAAAATATCCCCCAGGCAATGATGAAGTGAAATATAATGTGTCCTCTTTTTCTTCAGGGTCCAATGGGAGTTCCAGGATTTCAAGGCATCAACGGGATCCCAGTAAGTTTGCATATGTAAATATAAGCTACCAGAATGTTAGTCACAACCAAAAGCATTTAATCACAATGAGACTGTCCTAGCACATGAATAGTGTTCCTTGTGATTGCTTGCTTCTCTCTGGAGGCAGTGTTTGTTAGTCTGCCTGGTGATTCCACGCTGCTTTGTAACAAGTTTGGATCCTATTATAGGATAATAGAAAGTTGATATGTATCAGGAAGCATCTGAGTTACATAGGCATTCACTGCATCATTGATAAGCTTTTCTTTCAGCAACAATGTTCCTTCAGCACTGTGTCTAGAAAACTCTATCAGAAAATCATAGACTCAGAGAATTGAAGGGGACCTCAGGGAATCAAACAGGCATGATCAGCTGTGCTTCAGGCCATTTTTAGGATGTGTTTCCTATCCAGTTTTTAAAACCTTGTCATGGTGGAGACCAACTTCTCTGATAGAAACGCTTTGCTAATGCCCAACTTTAGTCCTTCTTTCTGCAGTATAAATCTCTTAGTTCTCAGGCAACTAGTCAGGACTGTGGAGAGAAGGCTGTTCACTTCTACTCTGTAGTAGCGTTCTTGTATGTGATAGCTGTTATCAGGTTTTCTTCAATCATCTTCTGCTATAATATGCTTGAAAACAGTGATGAAAGCTAAGCCCCTTCAGAGAATCCTTACTTCTCTGAAGGTTCTTATTCTGGTTTAGATCAGATGCTAGAAGTAGATAACCCTTTAATCAGGAAATTTTTGTTTCTTACATTCTTTAGAACTTTAACATTCTAGTGATAGTTGTTTACAAAAATTATGTGCCTAGAGTGTTTTGACCAGCTTTCTTTTCCTTTGATTTTCCCCAGTGATTTTTGCAAAGGTGTCTTGCTTTCACTCAGGTGAATTTTAACTGGGGCAGCTTTAGAAGTAGCCTCAAACTTCCTTGCCCTTTCTACATTATTGAGCTCATTCTGCTTTCTCCTTCTGATATTAGAACTCTTTTTATTTTCTTGACTACATTTTCCCGTCTTCTGTGTCCTTGTGCCTCAGACTATACTTATACTCTTTCTCATCTTCCTAGCTTCCTCAGCTGGCCAGGAGCTTCAACTGTTGAGCTGTGTTTTCTAACTTCCTATCAAAAACTGAATTGTGTGATAGATTGGCTGAAAATGCACAGTTGGCCCTGTAAATGAGCTTGCTTGATTCCAGTTCCTGTCTGGCCCTTGTCCTTCACTCCCCCTCTGCTCATCCTTGCCTGTTTTCTCTCCTGCTCTACTCCCTTGCTGCTATTTTTTTTCTTTAACCACCAGCCAACTCTCTAGGTCTGAAAAGAACAAGCTGTTCCCATAATACTTAATTTAATTGAACGCACTGTGAGAACATGCTGTTCTCAGGGTATTTTTGCAGATGAGGCTCTGGAGAAAGGGGATTCCCAACAATGACAGGAGACAGAGATACAGCAACAGGCATTGCCAGGTAGTTGGCAGCGAAAGGCATTCCAGGGAGAGAGTAGGGGAGACAGATGAGAGGATTCAAAGCCTCCAGGTATGCAAATCTACTCTGTCTGCTTCACAGTGTTCTGCAGGTGGGTGAATGGGAAAGAGGCACGTTTTGCTGGTCATGAACAGCAAAGTGCTCAGCACTGTGTCTCTGCTATGCCACAACTGCAAGGCAGAAAAAGGGGAAAGGAAAACTAGTTCCTGCTGTTTACTTTCTAGCCACTGAGATAAATGTTTCCATTGTAGGGTGAAAATAGCAACCACCACTGCTTGGGAAAGTATTTTTACTTTTGCCATTGCATTGGGTCTGTTGTGAAATGTATACAAACATATGCATATTATATGGATGTGTGAAATTCAGACCAAAGGAGAGAGTGCATGTGTGTGCTGATAGATGAAAGAGAGAAGTGAAAATATATTGCTTTCTCTGGACAAGAATTAACGTCTAAATGTGAAGGGAGATTCTTTGTAGTGTGCAGGTATGTTAGCGTGGGCAGGTACAGTTTAGTCATCGCCAAAGGACTGCAAGGCTCTTGTTTAGAGGGGAATCCCACCATTGACCTTAAGGGAAGTGGTATTCCACAGAGTTCCCTTGGGGAATGCTGGTGGCAAGTAAATCATGTTGTTTCAGCTGGCCTGATTAATCCCTTTAACCTAGTAAATACAGCAGCTACGTGTGTTTATTGCTAGACTTTCATCTCATGCTGTAGAAGAAACCCTCAAATCCTTAGCTCTACTCACGAAGTTTATTTTTTCCTATAGGACCAGATTCAAGAATACCTCGGGCAAAGGCTGGAACTGGGAAATGCGTATAGCTTTTCATGGTAACTCCAAGGAGTTCTAGAAGGAAATATTTTATGATAAGTTAGCCCTTGTCTGTGTAACGAAAGCCAGAGGTACATGAAGAGGCAGTTTTATGACTGTCCTAGAGGATACATAAGCACTTGGTGATGGCTGTAGAAAGGCCACTTTGCTGTGGCAATCCACAAACCTGTTTATTTGATTAGTTTTGTATTCACCCTTAGCTGCATTTTTTCTCTGTTTTAAAATATTTGTTGAGCTCTCTTCTTGGGATTGCCTTCGTGCTGTTTGATTTAGAGAAGAGGCCCCTTGGGATCACAGTGTCAGTGTACAAGCAGGAGTCAGATAAAGCAAGGGCCTAGATAACCAGTTCAGGTTTCCTTATCTGTCTCACAGGGAATGTCTCCTTTTGTGAGAACAGAGAGCACAAATGACCTCTCCAGCCTGTGTTTTAACTCACATCTGTAAACTAGTCACCCTGGCATGCATAAGTAAAGTCTGTGAGAGTCTTCTGCCTTAGTCAATTGAGCTGCTTGTGTTGAATTGGCACATCTGCCAAAACAGGAATTGGAGGAGGTGAGAGCAATGAAAGTATTAATCACCATTTTTTCAGGTCAAAACAGCTCTTAAAAGCAGTATTTTAAATCCCTGAGATAAAGGTTCATTTAAGGCAGCTTAAATGAACAACTTTTACAACTCTCAAGGAAGTCAGTTGTGGGTATTCAGTATCTTCTCAGGTAAGGTTTTTAAAACCTTATGAACTGTGATGGCAGATTAGCTAGAAAGTAGGTAATCCTGTGCGTTTTTTTCTAAAGCAAGAGGCAGCATGTGTGTGTATGTGTGCCTGTGTGTCAGTCTGTGTCATGCTTTGGCTCAGAACCACAGATATGGATGCCATGGGATTAAGTGACAGGGGCACAGATTTATTTAGGACACGTAAGAAAACACTGTGGTCAGCATACCTGACATCCTCTCTCTGCCAGCCCTTATCACATACTAAGAGGATACCAAAATCCTTTGGGCCACTTACAGACTGTTGGTCCAAGAGTAGGAGATCTCACCCAAAGAGTTTCCCAGGACATGAGGCTGCCAGTCAGCTGCCTGCCAGGGCTGGCTCTTGGCCAGCATTAAAGCTTTAGCAGCTTGGCTCCCTGTTGTCTCGCTCTGAGGGACAGATGTTGGCCCTTCAGCTTCTCTAAAACTTGCAGCTGGTCACCTCATGCTGTAACTAGATACATGTGCACTTGTCCCACATAGCTCCTGGTTTTGTTGATGCTGTAAACAAAGTGAAAGACGTGATAGGCACTGGTGGGTTGCCACTGATTTGTCCCTGCTCTGGGAACCAAATTAAGTAATTTCTAAGAGACAAACATAAGTGGCAGTAAATTGGTGCTTCAACCTGCATATGGATGTTTTGACAAACAGACTTTAGTCATCAGAGCCACTGGTGCTATTAATGCAGTGGTGTCTGATGCCAATGCTTTGAGATTACTTCATTCCTTACCCTGTTAAATCTCAAATTTATACTGGTCTAGGTGAGCTGCCTTCATCCTGTAGCTGAGCCACACTTAACATTCATTCAGTTTGTACCTTATTGACTGATAGAAAGCAGATCAGAGCTCTCTCCATTTTGTTGGCACAAATGTCAATGCAGTTGCCAAATGCACTGGACCAAGGACCTCATCTGACTGAAAATTAACACTATTAAGAAACAGAACAGTTAATTTTCTGCTGTGTTTGTTTTCTGCTCTGACTCACCTGTTCTGCCTGTGCCTAGGGAGGAGGTAAGTGTGAGTAAGCAGGAGTGTGCAATAGCCCTCCTGGCAGCAGCTGGGATTGGTGAGCAGCTTGAGTATTTGCCTCATTATGCCTAAATTGCTCTGCATCCTTGTGAGAGTCACTCTGCTACTGTGTGCCCCCAGCTCCCATCCACAAAATGAAGATTATCCTATTCCCACATATTTACAAGGGATTTTAAGATCCTGAGATAAAAGGCTGTACATTACTGTGAAGTTTTCATTGAGTTTGGTCAGAACATATGCTGTTGGCTTGGACTGGGAAGACCTTCAGTGATGCAAATGTGTTTTGTTTTAAGTGTCAGGTATCAAGGACTGTTAATGTTCTGCTTTATCTCCATTTTTTCCGCCTTTAGATTTTTTACTTTGCTAGTGTGAGTCATAACTTGTTTAGTGCCATATCTTAAGGATGGATCTTTGGGATCAAACAAAAGTACTTTCGGAATGAGTCAAGATCACCGTGTACAGAGGGGAGGGAGAGAACTGTCAAGTTACAGATACTATCTCCATACGTTTTAATTTTTATTCTTGCCTCAAAACGCTGTCCTTGAGTGCCACAGGACTCATTTATAGAAAAAGGAGTATAGAATGAGGAGCTGCTTGAATCCTGGGCAATGAGCCTGACAGTTCTGCCTTTATGTGTTCTGCCCTCACATGAAAAGAAAGTACCTGAAGTCTCAAAGTTTTATCTCCTTTGCACCAGTACCATGCTGAGTAAATGTCAATCAAATTAACAGAGCTATACTAGGGCAAAAGAGATGTGAAATTAAAATTGGGTACAATTGCATTCTGCTCTGCTTGATTGATAATTGGCTATTACAAGTACTTTTTAAAAATGCCGTTAGTTTAATTGGTTCTTTCTCCTAGTTACTTTGCCTAAGGTCTTCAGTTCAGTATAACAAGTAAAGCTGTTTTGCTTGAATGGCCTGATGCTGGAGCTTTAACATCTGTTGATCTATTAAAAGAAAGAATCCATGTTGGAGAGGAAGAGAAGTCACTGAAACTCTAAGCAGATTGGAATTATAAATGCTCAGTATTGTTGAGTCTGCCTCTGCCCTTGTTTTCACATCAGCAACTCCCTTTCGTGGTGTCAGGTGCGCCCTTGCGTGCTGTTTGACACTGTTACATCCCATATGTCTCAGGCTGCTGTGGGATGAGTATTGCCCTTTCGGGACCTACTCATGCACAAGTTATGTACTTCAGAAAATTATCCCTTGGAGAAAAAGCTAATCAGATGAATGGAGCCAGTGTTCTAGGATTTAACCTTCAGGGAAGATAAACAATGCTGGCTGAAGATGCTGGTTCTGTTGCAGCCTGCCATACACTGGACTTGGTTGGGAGTGGTGCATTTCTTTTGGTTTGTGTTGCCATTTGGAAGGAAGAAAGCAATTTTCTGGGGACAACAGTATTACTAATAAAACACTGTTAGTCATTCTCTCTTTTTCCATTTACACAGGGTCACCCTGGGCAATCTGGACCCAGAGGTCTGCCTGGCCTCGATGGCTGCAATGGTACCACTGGGAGTCCTGGAATTTCTGGATCAGATGGGTTTCCTGGCCTACCTGGACTGCCTGTATGTCCCAACTCAAAATATGGTGTTCTGTAGTCTCTAAGCCAGTATTTGCTTTTCATAACATTATTGGAGAAGTAACTGCCAAGTACTCGGGAAGAACCCGAATAACCCTGAGTTTATTAGCACTCTTAGAGCTCAGTATAATTTTCTTACTGAAATTCCACTCTGAGGATAAAGTGAAGATCCTGTGAATTCAGTGTGCTCCCACACCAAGTTATACCCTTGTCACTGGCAGCACTGAAGCCAACTCAGATGAAAGTATCAAAGGTTTACCTGACACAGTTCAAGTGAGTGAATGCTGTTCAGGAAGGGATGTTACCACATGTTCAAGTCTATGCATCAGATTCTGGATGCCTTCCTTCAAGCCTTAAGATAGCCTAAAGCTTTATACTCACTGATGGTTATAGAATTCAGTTTTCAGGGTATTTATTTTTTATGTATGTATAAGTAAGTATGTATTTACTTTTGAAAACACTTTTCTACTACCAGGTTGGAGTTTTATCTAACCTGCATTGTGTACCTCAAAGTTGCATGTTTATTCTGGCTCTCCTGTTACAGAGTGGTGCTTGTAAGAGCACTCCTCCCCTTCTTTCAGCATGAATTGTCTTTGGAGGTACCCATTTTTCTGTATTGCCTGTAGAGGAGGGGAAGGTAGCTGCGTCACACTCCACACACTGTTTTAAGGGGATGGAGTTAGTTACAAGAACTCCTGTCTTAGATGCCTTTGGGAATTGTCTCTTTTATAAAAGTGGTTATTTCTGAAGTTAAGAAAAAAAAAGTCTCGATATTGAATTATTTGGCAGATATTTGAGTATTTTTTCACATTAAAAGCCTGATCTTACAAACACAGGTCATATGTCTTATTGCATATGGAATGGAACTCCTTTGCACATATATATTAAGAAGAAGAAGAACATATAGCTGGCAGATATAAATAATGCCATTTGTTTCAGCATTTCTGAACTGTACTTAAGAGATTTTTAGATGTCATCCAGACTTGAAATTCACATGATGTTGAAAAATACTGAAGCAATAAGATTAAAAGAAAATAGTGCTTTCTAAAGCAACTGGTTTACTCACACCTGCTTCTGAAATTTCTGTTTTGCAGTGCTCTTAGGATTGCATTCTTTAGCAAGGAAATGAATTCACCTCAGATGAATCGAACGAGACGATTAAGACTAAAATAAATTGGGTACAACTAGAATTATAATGGTAGTTTTTCAGAAGATTAATGCAGTCTCTCAGTTTTTCCCCTTATTGATTCCAAACAAAATTTGCTTTACAGTTTTAAATAAAAGAGAGAATAATAGAAAGGTTTGGTTTGGAAGGGACCTTAAAGACCATCCAGTGGTCTGGTGCCATGGGCAGGGACACCTTCCACTAGCCCAGATGGCTCAGGGCCCCATCCAACCTGGCCTTGGAACACCTCATAATAGCACAGCTTCTCTGACAAAGCATCAGTGGTACTTTTACAGTTTACTGGAGCCAGGAATTTGCCTTGTTTATTATGCTGAATATCAATTCTTTCAAAATGAAAACATTATTTTTTCCCAGAAATTTATTTTTTTACTTTTTTTTTTAAATCAGGGTCGTCCTGGCCCAAAAGGCCTTAAAGGAGAACCTGTTTTTGCTCAAGGTGGTCTTAAAGGAATGAAGGTAAGACTTGTCATTACATAGGAGAAAATGCAGTACAAGAAACACTTTGAGACCCTACAGGTTGCTGGGCTGATGCTGCAGGTTCTGTTGCTCATGATGTCAGTCATGGGTGTCCTGGGCATGTCTGAATGCAGAGCTGTGGAAAAGGCCTGACAATAAAGTCATTAATGACAACATGGGATACTCTCAGAACATAGAATTGCATGGTCCTTGCAGAGATCTTGCTCATCCTATGCTGAGATGCTGAGACATTGCTCATCCTATTAATGTTCATTGCATGTTAAGATTTCTGCTGTGAGATCCTCGCTGCCTCCCAGTGGTTTTCATACTGGAAGGTTCCAGTAAAGAATCAGTCATGTTCTTGGTTTGCATACATATTCCACTCACAGTATGTCATGTTTTGAGGCTGTGAAGTCAAGATTTTACTCTCCTGTTTAATAAGGAGCTTATCCTGAAAGGTCTGTATCAGATCTGTAGTTATTTAATTTATTTCCTGCACAGAAAATACTGCCTAGGTTCTTGAACAGGTTCTTGAATATTCTTCTGTAAAAGATTTGGTTCTTTGTTGCTTTGAAACAAACCCTCACCAGCAGACCATGAAATTTTAACTTTGGAATAAATCTACAGAAGATTCAGTACCTCTTATGGTACTGAATTCAGCAATATTTAGCAGCCTCATGCTCTGTTAAATACTGAAAATCTTGAGAAATTTACTCTGCCGTATGAGGCCTCTCACACTGACTGTTGGTCAAAAGTAGGAGCTCTTCTAAAATTCTACCCACATTATATACATGCAAAAGTTGGTAAAAGTTAAATAGGTCTTAATTAATTTACTTCTGTATTTATGGGAAATACAGATACATTTATGTTATAATGATATGCCTTTGCATATTTTATAGTGGTCTTATAATGAAAGGTTTTATGGTGTGTTTTCCAGTGTTTTTACAATTAATATTTTTTTTAATGCCACTTCATTTTCTCTTGTTACACATAAATAAAATGGTTGTGATTTCTCCAGAGTTTTGGAAGCTCTCCTTTACCCAATTCAAATATGGAAGCACAGATCTCAAAGTATTTTCCCATTTACACTTAACCTAATGTTAACTAAGAGCAAGTATTTCTATTTATACAAAGCTTAATGTTCCTTATAGTTTGTTGCAATAATGTTGTGTAATTTTTACTCACACATTTATAATTTATAGGGAGAAAATGGTCTTCCTGGATTGGATGGAATTCCTGTAAGTTATTTACTTTTGGAAATAGTGATTTTAAAGAATATTAAATAGGTACATTTTCATGTATTGATTCTCAAGGACACATCTCATATTAGCAGGATGTGTATTTACAAGTGTAATACCTGTAGTGTGAGCAATTCCAGCTTTGTAATGGTAAGAGTGCATCCACATTATGGCAGAGAAAGTCAGATTTTTGCTATTATCTATTCCATTATTCCTTTTTCAAATCACACTCCCTTCCTACCACTGAACTTTGTAACTTTGATTTTCAAAATGCATCTAATAATATGAAATAGATTGTTATAGTATTTAAATTGGCCTACTTAATTAGGGGATATTATTTAATGTTTCCTGAGGACTCACTCTGTCCTTGGTTGGGGTTTGACGGGGTAAATGCTACACATTCTCTATTTGTCCTCTGTTTTTCTCGTAGGGCCCAAAAGGTTTTCCAGGTCCAATAGGTTCTGCAGGCCCGATAGGACTGCCAGGTTTGCAGGTGAGAGACCTCAAGTGTTGCACTTGTTGATAGAACAGTTCAAAATGTTGGCAGTTTCCCCGCCTGGACTGTATTTGTGTCCTGACAATGAGCAAAAGTGTGTCTGTGCCTGAAAGGACTGAGCACAGCTGACTTCAAGCACAGAATGCTCAGTCTTGGATAGTTAAATCTGATCACAAATCTCCTCTCTGGAGTGTCCAGAGCAACACTCATGAGTGAGGGCTCCAGGAAAACTCTAAAGTGCTGTCTACAAACACTGCAGCGTACTGCTCTGAGCCCTTCCTGGTCTCAGGACCAGAGGGAATAGTCTGATCTCTGCAAGTTTGGAGCCTTTGTTATCATGGACTATGCTGGAGTTGCTTTTTCAAGATCCTACAAGAGAGTTTCCATTGGGCAGACTTGAAAACACACGTTTATTGATTCTAATTGAACTTTGCCCTTGATTAACGGCAGTGCCAAAGGGCTGTGCTATCAGAGATGTGAAGACTTAAAACCATGTGTATCACTTTTGTTTTGGAGGCAAAAATGTTCAGGTACCACTGCAGACCCCAGCATTGCTCCAATTATTTGCATCCTAATTAAGTCAAGGGGAATAAAATCTTGCTCTTGTTCACATTTAGGGTCCAATGGGTCCCCCTGGGCCACCAGGTCCAAAAGTAAGTACCTACCTTTCCTGTCTTCCTTTTACACTTGATTCTTGGGTCTTTAACAGTGCTGTGGGCCTAGGTGATAGTGATGCTGTTGTTTTATTATCCTTGGTATTTTTCTCTCCTAGGGTAACATGGGATTAGGCTTTCAAGGAGAGAAAGGAGAAAAGGTAGGTGAAACTTGTTCAGTTATGGAAGGAGCATGACATAATACTCCGGTGTTCCATCGTGGCTTGTTCCTCTAGAGAGTTGCTAGATTCTAGTATTTCTTCTTTTCTTTTTTATTTTCTACTCTTGGACTGATTGACAGTCCAAATACTAAGGAGTCTTGCTGGTTTCTTATCTATTGGTCGAAAAAAAAGGATGAGAGCCTTCTCTGGGTGAACAGGAGGAAGGGGAAAATCTCAAATATTTTCATGGCTATCAAGACATGAGGTCCCTAGACATCTTTTCAGTCTCCTTCTTTCAGTTTCTTTGGACCCTCACCTCTGGTTTTGAATTATTCCAGTGACTTTATCCTTTTTTGCTTTCATGATATTCCTTGGGTCAACCAATGTGTAATTTATTGTCTTGCTATCCTAAATGGATGTCCTGAAGTCTGTGTGAGAATTTCCACTGGCATTATGGGGCTTCTTAATGTTCTCAACCTGAGACTTGCTTCTCCTGCTGTTAAAATTGGTTCTCAGCATTCTACATTTCTAATAGTTCCTCCTCTTCTTTTCTTTTCTTTTCTTTCATATTTCTCCCTAGAGCTTTTCTGGAATATTGATTTAAGTGCTGAGTCTTTTTTTTTCCTTGCCATGTTTTTGTATCCATAAGACTTTGGAAACAAATGCATTTTGTTCCTCTTAATTTTCAGTCTGATCTTTTGACTTCCATGACCAAACTCCTGTGCCAGAATTCAGGCACACAGATTTAGATCCATGAGATATAATTAGAATATTTTTTTTCTGATTTGTAGGCCACTTCCACAGAGAATTAAACATGTCTGCCTCTGTTAATATCTTCCTCTTTTGTCAACAGGGTGATGTAGGGCTGCCTGGTCCTCCAGGTCCCCCACCATCCACTGGAATACTGGAATTCATGGGATTTCCAAAAGGAAAGCAAGGAGAAAAGGTCTGTCAATTCAGTTTACAAACTCTCTCCTTCCCCATGCACCTTCAATCAAGAATTAACGAGATTACTGGATAGTGAGAGTGGTTACATTTCCAAATCAAAACAATTCTCTACACTAGTTTATTCTGTCAAGTGGTTATTGATTAAAAATATTCCTAGTTCAGAGCATTGAGGATCACTAGAGCGTGTTGAGCGTGTTCACATCTCAGAAGGAAAAATCTGAAAGCTATTTAGGGTTTTCATCATTAATCCTAGAAGTAAATGATCTGTAGTTTGGTTTTATTTGGTCTGTGAAATTAAGTCAGCTGAAGGGAAAAAAAACTCAAATCAATTTAGAAAAATGAAAGCTCTAGCTCTTTTTCTTTAGTGCACACTGCTCTGAAATAATCACATTTCTCACCTTTGTTTTGTTAGTTTGGAATTTGCCGAGATACATATTGAGGTCATCAGTGCTTTCATAAAAGCTGTATGGCTCATGTTAAAGATTCTCTACACACGTGAAATTTAGGCATATTGAATTAGTCTGGGATCTATCCAGGCTGGGTTGGGAGCCCAGTCCGAGCTTGCCTGCAGAAGGTCATGAGAGAGATTGTCATACTTGATGTAACGTTAGTGTGAGGTGAGATTCAAATAGATGCCATTCCCTTGGGCTCCCTCTTTGGTTTTTAGGCAGGATTGTGAAGAGATCACTGTCTTATCATATATTACTTTGCTGCTTTCCAAGAAGCACTGTGCATGTTCCACTTTCCTAGATTATAATATGAAATGCTTGTTGTTTGGCTTGCAGCAGTGGGGGACAGTAGAGCAGCAGTTCCCAGCAGTGGTGTTTGAAGCCATGGGAGGTGGGCAGAGAGAATCTGTTGGATGCACCAACTCTGTGCTGAGAGACTCTCTGTCCGGTACATGGTGACACAAGTGCAGTGTACTTGCTGATAAACAAATTACAGGGCCTTACTTTAGGTGTCAGGAGCATGATGAGTGAATTGGGGAAAGTCTTGCTTTCACAGGCACAGGGATTCATTGTGTTCATTTTTCTCCCCTTGCCAGGGTGAGCCAGGCCCTCAAGGACTCCCTGGAGAGAAAGGATTGCCTGGTATTCCGGTAAGGATAGAGGAGTGATTTTAATATATGTCTAATATGGCTTAAGTGGTTCTACACCCTCTGAATAGCTCACAAGGTCTCTGCAGGAGTTTCTAAGCACCAGAGAGCTTTGAAAATCTGATAAAAATGTCCACAAGACTTTTTGAGGAGTGTAACTTTAATAGTTTTTTGTCCTGTAGATAGGACAAAGATAATGCTGTCCTATGGCAGACTTACAAGGCAGCCAACATTTCAGTACCTGCAACCTGCTGTTTGAGAGGAAACCTGCACAGAGCTCTACCTGTGACATGGCCACTTGATGGCAGTGTTCCTTGATGTCCCACAGACATTTTTAAAAATTCAGTTTTTTCCTTTTAATTATGTCTAAACATATCTTTTATTACTTTAGTTTAAAGTTGTAAAGCACATGCAGATCTTTCTGTCTGTCTGTATATACCCAGTTAAAATGGGCTGTTTAACATTCATGCTCATAAACTCAGCATTGTGTAGCATCTTCTCTATATGAAGCAAGAAGAACAATTTATCCCTGGATTCCAGAGACCTATTTCCCAGCTTATAACCTTTTGTAAACAGAGATTGTTTTACTAAGTTTAGGGAATAAATATTTTGAGGAACTTCTGACTAATAAGATAAATTGTTTGCCAGTTTCTTCAATGTACAGATGTTCTTAGTAGAAATACGTGCAAGAAAAACCTGTACATGAAGAACAGTTTGTTATGAGCCTCTCTGGACATGTTCCACTCTGTGCATGTTTAGTTTTATGCATCACAAGAGGCCCATTGAAGCTGGTGAAATTGAACATATGTGCAAACTTAACCACAACCATAAGATATTTTAAGACTGAAGCCTGAAAATTGCTTAACTACTGTAACTGTTGCTGAAATTAAATCCTGGCATTCTGTCTCTGGATTTGATGCTTCTTGCTGACTGGGAACACCACCAAACATTTCCAAATGTTGAGCGTGAAAATGCTAGTTTTGTGTCATTCTGAGGCTTTAGAAGTGAAAAGCATGCTCTGAGCATTCCCTTGAGCTGCTGATGTTAAGAGATGAGATTTGAAATAATTTCTAAATGTAGAATAGAATACAGAGTAACATGGGCAAGTGTTTGCCATCTGTAGCATGGGGTCACTTGCATTTGCTACTGAAATATGTGCCATGATTTAAATGGATGAAAGTTTTGGGGAATGAAGAAGGTACTGTACTGGACATACTGCAAGGCTGGTTGATAGAAGTTTTCTTCCAGTGGCAAAACAGTGCTAGCAGAAACAGTCAGTTCCCCTTGTCTCTCTGTTGTACTGTTTATATTAATAAATGGGTTTGTGCTCACTTTACTTATGGCTGTGCTGTTCAATTCCAAACAAAGCACAGATTTAATGTTGATATTTTTCCTCAGGGCTTTGGAGGTGTTGGAGAAAAAGGAGAAAAAGGTGTGCCTGGCTTACCAGGTGGCAGGGTAGGTAACTTCACAAAGCCCCTAAATGCTTGTTCTCAAACACATGAGGGCTTTCATCAACAGAAGTGTTCCCAAAGCATGTTGGAGTCTCACACTGAGTCCCATAGTCCCCAGCACCCTACAACAAGAGAACCAAGTCTTGTCTCAGTAAGGCCTCATATAAGACATGAGATGAAACATGTACACAGACAAAGCAGCCCAAGAAAGTCACATGGGAGTGTTGAGTGGAGGGCCTGATACTGCAAGGCAGGTGTTTTTCCAGTTCTTTTGAAAGCTTCACAGGAAAGGAAGCTTGCAGGAAGTCCAAATGAAGATAATAAAGAGGCCTTGCAGGTACTTCGGTGAGTTCTTAGCCAGAATCAGCCATGAGAGAACACAGATAGGCATTTGAGGTAAAAATGGGCAAGTTGACAACAGATGTTGGTTTGTCTGGTCAGTGCATGCGGAAGGTAACAGCATACCAAGGCACATCCCAGCCCCAGGTTCTTCAAACCACCATGACTCTGCAGAGATGTGCTTATATGCAACAGGAAGACCAAGGCATTCTGTCCTGCATATGCACAGTAAATTGTCAGATAGAAAGTCTTGACTGCATTAAGATTTATGGCTTTATATGTACAAACTAACTATCTAACCTTCTAGGAAGTTGAGACACAATTACACAATTAACTTGAACTGCCAATTAGAAAGAGAATGGCTAAATAAGATAAGACTTCTTTTATCAGTTATGTTGTTAATTTTTTTCCATTATGATTGTTAATATTTGAGAGAGGAAAATCAGTGGTAGCTTCTCCTGAAAATTTTGACTTTTCATTCTTTATGTTTAGAGATATTTGGAATGTGATATAATAAGATGACATGAAACATCTAAAAGTTAATTTTTTTGCCACTCTAGGGTCTTTTGGGACTGGATGGATCTGATGGAATTCCAGGAAGAAAGGTCAGAATTCTTTTATATTTTTACTGTACTTACAGTTACTGAAGCCATCTAACTGCTTAAGATCTACTGGCTTCCTTATCTGGGGCTCTGAGTTCTCTGATGTGGGACAAGGAAAATAACTCTTCATCCTGCAAGCATTTCTACAGTTCTGTGAGAACTCCAAGGTGTCCATCTGACATGTACATCCTCATTCGTGCCTGCTCACAAGTTCTCACCATCTTTACAGCACAGGGAGGGCTGAAGGAGCTCTGGTATTTTGTGAAGGCTGAGAAATTGGTACCCTCAGTGTTCTCTTTATTTCTTCTTCAGATGTTTGGTAGAACAATGAGTTAGATTTGTGATTCAAGTCTTGGTGCTGTGGATGTCTCAGCTAACAAATAATACTGCTTATTGTCTCACTGTGTATCAATGTTCCCCTATGTGATCTTGCAGGGTCATCCAGGTGTTCCAGGCTATCCAGGACTGGATGGAGTTGAAGGCATGAAGGTAACTTCTCACTAAAACATTGCTTTTTTGAAGATATTTGTATGAATAAATAAGTATTGATGCCCTAAATAAACTTTCTCTTTACCTCTGTATCACTGGACTTTTCATTATGTTTCAGTTTCTCACTTACTTTATTGTTAAGCATAAAAGTGAGTGGTTGCTGAATCATGGTATTTTTATATTTTTTCAATGTTCAGTCATACAGCTTCATGACTTAGAATTGTAGGTGAAGCCTTTCTGGTCTCCTTTATCCTTTCACCAATGCCATATTTACTGGACAGTTGAGGCAATGTTAGGTGAGAGTAAGTGGATGTTAAGAGAGTTGTCAAGGCTATCTGAGGTCTTCAATCACAGATCTACAGGTAATAATAATACAGCAAGTGATGTGTTCAATTCATCATACCGGAGATAGGCAATGCATTGCAGACATTGTCTGGGTATCTCACAATTTAAAGAGTCAGACAGCTGTAAACTGAGTGGAAAATGGTTGGATAGTAATTTGCTGTGAAAAATACTGATCTGCCACCAAGATTGCTGTATAGTTGGCAGACATGAAATGCAAGTGCAGAAGGGCTTTTTTGTGCAGAGCCAATGGAAGAAAGAGTAGTAGAGGTTTATGTACAGAGGAATATTACTTGAAGAAGCAACAAAGTGTGCACTGCCTTGTCTCACTGCATGATGTTTATACGATAAATATGATCACAATTTGGACAGCAGTCAGATTTTCACTTGCTGTTTCAAGGAGGATCTGATACTCTTTGAGAGTATCAGTGAAAAGAAGGAATAGCACTGCAGTTTTGTCACAACTTGCTTGTTCTACCTGGATGACTTTCTGAAGGAATACACTTTCCTAGAAGCTCCTATTAATGAAATTCAGGATTCCAAGGCAGCAGATAGCTGCAGTGGTGAATGCTTTAAAAAATGAATATGTTCATAGCAGCTCTTTCACTTTTACCACAAGGTGAACAGATGTCAACCTGATATTGCTCAATGTGCTGATATAACTGGTCCCCAGCACACATTGTATGTACATGCCCGTGCTTCCTATTGAGGCACCAGGATGCCCTCATAGGTCAGCTGGATAGTGGCAGCCATCTTATCTGAAGCAGCCATCAGTTTCATCAGACAGGAAGGATCTAAGTCAGGACAGCAGATGATTATGAAAATCAGAACAAAGTGAATTCTTCACCAACACAAAGAATGAGGGTTAGCCAGAGAATGCCCACAGACACTGGTACCATAACACACTATGTGTCCTCACAAGCACTCCTCCTCTCCATCACCCATCTGAATGTGGCATGAATCTGTTTTCTTTGCAGGGTGAATTAGGTGACATCGGTCCCCCAGGCCCTCCTGTCGTTATTGACAGGGAAGGTGCAGTCATTTCAGGTACACATTTCCATTTCGTTTTGGAGCTCATCTAAAGCACTTTTTCTAATCCAGCTGTCTTTCTTACTGCATTTTACCACTTTTCTACATTCTATATTGGGTCTCACTCCACCTTGTTATTTTTCCTTTAATTTCTCTATTGTTGGCATACAGATATGTTTGGTCCTTTGTTTATAACTTCAGAGTTTACAGAAAGTCTTTCATCTCCACATTGCAGGATGATGTTTTGAGGCAGGATGAATTTTCTTGCCTAGGGGCAGACTTTATGTGAGCACAGGGAAGTGCTGCATGTCTACTCTGTGTCTGTCTTCAGTGTACCAAGGAGAAATTACTTCCTTGGGTTGCTTGGTAGTGGGTGCTCTGAATGTCATTCTGCTGTTATTTGTTGTTCAGTGTGGTAAGAATATTGTTGAGAGAATGAGCTTAATTAATACCACAGCTGATTGAGGCCTCAAGGGGAATGGTCTCTGAAGCCAAAAAGGTAAGGGGACAAATTGTCTGGTCACTCCTATTCTCCCTCCTTCACATGTAGTCAAGTTTGAAACAACCTCTATAACAGCTTAGGAGGAGTTTTCCCATTATTATTAACAGACTTCCTGCTAGTCGCTTGGCAGCCTTTACTATCCATGAGATCAGTGGCCACTACAGTAGTTGACTGAACAGTCTTTCAGCAGAAATCCTCCTGAGATTTTCTTCCTTGCTTTTCTCTTTGACTAACAGGTGCACCAGGTGACCCTGGAAACCCAGGAATACCTGGTCCTCCAGGAGATGAAGGGATCAGTGGTTTGCCAGGCCTTCCAGGAGCTCCAGGGTTTCCAGGCCTGGAGATAGGTAAAGCAGCTGTTTGCTGTGGGTGTGGCTGGGAATTCTCTGCGTAGTGTCCTAGGGATGGTGAAGATATTGGACAAACATCCCCCTGTTCCTTCAGCTGACTGATTTCCAGACTGCTGTATGAGAAATAGGAGGTAGGGATGACATATAGGCAGCCAATTGTGTTGAGCTGGATGAGAGCAGAATTACTGCCACAGTTATTACAGCCCATGTGCAAATATTTGGGGCACACAAGAGGCTGTTGTTTGATTTCCATTTTGACTGAGTTGATTGGCAGAATCCTTCAAATATTTTAAATTATAGTGAATGCTTCTGAAAATTTTTAATGACTTCTCACGTTTGCAATGAAGAGCTAACAGGTTGTCTGGATAAACACACTGCTGGTGCAACCCATTTGCTCCATCAAAGATCTCACTCAAATGTTTACGTTTCACTTGAATGTGATCTGTGAAGTTCTGGCTTGCAATGGTCCAGGAACTCGAACTACAAAGGAAATTGTCTCATTGAAAGGAAATCAGAAAATAAAACTCCCTCAGTCTTACATAGTTAATTGTCTGATTGATTTGTGGGACTTAAATGCAGTGATGTAAAGTTTTACGGATGACCAAAGGAGATTGTAATTAAAGCCAGGTGGTGCCTCCAATTAGTGGTTTTTCATTTCTGTACAATTATAAATCATTCTGTGCTAACATGGTGGTAGTTCAGGGCACAACAGTAATTTTCATAACATTAAAAATACAAGAATGTTTTTGCTGCTGGAGAGCTGCTCATTGTGTCATTGTTGTCTAGATGGAATGGGCCCTGGAGGGTCTCCAGGTATTCCAGGCGTGAAGGGTGAAGTGGGAGAACCAGGAAGAGCAACAGTTGGATTACCAGGCCCTCCTGGCAAAATTGGCTTACCAGGTCTTCCAGGAGCACCAGGATTGCCTGGTTCACCACGTATGTATATTTTTTACATCTCTTTTTAGTCTCTTACTGGCTTAAGTAAAGAATAGACCATGGCATTATGAACACATGAGGTAAATGTCTGTCTTGTGAGTAGGTATTCTGGATGCCAGGGGTCAAGATAGGATGCCTGAAGAGACAGTTTTCAGACCTAATGAAATGAGATTATATTTTTCCATGTTTATTTGTATGGATGGCCTGATTAGATTAATTATGCATTGTTTTGTTTTCCTCAGAAATTGAATATTACAGCCTGCTTTATTTTTGAGAGCCAACTTTTCAAAGAAGAAACACTCTAGTGATGGGGCTAGTGCGCTTGGTCTGACGAAATAATTTTCTGTTCAGACATAATAAGTGGTCTCTTATCAATAACTGTTTGCTAGTCAAGTGTGGCTCATTCTTCTGCAGTCTGTAAGGCTCTTGTATCTGTGTTTAGCTGATGGCTGCAGTCTGTTTCCATGGCACATCAGATGGGGCTGGTCAGCACTTGGTCTTACTGTTGTCACTGAGGGAAATGGTTATCAGACAGTGTAATTTTAGATTGTCAGATCACTTTCCGCTGCTGTTTCCATCAGCTTATGTTTCATTCAATTCAGCATATAAGCAGAGGTAGGGAACAATCCTGTGGTCATGAAGTGAGGGACAGAGCAAGTCCACTTAAACTTTTTGCCCTTTAGCTCCTTTCCTGGAGTGCAGCCACTCTTTATACTTCCTATTCCCTCTTCGGTGAGTTCTTTGGCTACTGAGTCTGTGAAAAGTGCAGTGATGGAGTAGAGGAGTAAAACTCTGATGCATCCACATTGTGAAGGCTTTTGCTTTTCTGTATGAGGAGCTGGAAGCAAACATGGCAGAGAACTTCAGCCTGTGATACCAACCATGTCCCATCTCCTTGTGTAACTTGCACAGTTGCAGTTTCATCCAGTGCCATTTCTATCAACTGCATAACTGGCATTGTAAGTCAGTAACAAGCTGGAAATCAGCCTTTTCATGTTTTTTCCTTGCCTTCTTTTTGCATATAGGCCCTTCATTCTCCCCAGAGATGATCCTGAATGGAAGGCTTGGGCCCCCAGGGGAGCCTGGACAAAGAGGGATGCCAGGAGCTTTGGGTCCAAAGGGCTACAAAGGTAATTGACTCTTATTTCAGGAAAACCTTTTAGCAGTCACTGGGCCTCAGAAATATATTTACATGTGGTTATTATCCTAAGGGATGAGATGTGTCTTTATGATATATCACAGGAAGTTGAGGTGGGTTGAAGAAGCCAATAGCCTTTACAATTTAGAGACAGTTGTGCTCAGCACTGCCAGGAAAATCCTATTTCTACTTCTTACTCTGCTCAGGCAAATAAGCCTCATATTTAGAAAATTAGCTAAGTAAGTTATACTATAAAGCCATAAGATGCAATGAGACTGCTTTTTGCAATACAGGCTGTAAATGACAGAGAAACTTAATTTTATTCTGTGTTAAAGTTTTTGAGAATTTGGGTCTCAGTGTGTGACAGAACCAGCAGCAAAAGCCATGGTGATGCAGACATCACTGTGCTTGGTGATTGTTTGGATCCATGGCCGGTTACAATTCCAGGAAATACAAAGATTCAGCTCAGGGTCGTTGTAACCTACTGTGGGAGTATGGGGTTGCCTTCTCTGACATAATAACTATCTCTTGGAAAAACCCACAAGGCTTCCCTAAAGCTCTCCTAAATCCATCTGTTTAGGAAAGATTAAACCTTTGGGAAGAGGTCTAGAAGTGCTGAGGTTTATGCTACACGTTGTAATTTTGTGATGGGCATTGCATAGAAATTAAACTGGAGAGAACCTTAGCTCCACTTGCTTGGCACTCACATCACCTGAGCAGAGGAGGCATAAAATCAAATCACATGAGAATGGCTTTGTCTTAATTGAATCAAATACTCCTTTTGGAGCTCTTGCAACTGAAAAGGATCTTTATCCAAATGAAACTGAGTTTGGAGTGTTGACTGTATTTTCCAGGAGAGGCAGGTGATTGTGCTTGTGATGGAGGAGTTACAAGAGCTGGTCTAAAAGGCATCTCAGGTCCACCAGGTCCATCGGGAAGCCCTGGTGTGCCTGGGGCTAAGGGCATTGGTGGAGACCCAGGGACTGTGGGTGCACCAGGACTGCGAGGCCCTCCGGTAAGGCAGGAAGAGTTTGTATTGGTTGTCATGAATTAAAGGAGGCGAAGTGCCCACGTGCAATTGCTGGTGTTGAATGTAGTGAAAGCAGAACGCAATTATTTTCATAATTTCTTCTATTTGTTTAGATTAAAAAGAGAAAAAAAGCAAACTAGAAATTGTTCTGTGAAAAGAAGCTCAAAGTAGAGACATCATCACCTATAAAAATGGGAGAAGAAATGGTTCTTAAGTTCTGAGAACTGCACATTCATCAGTCAAGAGAAAAACTGTAACAGTTATGCATTCCAGGACTTGTCAGATGTAGACATACATGGATTAGACCCAGGGCAATTCCTAGTGAGGGCTAGCTGGGGAAACAGATGTACATGTGCATGCAGAGAAGATCTGAAAAATCAAACAGTGAGATCTTTCCACATCATTGCTCATAGCTATAAAAACTGTGTCCTGTAGACACAGTCTGCCTCTGAACTGCTGCCTGCTAAATACAGCAGGGAGAGTTGAGCTGGGTTTTATCAAACAGCAATCATAACAAACAGCATTTTCCAAAGTGCTGTACATTTGTCATTGCAAGTATTTACTCTTGAAAATCATAGTCGATAAAGATACCAATCTTTTGGCTTCAGAGTGTCTTTGTCAGTGTCAGTAAAGGCAGCACACCAAGGAATAGGGAAGAAGATTCAGTACTTGAGTAGTGTTATAGCATGGGTGATATGATGTTCCCAGATGCTACACAAGATTGCTGTCACTTCAGTGCTATATACCAGGGTTTGGCTTGCCATGTACACCTGTAGTTACAGTAGAAACAACTGAAAATAATCAAACCTCTCTCTTTTTTTTTCTTTTTTCCCCCAGTGCAACATATACAGTAGGAAACTCTTTGGAGATTCTTTCTAGCTCCAGTCATTATGTCCTGTCCTCATATGGCATTTTTAAGAAGCAGTCTTTTATCTGCATGTTTATATTCCTGCTTTTTTAATCTTTTGGTCTGTAGGCTTCAGCTGGTCAGCAGGGTCTTCCAGGCCTTAAGGGAGAAAAAGGGGACCCATCCTATGCAACAGGCAAAGGTGCTCGTGGGGACCGTGGTGTGACAGCACCCAGAGGACCTTCAGGCATCCCGGGAACTCCTGGCAGGGATGGACTTCCAGGCTTGCCAGGCCCACCAGGCCCTCCAGTAAGTCCAGATTAATTTAGTAGCCATGCTTCAAAATTGGAATAAGGAGCAGAGACAGTAGCCAGGCCTAGCTAACTACTCCTGATTACCCCTGTGGCAAATCTACAAATACACAAAAAGTTCACAATCCCTGAGCACAAATTTGTCTTTTTCAGGATTAATAACTGCCAATCCTTATGCCTCTGGCTACCCGGGCAAAAGATAAACTTCAGAAGTGGCGTAGACCCTAATGCTGTTTTATGCTGTGTCCTAAAAAATGAAAGACATTCTAGGCATAATTATGAGCAAAATCTTGAAACAGAAAAATCAGACCAGAATCTTTTTAATTAAAAAGGAAGTAGATGTGTTTCACAATATGTAATATTTACATTTTGGCAAATACAATGTAAAGTATCCTTTTTAATGGTCACTGAGTTTTCCTGCATTTTAAAATAAAGATGGATGATTTACAGTGGTTTCCACATACTTTTCCTGGCTCATCTGAACCTTTGCACAACCAAACTCTTATGCACTCTTAAAAATGTTAGTGGTGTATATTCTCTCTGCATGTCTTTGATTTTCAGCTGTAATTGTCTTTGCTGTGCACAGGGTGATGGTGGGCTAGGTTTCCCAGGTGAAAAAGGGCTGCCAGGACTACCTGGCTCCAAGGGCCATCGTGGAGAAACTGGTTCTCCTGGTGTTGGATATCCAGGTCCTAGTGGAGTTCGTGGACCACCAGGTGATCCAGGAATGGATGGGTTTCCAGGACAAGCAGGTCTTCCAGGCCCTCCGGGTAGGTGTTGCTTATTCTGAAAAGGTGCAAAGATACAACTCAAATGGCACTCAACTTACTGCTGTGCTTGTAGCCAGGCCAGAAGATTGCATTGGGCTACAAATGACTCTAAATTATCTGAAACTGGTTTGTGAGCTCACCAACCTCACACAGCAGTCACAGCTTTCTCAAGTTGTCATGTTCAGGAGGACACAGGTAATAAAGAACAAATACTCAAGTGGTACTCAAATACTAAGAGTGTTAGGTGGACCTACTCACTGACTGTTGCTGGAGAACCATTTTACACCAAAGGTAGTTAGGAAGAATAATAAAATGAGATTTTTTTAAAAAGCACAGCCTACTTCATTGTCCAGATAAAAATAGTAACTCACTGATATCTGAGATGTCTGAATCAGTTTTCGTAACTATTACTGTTACTGAAATAAGAGTTCCAGATTTTTTTAAAAGAAGAAATTGCAGTATGAATGAACAGGCACTGGTGAATAAGAGATTGTAATGGCAGTCAGGTAGGGAGTTCAGTTATGATTGGTGCGACCAGCTTTGGGCTGTGTTTGCTTCCTGAGGTACCACCGTTTGGCTTAGTTATAGATATGTATAAGATATGTGCCTAAAGCATACCAAGTGATAAAGTAAGTAAATAGGGGTTTGATAATGCTTCATAAATGATATTTTATGCTCTTTCTTAAATTGAGTTTCATGGAAACTCATGAATCTAAACATTTATGGAAAATACATCCATAACAAAATGACTGCAGAGAGCTAGATGCAGTGTCTTTATTCCATGTCAGCCATTTAAATATCAGTCAAGATGAACAGTATTTTTTCTTTTTCACTGCTGATTTTCAGTGTGTTTTCTATTCTGTATGTACTTGGGCTTCTAGGTTTGTACTTCTTTCAGTATCAATATTTGTTGGTATAGGTTTGTATATTGTAGTGTAGGTTTCTGGAGGGATAAACTGATGTTCCAAGTTCAGAAACGTTGGTGGTAAGAGCAGTGCAGTGTGAGGAGTTGGCGGAGGAGCGTCAGACGCAGAGGGAGGTGCGAGCCGGGCCAGGACTGTGCTGGGAAGGCGCCGGATGTGCCGGATGCCGTATGACCTCACACCAGTGCCATGCTGCGTTGTTGTTATGGCCGAGGAGACAGCTAGCATTAATGTCCCCCAGGAACAGTCTGCATAAGCTTTTTTTCCAATTCAAGTCACATGCTAAATGCTAAAAGCTTTACGAATCCATAGCTGTGAATGCTTACATCTTTGTTCAGTAAATTGTCTCTTACAAAATCTGCTAAATTAAAATTGCGTTGTGAGATAAGTAAAAGTAAAACGCTCTGTGCATGATGTGAACTCCAGATATTCTGTGGAGCACATCAGAAACCAGCTTATTATGAATGCTACATCAAAGCTTTGGGAACAAAGGTCCTTTGTAGAAGAGTATCTGTAGTCAAAATATGTGGGAAAGTGTGAATAAGTCATTACCCTGTCCAGTTTGCACCTCCATAGAGATGTGTAGGAAAACTTGTGAATGCATCATTCCCTCCATACTAGGAAAGAATTCGCATACATTAAAAGACCCTTTGATGTAGTAAATATCATCTAATATCAAAGGGATGTGGATGGAAGAAATAATCATTTCTTATACTGTCCAGACTGAAAAGCCTGATCGTGAAAACATGGAAAGAGTCTGTGACCTACTGAAGTTAACCATGTCAAAGACTCCGCTGAGGAATTTTGCTCTAGTTCATGCCATGTGCTGTAAAACAGGGTGAAACTGCCTTGCTTTGGAAGCCTAACTCAGTGTTATATGAAAACCTAGACTATTTCTACCTGGTATTGTGAGATTACTCAGAAATGTTGGAATTGCCCATATTTTGCTTTGATGCCTGACATGATAATTTCATAATTGTTTAATTCCCTTGATATTCAGATATTATTGTGTAAGCTATGATAAGGTAGAGTATTAAGTAGCTGGGGAAGGTAAAGTTTTGCTTATATAAATTTTACAGCAAACTTTGATTACATAATTTTGCCAAACACATAAGAAAACAGTCCTATTTACATTGCAGAGATCCTCACATGAAATATCCGTTGTTCAAGTATTCTACTGCTGGGTAATAATGTAAAATACAGACTGTGCTATTGCACAGAGATGTTTTTGGAAAACTTGCATAAGACAGTTCTTAAGGCCATGTGATGTGAATGGAACAGTGTTAATTAAAACTTCTCTTTCCATGTCAGTTGTACCCCAAATGCTCACTTTGTTGTACTATATGTGAAGAGGAAATGTCTCAGAGAAGTTCACTAACAGCCGCTTGTGATACGTCCTGTAAACCCTGGATGCTAAATGTTCCTCTTCTGTCTGTCTCTCTGAAAAGGGCTGTGTGCAACCTCAGTGTCTCTTTGTTTTAGGGATCACCTTGCCCTGCATAGTTCCTGGAGCATACGGGCCCCCGGGGACTCCCGGCTTCCCAGGACTGCCAGGTAGGGAGACAGGCTGATGTAATGCACTGGCTGACTACCAAGAAGCACTTATTCCTCAAGAAAGATAATATCTCCTAATTAATCCTCCTCCAAGTGATAGTTATTGCAGAAACTTAACTGGCAGATGTGTGTCCTTTTTCTTCCAAAGTAACTACGCTCAAATGCCGTGGAGGATCATAATGACCACACCATTTTTTCCCTTTCAAGTAGCCTCTGCTTCTATGCTTCTCTAGCTCATGAACAGCTATAGCTTTGAGACTTTATTTAGCTTACATTGTGTATCCAGCAAGGGTACACAGCATCAGCTTTGCAGAAAAGATCTGATCCTGTTTTATTGTGCTGTGTTTTTGTCTTCCACTATTCATTTGTTAGTATTATTAATTAATATATTTTTACCCTTAGGTCCCAAAGGCAGCAAAGGCTTTTCTGGCATTCCAGGCCAACCGGGATTACATGGGTCTAAAGGACAGCCAGGGTCTCCAGGAATAATGGGCTTGCAAGGGGAACCTGGTAAGAGGGAAGTTACTGGAGTTCTTTTTATTGTCCAATTAATGTGTACAATATTTTATCAAGTGCTATCTGACCTTCTAGGCCACTTCTGCCTCTTACATTCATAACACTGAGACTTCCATTGTGCTCCTTCCAAATGCAAGCCAGTGGTTGCATCTTGAGGAAAACAAAGGAAATGCTCAAGATATTCATTGTCTGCCTATAATAAGATATTACTGCTGGGAGAAAAGAGGACAGTGAATAGTTTGTTTCATCATGTGCTTCGTTACAGTTTAGGTTAACCACAGATTTAGTGTAAAACTTATTTTAAGCCATGTGGTACTTTGGTTAAGGCACACTGTACACAGTGTTTGGACTCATTTTAGCTGTCGGATTTTCTGATGGTTGTGTAAAGAAAGAGCAAGAAGCAGAAGTGGTAAGGGAAGATTCTTTAAGCCAAGTTGCTGTGTATCCATCACTTTTCTCTGGATACAGCTGAAGAAATCTCTTACCTTTTCATTACATTAAGCAGGGATATCATCTTTGTGGGTCATTGATTTCATGTGACTGAGCAGTGTGACACATCCACACAACACTCCAGTCTAATGTCAGGTACAGGGAGAGTCCTTTAGTACCAAGGCTGCCAGTATCTTGTGTCGCAGAGTGCCAGAAGTTGACACAGAAGGCAGAGGAAGAAAGGTGTGATGAATGTAACACCTTCACAGCTTTTGTGCTTGGTAGTGGTGGGGAGTTACTGCCTCTCTGTAGCCTGAAATGGCCATCATCCTCCTTTTTTGTCCTTTTGCCTAATCTCCCATCTAGTGAAACCAAGCTTGGAGTGCTTTGTGTAGCTGCAGCTCCCAGATAGTCCTACAGTATTCTTTTCTTTAAAAAAAATCCATCAACTTTTCAGCAGTTTCGTCACTTTCTATCACCAGTTATGGTTTCTAATTCAGCACTAAAACGTTCTGCAACTTTTCAAGCATTTTTTTCTGGCATGGAAATTTTTAACCTGTTGGTTTTGTTCGAGATGCCAATGGAATCAGCTGCTCTGTGCTTCTGCTGAGTGACTTTTACTGGTTTTCTCTTGAAGGTTTCCCTGGACCTCGAGGAGACCAAGGGTCACAGGGACTTCCAGGACTGGATGGAACGGATGGCTTACCTGGGAAAATGGGTGCTTCAGGCTTAGCTGGAATAAAAGGAGCTCCTGGGGATGTATTTGGTGCTGAGAGTGGAGCCCTGGGAGAGCGTGGCCGGCCTGGACTCCCAGGTGATAAAGGGCTTACAGGTGATATTGGATTTCCAGGACCTAAAGGTAAGCACTGATATTCCTTGTATCTGGGAACTTTCTTTCAAAGACCTTCCCCTTTCCACTCTCTTTAAGTTACTACAACTCCTCTGAGCTGCTCACAGATGGTAATTTGCTTAGAATCTGATGCAACTCAAAGGCTTTTATTGAAACTTGCTTTTTAATTAAAATAGTGAATTTTGCTTTATTTGGTCTGTCAATTCATCTCTCTCTTTCAGGGCTGGATGGAAGACCAGGCCTTCTAGGTATTAAAGGTGAACAGGGCCATCCAGGATATTCAGGCATCCCTGGATTGCGGGGCCCTCCTGGCCCTGGAGGCCCTTTTGGCATTAAGGGAAAACCAGGACCCTTGGGGTCAGCTGGCCTTCCAGGAGCACCAGGTATGGAACGTTTTAAATGCAGACAAGTAGCTGGGCTGAACTTTGCAGTGATGAAGACATGTGGGAGAGATTTGGCATTTGCTAGGAGCGAGTTCCTACCTCTGGTTAGGGATAAGAGTGCAGATTTTGAGGCTGTTGCCTCGGACTTCTGGGCAACTCCTGCCTGAAAATGTTGCCCCAATGTTGTAGAAAGTATGGCAGAAAGAAGAAAACTTCTTAAATGTCTGATATATTTAACATCTTTGCTCGTACATGCTGGCTGTATCATTGACTAATCTTCATTTCCCATTTTCATAACAATTAATTTCTAATGTGAGAGGTTGCTTGAAATGTGACTTAGATCAAAAAATTGTTGGCTTTTTCAGAACAAGCACTTTTCTTCTCTGTCTTTCTCTTTGCTGGGGCAGAAGATAAATATATTCCCCTTCACTTAAGGGGAAAATAACCCCCACCTTTTGAGTACAGTAGTGTCTCTCAGGCTGCAAAGACTAAACTGTTTCATAACAGTATATGCAAGACTTGAGAACCAAGCAAAAAGAGATCTAGAAATTGGTGGATAATTGGTCTGGGACATAACCCTGGGATGTAACAGTGCTGTTCTGACATGTAGAATGTCAGGGCTGGAGCACAGTGGGAACAAATGAATGAAAGCAGAAACACCATTTGAGATGAAAATCATAGAGTTTTAATTTTTTTTTCAATTTTAATGTGAGCATTCTTCCTGCCTCTCTACTGTGTCACATTTATGGTCTGTATGCCATATATGACTTTTCTTCAGCTGTTTTTAAAAACCTTCCATTGCTAGGATGATAAGCTCCAAGTAGTTAAGTTTTTTTGCAGCTGTTGTCTCTCTGAATCATTAATTACTTTTGTACCCTTGTTCTTTCTGTTTACATATTTTGTCTGTTTTTTCCTTCACCATGTTTCTATTCCATTTATCATCACCTCTCCATTTCTGATGTCACACTGTTTGGTTATGGGTTCTTCACATAGGCTGTCAAGGTGAGAAAATGCAGTGTAGCACAAAAGCTCATGGACTAACAACCCAGCTTTTAATGCTACAAGACTTGCATTGACCATAGGTGATACCCCTTATCATTGCAAAGAACCATTGTAATGAGAATGCTCAGACCGTAATGAAGCCTCAAGTCTATAAGGAAATCCTTAATATGCAGAGATTTTAAGTGTGTGTGTGTTCTTTGTCTTCTTAAATAAGGCAGCCCTTTCATCCTCTGCTTAAAAACCCACAGGGTTGTAGCTTAAAAGATTGAAGCCCTGAGTTTAATAACAAAGCTCAAATATTGTGTGCTACGGCTGCAAAAGCCATTTTTCAGAAGCCACCTGATTTTTTCCTTCTCTTCATTCCTTTGGATCTGAACATTCTCTTTTCAGTGGTTTGAGCCTTTATTTAAAACTTTAAACTGTTACAAAGCTTCAGCTAGAAACATTTAGGGCAAAATGGTGCATATGGTGTTGGTTTTGTGGCAGCACAGAGAACTTGTTACTTTAGTGAGCAATTTGCTCTTGAGAAGTACAGTTTAACTACCAAGGTGGGAAAGAAACCTGTGAAAACAAGCCTCTCCAGTTATCTCTGGTTGCCACCCCGAGGCTGGGGTAGGTAGCAGAAGCTGGTATTAGTGATGTTCCCAGTTCTGGTTTGGCTGCCTTGGTGATGAAGGTAAGACTGTGCACTACAGGTTAGTGTCTGGTAGTCAAAAATGGACACACCATAAGGGGTTTCACCCTCGCCAGTTGTGTAGTGATGTAGGCAGTAACCCTCTTCATAGGTATTTTATTATTAGATGACTAATGCTTTTGCAGTTCTAAGCTTTATGCCTTCTAGTAGGCTGCATGTGCCATAAGGTCCATTTGTCATTAAAAACAATGCTGTGTTTAAAGAGCTTGGGAAGCTGCCACAAGCTGTGCTGTGTTTGTGCAATATACTCTAGTGAGTTCTTTCTTGTATTGATTCAGGACTTCCTGGAGTCAAAGGCGTGATGGGAGATGTAGGTTCACCAGGCCCTGCTGGTATGAAAGGCTTCCCAGGTCTTGATGGTGCTCCAGGATCTCCTGGGGAAACAGGATTCTTAGGGCCACCTGGACCTTTTGGTCAAGATGGACATCCAGGTTTCTCTGGGCCAAAAGGTATGTGTTTCAGTCTCGAGATTACTGTGCCCACAAGAAAATAACCTTGTTAATAGTGATTTCAGGTGCAATTTGTCAGAACAGAATTAATTCCCAACTGCCATTGGACTGCATTTGTTTTGCTGCTGAGTTATGAATTATTTAACACATCCTATTTGATTATCAGATAATGGTCATAGGGAAATCTGTCTTAAAGGTCTCTGGCCCCTGTGGATAAGGGATGTGTAAATCAAGATAGAAAGGCAGGAAAGTTGAAGATATTATGAACACTGAATGAAATTTATAGCAAAAAAGGAGAGAATGAAGCACAAAGCAAATGGAAAGTAAAAGTTTACAATCTGTGTGGTCATTAAGCACCAATACAGTAGTTGGTTGATTGAGGGTTCTGTGTTATTTTAGCCAGAGAGCAGCAGAGCTATGGATCTGCATGTTGCTCTCTGGGAGATTGGTTGGGTTTGCTCTGCAGTGGAACCAGGACCAGGCTCTCAAAGGTGAACTGAGAAGTGCTGGTTGAAAGCGTCATGACTGGGGGCCTGGGAAAGAAGGGGCAGTGCTGTGCTTGTGCCATGAAGTTTGACTGCCCAGATTTGGGTGCCTGGCCGGACCCAGACAGCCTTCGCCTGCCACCTGGGTGGGTGTGCAGAGGTACCAGAGAGACTAATCATCCCTTTCTATTGCTCAACATTTCTGTGCAGGCGAGAAAGGGTCCTCTGGCCTCCTTGGTTTCCCTGGCATGCCAGGGCTGCCTGGTGTCCCTGGAGTGAATGGGTTTAAAGGAACTCCTGGCACTGCTGGAGGAAAAGGAAGCCCAGGAGTTGTAGGACTTCAAGGCCAAAAAGGTGAGAAACAGCTGAAATGCTTTTGCTGGGTGTGCAGCAGAGGGATTTAGGAAGCTCCTTCTGAGATGTCTGGGTCTGATACCTTTCTTCTAGCTCTTCTCTTCCTTGTGAAATACTTTGGCCTTTTTGATAAAGATGCTGAGCACTTACTGATGAATTTGCATCAGGAGATGTGGAAGTTGACTTTTGATCTGCAGGCTTCTAGTGCTATACCCTTTCTCTGCTAGATTATTTTGCAAGACTTCTTCACTTCTTATTTCTTTAGGTGACAGAGGTGATATAGGTCCACCAGGTCTTCCTGTTCTTGGCACTTCAGAACAGGCACTGCAAATCAAAGGAGACAAAGGAGATCCTGGACTAGCTGGACTTGGAGGATTCCCTGGACCTAGAGGTACTTCACAACATTGCTGTTAGTAACCAGTATCAGTTGTTCAGTGACTGGGCTTGTTTTCAGTGGCACATGGTCTGTCCTTTTGACAGTGCCTGCAGTATTACTGTTTTCTGTTCTGCCATTCCCGTTCCAGCAAGATTTGCATATAATGATTCTGAATTTTAAGTAAACAGTTTTTCTTTGAAGCTCCATTCTGCAGATCTAATGCCACCTTTCCTCCCTTTTTAAGGAGAGCTTTGGGTAATAAGCCAGTTGACCCAAATGAGCTGAATGTCTGTATTATTAACTGAAATGACACTCTTCTGTATAACCCAGGTGATAAAGGAATCCCAGGAAGCCGTGGACAGCCTGGTCTCCCTGGTCCAGTTGGCTCAGCAAGCAAAGAGAGAGGTGTTCATGGTGACCCAGGCTTCCCTGGCCCACCTGGACAACCTGGACTGCCAGGGCAGAAGGGCACACATGGTATCATGGGATTTCCAGGAATGCCAGGAGAGAGGGTAAATACCTTCTTCAGTATCTTCATCTTCTCTGATGCTCTTAGGAGAATCCTGCATTCTAACTGGTACTTCTGTAGCAAAGCAGCAGAAGCTGGCAGGATTTTTCCTTACAAAACTTCCAGATTGGTTTTTTTGGCTCCTATTGTTAAATGACACTTCAGTAGTGTCATTTAATCATTATTATTAATTATTACTACAAATGTAGTAATTCTTCCTACATCTTTGCGTTCTGTTATCCCACATGACTCAATCTTGGAACAACAAGAATAAAAAGCAAAGTCTGATTTTGGTTGGGTTTTTTTCAGGGTTCAGATGGCATCGCAGGAATACTTGGATTCCCAGGACCTATTGGCCTCCCTGGCCCAAAGGGTAAGAAATCTTCCACAGTGTATGTGGTCTTTCAGCATGCACAGTCCTAATAGCAATGATATAAAGGAATGAGTAGGGTTCTGGGAGTGTCCATTGCTCTCCAGTGACTGGCTCCAAAGACACATCTCCTTGTAAGGGACTTCATTCAGACAAGACTCATCCCAAGCCTAAATACTTTATGATCCATTGAAACTTTGGCCACAGCAACATGTGAACGAGTGCAAGAGGCTCCCTTTTCTCTCATCTCTTCATGTCAAAAGGGGAAAGTGCAGGATGTTGTGGAATTACCTGTAAATGTCTGTCTGAGGCATTTGCATGAGTGGATCTGCATCCACTGCTGGTTGTTTTCAGGCTCAGGTGCATGACTTTGTATTGTCTTTGTTTGCTTCATGAATTTGAAGTATAACAAGGTTTATTTTCATAAACAAGGCCATTGAGCAGCCCTGGAAACTGCTGTCCATAATCAATTACAGAATGGTCTTTCTTTTCCAGGTGACCAGGGAGATACTGTTGGTGTTCCTGGCATTGCTGGAGCAAAAGGAGAGCGAGGGGACCCAGGCTTCCCAGGTGAAATAGCCCTTCATTGCTCACTTGAAGAGGAAAATTCTAGAAACTGAACAGGATGGCATTGGCAAATTTGGGTATTTTTGTAGTCTATGAATTTGAATACTTTAGTCCTCTCCTGGAAGTGAGATTTGAGGAATCTGGAATCCGAGTGGGGCACAAATCTGGATGACAATGAACGTGACTGAGACCAGCCCAATTCTAATGCTGAGCCCTATTCACTTCTTGAGGAGGAACTTGTGAACTTGCAGTGGTATTTGGCATCCTGGGCGTCCAGGCCAGGGCCCAGACCACAGCTAAGCAGATACAAGTGCTGCAACCTCCACATCTTGTGTTTCTCACCCTCTTCACACCCTCCTCCAGTCTGACTGGTGCTGTATGTTTTTATTCTTGCAGGAGAGAGAGGGAGAGAAGGAGTCAAGGGTGAACCAGGCTACCCAGGAAACTCTGGGGTGAATGGACCCAAAGGCAGCCCAGGAGATCTTGGCCAAGAAGGACCAGCAGGTACTGGACTGGGCCTCTTAAGTTCTGCAACTCATGGTGTAGAACAACTTCCCCTTGGTGTTCCCTTAGCCCTGATTGATCTGTCTCAGCTGAGGCTTAAACAAGAAGGTTGGCAAGATGATGATAATTAATTTTGACATTAGTGTAAGGTGTCACCTTGTCCTATCAGTCAAATATGGTGAATCCTCCACGATTGAAACCTAAAGGAATTCCATTAATAAACAGGAAAGATCTCAGGTACAAGCAGTAACAGCTTCTTCACAACTCTTTCACCACAACACTTCTGTTTGCTCCCTCTCTAGAGCCAAACCCACCCAGCAGGATGGCTACATGTGTCTTTGGGTTGTGGGGTAACCAGCAGGTAGATTCCCAAATAGTTATCAAGATTAAAGGCTGGAGAACAATGAAAGTTGTTCTTGAAATATTTTATTTGAAAAACAATTTAATTAGTTACTTGTTATGTGAACCACTGTGTGGTAACGCTATGTGTGCCACTTAGTGGATGATGAAGAATGTAATTGCTATGATTAAAAAAAGAGCCATCAGATATAAGTGTGATGCTAGTAGTGGCAGTGAGGAGAGATTTGGATCTGGTTTTGCTTTGTTTCAATAGTAGTGTTTTGATCCATCTTATGAGTCAAGGGTAGGAACAGAAGCTGTAAGATGGAGCTGTTTTAGCCTGGGTGTGATGTGTAATACAGAAATATTTTTCTGCTTGCTTTTAGGAATCCCTGGAAATGCTGGACCAAGAGGAGTCCCTGGGCCACCAGGACCTCCAGGACAGCCAGGGTCTGTTGGATTCCCTGGAGCTCATGGAACAGCAGGACCTAAAGGTATATCTGGATCCTGCACATAGAGGGAGAAGCTGGGTCTGAAAACCAGTGTTTTGGCCAAGTTGATCGCAGCAGGCAGCACTGGTGGGTGGGCCAGCTGTGCGTGGGAAATCAGCTCTGCTCTCAGCAACACTGTGCAGGCACCAGCTGCTGGAAATGAGCAGAGGAATGATTGGAAAGGGAGGGGCTCTTGCTTGATTTGAAATGCTGGTGGGTGTTCACTGAGGGGTAAAACTGGTGAGAACAGTGGGAAGAGTTTCCATGAAGGGGCCTTTTGTGTGAAGGAAAACTTCACATGCCGTGTTGTGTTCCCCTGGGGGTCAGATTTCTTTCAGGCATTTTCTCCATGTCTTAAACATTTCTATAACTAGGTCATTTGCTTGTTTGCTCACCTATGTGTTCCATTGTCTCCTCAGGGTTTCCTGGATTTCCTGGTTTAAATGGTCTGAATGGCTTGCCAGGCACAAAAGGATCTCCTGGAACGCCAGGTAAAGGAAATGTGTAGTAGAAGTGTAATAGCTGGGTAAATGCATACACTGCTCCGTCATGAGAGCAGTGTTTCCCACAAAACTCTCCTGTTTCACCCAGTTCTGGATTTAATTATGACCTGAAAAAAGACCTCAGGATACTGAATGTGCATGAACAAATTCTTCAGTGCCAATAAGAACAGGATGCAGCCTGTGAAGCTGAAGAGGCTTTTCTGGTGGTGGTTCTCCTTGAATTCCTGAAGAACTAGGTCACTGCTGGACAACTGATGGAGTGAAATCATAAAACTTCCATTTCTAATGGATATTTAGTTTGAGCACAGCAGCACCAAATACTTGCTTTGAGATTGGCTTAGTGTTGAAATGTTTCCATACTGCTTTTCAGAGCCCTCCGTTATAGGGATCTCAAGGAAGGCATTGTAAAATCAGGAGCTGATTTCTTTGAATAGATTCCAGATTCTGCTTTTAGGAAACTTTTGCTGGATTTTTTTCTTATTTTTACTATATGAAGTAGAATATGGTTCTGCTTTGCAAACAGTGTTTTATTAAAGGAAGTGAAGAAAGACCTTACTAAAAAGACTTTTCCATTACAAGTCACCTTTAACAATTTGTGAAGTAGCACTTAAAATTTGTGGCAGCTGTTCAATGCATGAAAATGGACAGTCTTCATGTGTACAGCTCAAACAATACCTGTGTTTTCTTAGTTTAAAACATTACCTATCAAAAGGTAATGAGTTACAACATGGAGATCCTCCACAGTTTTCCTGAGGGAGCTGCTTAGTGTTTACTCAGCATGACAGGCTGAACATCTCCCTGCAGCTTTTCCTGGGAGCCTGTGCCATTCACTGCTTGTGCCTGTGCAAAGGGAGCTCTCTGCTTCGGAGCACGGAGCACGTGAGGTTATTTAAAGACCAGAAGCTTGAGCCTACATTGTGTCCTCTTGGGAGACACAGCATACAGGCTGGCAGGCAAATCCTGTCATGGGACTGCTATTTTCCCATTCTTGTGCAAGAGCTTGAGGGAAGACCAGAACAGTCAGGTGCTTCTCTCTCAGCATTTCACAGACTGTTTAAATTCACTCTGCACAGCCAGGGTAGCACATGAGGCACCACTTCTCATTCAGTTGCTCTACTGAAAACAGCAGAGACAGTAGTAAATGGCTAATTTCTCATTACCACTTAGTTTGTGTAATAATTTAACTGCTGTTAGGCCATTTGAATAGGGTCTCTTATCTTTGTTAACCATGTTTAATTAGGTCTGAGTGAACCTGGACTGAAAGGACCTGCAGGTCTCCCAGGTCCAAAGGGTGAAGAAGGTTCTCCAGGCTTGGCTAGAGGAGCTGTAGGATTTCCTGGACCAAAAGGCTCATCAGGAGACGTGGGTAAATATTGATGTTCTGGAAGCAAGATGTGTTGCAGCTCAAATTAATGGGTTGCATGGTCAGCAGAATTACCAAAGAGAACCCCTGAAGCTGCAAAAGTGGTTAGAAGTTTGACAAGTAAATGTTAAATCTGGTATGTGGCCCTGTATTTGAGAAACAGTTACACAGTTCTTAAAGTATCTGTACCTCTCCTGAACAGCACAATATGTAATTTTTTCCTCATGTAGTGAGATGTCTCTTTGTTCACCTTAATGGAAATACTTCTCAGCCACTACTTCTGTCCATGTCTATGAAAATCCATGAAGGTCTTTGGGCAGACTCTCTAACTTTGTATTTCTGATTCTAGGTCCCCCTGGTCCTATGGGACTGCCTGGCTTGCCAGGGACACCTGGAGCTTCTCTTCCTTCTGATATACCTGGGAGACCTGGAGATGCTGGCCATCCAGGAGCTGATGGGAGTTCAGGTATGTGTGTAGTTTGAAAGTTTTATCATGGTGGCATTGGTAGCCATTCAGTACCTCACAACCTCATTGGAGAGGCTGAGACCTTTCCCTGGCCAAAGATTTGAAGCCACTGCTCTCTTTCTCTTAGGGAATTTCTGAGTCACCAGGAGCTACCAGGTAGGGCAAGGGCTATGCTCAAGTCCAGAATTTGAATCTGGATTACTGTGGTTAAAAGGGTCCTTTGAGAGCATGACACCCTTGGAAATGTAGACACCCAAATAATGACTGTCCTCTAGAAAGATGTGTTTGGGGTAGCTCCAGCATTTACTTTGCCCCAGGAATAGTTTTTGCTAAGTAACTCTTCTTGTCTCTAGGTTTTCCAGGTCCTCCAGGACCACGAGGGCCTCCTGGTCCAGCTTCTGACCAAGGTGACACAGGCAGTCCAGGTTTCCCTGGTGTTCTTGGCTTGCGAGGCATTAAGGGTGATGTGGGACTCCCTGGTCCAGTTGGACTCCCCGGAGCATCTGGATTCAAAGGTAATGCTGCCTTGAAAGGGTCTGGGTGTGGTTTGGCAGATGTCACCTCCACAGTATGAATGGCTGTCCGGTGGTCAGTGTGACCCTCATTCAGGTGTAACAGCTGAGTTTGATATCAAAATCTTCCCTTTTGGCTCATGCAGGTTTTACCTACTGGCATGAGGATGGTGAATTTAGGTTTCTGCAAGAGGCTAAGAGGATTGCAGGAGTTAAGAGATGTTCTAGGCTAGGACAGAGAGCATGTTGCTCTCTCTCTTGCTCTCTACCAAAGGAGGTTGAAGGGCAGCTGCACACAAGAACTCCAGGAGCAAGGTTTCCAAGAAACCACACAGCTCAAAAGCCAGGAAATGATAGAGAACCATTGCCAGATGAAGAACTGTCTGCTGTCCTTGTAGGCTGGCAGATCCCCATCACTCTGTGCTGTGCATAGTGATGGGTTCCAAATAGAAAAGATGTGTTCTCCCCAGACACTGTCCCTGGGTTACTCAAAGAAAAGGACTACTTTCAATAAAGTGTAATTAGGTAGCAGTGGAAATTTTTGTCCTGAGGCTCTGCAGCCATTCTGGATGTCAAAATGAGCACAAAGTTCCTTAAGGTTAGTGGTCCCCTCCACCTCACAGCCGAAATGCTGGTGCTGCCATCAGTGTGTTTCCCAGAGCCCCAGCTGTGGGACAGAATCAGGAGCATGTGCTCAGCCCCTGAGGTCTTCAGCTGTGTGTCTTTGCAGGTGCAAGAGGTGAGCCTGGCCTTATGGGGATGCCAGGTAAAGATGGGCCTCCAGGGGATCCTGGTTATGCTGGGCTGAAAGGTCAAATGGGCCGTCGAGGTGAGTGCTGGAGGACTTAAAAAGGTGTAATTTATTGCACATGGTTTGGGCTGGGGAGGATTTTAGAGCCCCCTTAGTGGGCTTATTTGGGAGACTCTTAGTTTCTTAGAGATTGAAGTAAGTTCGAAAGAGCTTGGCATAGTTTTTACAAGATCTCCAGTGCTGATGTCAAAAGGGGATTTTAATTTTGCATTCTTCTCCTTTCTAGCAGGATTACCATCAAAACTATTATATTTTATGGGGTATTTACACTGTCATTTGCCCCATGTGCAGGTCCCCCTGGAAGACCAGGGGCTCCAGGACTAACCCCACAGCCAGAAGAAGTCACAGCCCCTGCAGGCTTACCTGGTCTGCCAGGAATTGATGGCGTCCCTGGCTTTGATGGAGATCCTGGATTCCAGGGCCCAGCTGGAAAACCAGGTAAAAAGTACACTCAGAGCACTGAACTGTAGCAGCCTGTGATGTAGCTGACACGATACTATTTTCAGCTGTGTGTAATATTCAGCTGCACCTCTCAATCCTTTAACAGACAATCAATGGGATCAGGTGCAGTCCCTGATGGAGGTGGTTGTTTGTAACCACAGCTGGTGAAGAGTAAGCTCTCAGAATGGCTGCTAACATATTTCCCTTCTAGAATATGATCATGGGAGTGAAGGCTTTAGTATGGGGAAATAATGATGCTAATAATTGTATTGTATTTCAGGTGCAAAAGGTCTGCCAGGAAGATCTGGTTTGAAAGGACATGATGGCTTGCCTGGAACACCTGGCATAGTTGGGGATCCAGGACCTTCAGGTGCCCCAGGACCACAGGGGTTTGAAGGTAATTTTATTGTTTGGGGAGGACAGATCAAAAAGAAGCAATCAGTAGAATTCTGTTTGCTTACAGCTTCTGAAGAGACCCTCCCCAACACCCAATTACCTTAGGAAGACCTGGGGATGTCAGTGATCCTGTTTTGTGTCTGTGATGAAGACAATTGAGTCTTCAGTGAGGAAAGTTCTGTCACATGTCATTGTTGCTGTCACTGCTGGTATCTCCCTAGGTGCAAGTCTGAACACCTTTTGGTTTTAGTGTTTTGTAAATGTGGGAATCATCTTGAAGCTGTAAAAGATTGATACAGTATTCACAGTGACCACAGCTGTGAAGGTTGGACAGCAGAGGAAAGGCTCAGTGAGAGAGAGAGAAAGGATATCATCCTGGAGAGCACTATAGCAAAAATTAATTCATTAGGTTTGGGTTGGTGCTTTGAGATCCTCAGAATCACTGTACTGGGAAATACACATTGTTGGGCAAAGAAAGAAATTAAATGAGGTAGGGAATGGGTGGGTGCTGCTGTGAAATGACTGCTTTTGAAACTTATAAGTCTATTTATTCATATAACAGCCATCAGAACTCAGGCTCCTCATTGTACAAGACTGACTAAAACACAATGACAGCAATGCCAAAGTGGGGTATGGGGCCAGCTGATGGGCACACTGTGTACTAGTGATGGTGACTCCTTTTCTGTCTCCTAGGTGTTGCTGGGAAGCCAGGCTCACTTGGTTTGCCGGGAATGCCTGGTCGGAGCGTGGGTGTTGGATACACCTTGGTGAAGCACAGTCAGTCAGACCAAATCCCACCGTGTCCCATAGGAATGAATAAGCTCTGGGATGGTTACAGTTTGTTGTACGTGGAGGGACAGGAAAAGTCACACAACCAGGATCTTGGTGAGTTGACAGAATTCTTTCAGGTGTAAACAACATATGCCAAAATCCTGTTTCCAAGGAGCAATCCTCACTGGTAGTGCAGAGGGCTGTAGTACAGGTGGTGGCAGCCTGCTTGGCCAGGATCCGTACTGGGAGCAGTGTCACTCATGCCGTCCTCCACCACTAAGGTGGTGTGTGCAAGTTAAAGTGTTTGGCAGGTGCCTGGTCTGACCCCTTCTCCAATTTTTCCAGGTTTTGCTGGCTCCTGCTTGCCTCGCTTCAGCACCATGCCTTTTATTTACTGCAACATCAACGAAGTGTGCTACTATGCCAGCCGAAATGACAAGTCCTACTGGCTCTCCACCACTGCTCCTATCCCCATGATGCCAGTGGACAGTGTCCAGATCCCACAGTACATCAGTCGTTGCTCTGTGTGTGAGGCACCTTCCCAGGCTGTGGCCGTGCACAGCCAGGACATCACCATCCCACCGTGTCCCTTGGGCTGGCGCAGCCTGTGGATAGGATACTCCTTCCTTATGGTAAGGATGCTGCTGCTGGTGCAAAGGCAGCTGTAAACATTTCTAGATCTCCTCTTGATGAGGTCACTGAGACTCCATTCTATGAGTTTCTTACACAAACCTGGAGACCAGTTCATTTCTTCTTCATCTGCTGAGGTGCTGTAGCTCTCTGAGTTTGTTCCGTTTAGCACCTGCCCTGATCAGGTTCAGTGGTAACACTGCTGCTTTAGTTCTGTACTGCCACAGATATACTTTGTTCTCCATGCCTTTAAATGTGGAAATGCTAATTAAGCTGCAGTATTGACTTAATCCTCCCTCTCAGTGGAGTTTTCCAGTGCAGTCTCCTGGAAGCTCATTAGTGTAAGATTGTTAGAAAAACATGTTGGTTTCCCAATTTTCCCAACTTTCAAGGGAAAAGCTGGTTTGCCGTTATAGCAGGCCTGTATATTCAGCCTAAGTACGTTCCTTTGATTCTTCCCCTCTAGCCCTGACTAAAAAGACAGATACCCAGAGCCAAGGTATAATTTTGGTTGCCTGTTTCACTCCTTTTAACATCAGAACTGGCAGAGTCCCCTGTTCACCTCCCATTCTGTTCCTTCAAGCTCACTTAACTTGACATCTCTATTTCAGCACACTGCAGCTGGGGCAGAAGGTGGAGGTCAGTCCCTTGTCTCACCTGGTTCCTGCCTGGAGGATTTCCGTGCTACTCCATTCATTGAGTGCAACGGTGCTCGGGGAACATGCCATTACTTTGCTAACAAGTACAGCTTCTGGCTGACGACAGTGGAGCAGTCACAGCAGTTTGTCAGTGCTCCTCCCTCAGAGACTCTGAAAGCAGGACAGCTCCGGACACGCGTCAGCCGCTGCCAGGTGTGCATGAAGAACTTGTAGGAACAGAAATGCAGTTACATTAACAGGCCTTGTTACTCCAGATTAGACATCACTGATTGAAGAAGGGTATATTCATAAACCTGTTTTGTGTGTGATGGGTGAATCAAGCCAGCCAGAATTTTACAAAAATTCTACAAAAGTGTCAAGTCCAGGAGTTTGCACACAGAGGAGGGAAAGACCAGTGCTCTGAAACCACTTTTTTAATGAAACATGGTGCTATGCTTTTACTTCAGTGGTTTTTTCCCATCGTGTATGGCTACCTCAGAAAGTCTTTGCAAGTTCCTTATTCAGACTGGAATGCAGCTGACACCTCACAGCACTCGTGTCCAAGGCCCATGCCGGTCATCATCCAGAGAGACTTTTCCAAAGCTATTCTTAATTAGTGTCTTTGCAAACAGTTTTGGTCCAGTGTAAGGAAGTGAAGACTCATTCTCCTATGAAATACAGAAGTAGCTAAAAACTGTGTTTTGTAGGTCACTTGGAAACACTATGCATCAATGGCTGATAACCAATTTCCTTAGAAAAACTGAAAAATTAATGTTTTGTTTTGCTTATTACACAGATGGGACATTCTTTCCTCCAGTGACAGGTAATCATTTCTTATTCAGACTGTCATCCACAGTTGACCTTAAAGAGCTACAAAAAATGCAGATTTTGGTGTGAAGATGAATCCAAAACACCTCTAGTATTTTTCATAGCTTTCCATTAAAATATATTCCAGGTGAAATGTTGACTTCATAGTCTGTGCTTATCTACTTGCAGTCAAATGATATGCAGCCACCAGAAATGTTTTATTACTATGAACATATATTTCCTTTCTGAGGCAGCCTTGGCACACTAATTATTCAAGCTGGGAGGTAGAGCCTTTACTAGAAGCCATGTGAGCTTATGCAGACACGGGAGTAAGTGGTTATGGGATATACATTTTTAACTCCTACAGTCACAATGTGTTGTAAACTGCTTCCCCTGGGCTTTTTTGCTGATAGTTTAAAAAACTGTATTTCTAGTGTATGCACTGTTAACTAGTTACACTTTCCTTCAGGGCATAATTAAAGAGAAGTGCCACTAATTGGGTTATCTTTGTATATTTTCAGGTAAAGCCATGATAATTGTATACTTGTATCTATAATGAATTCCTTCAGTTGGACTAAAGTTATAACTATTAACCTTTCTAGAGTGAAGCACATCAAATCCTTATCTATTGATGTTCCAGGACATTTCAAAACAGTGCCTTGCAAATACACTGTCACCTTGGCTTAAAAATCTTTAAGATATAATTATTCAGAAAATTATTTTTAATGCAAGACTAGGCATTATTTTGAAGTATGATTTCTTTATAATGTTCTAGGGCTCTAACTCTGTCCAGCAAAGTACTTAAGAACATTCTTGCTTTTAAGCAGATAGTATTTTTATCTGTAATGATTATTACATGCATAACACAAAATTATCTTCCTAGATGGGGGTCAGAGAGCTCTGCATGTTCTGGAATTGAACTACACTGGAGATGAGGAGGGAATTTGTGAAGAACAATGCAATCTTTCATTTCACTTATTCCTAACTGTGAAAGATCAGCAACTGCTTTGGATGTGTTTTGCAAATATCCTTAAGGCATTTTAACACTCTTGAGTGGCAATCCTTTCCTTAGGGATACCCAGGATACTTCTTAGCTGTCCTGGCACAGCCAAGTCATGTTGGATTTACATCATGGGTTAGCCACATGCAAAAACATTTGTGTGCACAGAGCAAAGCTCACGACTTTTGAAAAATCATGCAGGTAACTGGCAAAGTACAATGAATTTTTCCTCCACTCGATTCCTGTGGTGCTAAAAAAAAAGGATGGTGGTCAGGTCTTGTATCAGCAGGGACTTGACTTTATTTTTGAACATGGACACATGCAAACACCATTAATTTAACTCCTGGGATCAGAGCCCCAAGCATTTTAAGTGCCTTGTCTTTACTGAACTGCTTCTATTGCAGTAACCCAGCTCCTCTGCTGTCCCTGTCCAAACTGCCAGCCAGTTCCAGCCCAGCCTATTCCCACATATGCCATTGTCTGCCAGGAGCAGAGGGTGGGAATTCCAATCGCCATCCCTTCCCCATCAGCCCCATTTCCATCAGTTTACCTGCCCCAGAATCCTTCAGCAGCTCTGTGGGGCCCAGGCCTCCTCTGACCAGTGTAACCCCATGGCCAGCGGTGGTGTGGGCAATAAACATGTTGTACTCCACTGAGGGCTTTTTTTAACGACTTTTTTTAGCAGTTACTGCTCAAGACTGAGAATTTCAGAGCAAGGGCGCATTTTAATTTTTGTCAGTGGGGAAGAGAGGGCTGCAATTACTGTCACAGGAACAGTAAGTTCATGTATTAACTAAGAAGCATTGCTTTGTTTTTTAAAAAAAACCCAAAACATGCAGCTAAGCCATGGAGACGGAAAAAAAGATTGTATTTTTCCTATGTGTATAATTTCCAAAATGTGGTTAATAAACATTGAAGGCAACCGAGGTGAACTGTGCCCAGGTTATGACTATTTACTTGGAAATCACACTGGCCCTGATCAAGAAGTGCAAGTGAGAGCAGACAGCATTCAGGATTTCTCTATGTTGTCATTTATTGCTGAAGATGAAACTGTGATTCATGTCCATTACACTATCGTGCCAAAATTACCATAATGGGGACTATCTGACAGTAAAAAGGAACTGTATAATGGAGTAAAAGATTTTTGCCTTTATTCCGAGCTGGTTTTCTCATAGCTGCTAGAGAGATACCCTTGCCTAAGAAACAAAACTGCACCAGCTGTTCTGATAAACCTGGAGAATTAAGGCACTTTTACCAAAACAGATTTCAAAAGGCAACAAGTCAAAACCCAACAATAAAGCAAGTTGCATATGTCTATATATTAAGTTTTAAGATAACTTGGGTTATATTTAGTTCACACAAACAAAATATAGCAGCATACAACCTATGAAAAGCTTAAGAAATTTATTAGATGCACAGATAAAGTGCTGTAACAAAGAAACTTGTGTAAATCCTTTTAAAAATAAATAAGGTACAGTTAAACCACCTTTGACTCACTTAAGCTCCAAAAGAAAAGTCAGCCTAAGTTTTAATGATTGAATTTTAAGGTCAAGGTGAAATATCTCATAACTCTAACAGTGGTTGTGATTTGTATCAACTATTTGAGTCTCCTGTTCCCCTTGAGGTTTCCCAGAAACAGGAAGGCTATTGCAAAACGTATACGTTAGACATAGTTCCTTTCACAGAAACATTTTTGTCATAAAGTGTGGTTGCTCAAATACATGTTAAAATATTTAACAAGGAAACAATTTTCTCCTGATCCAGTCGATCTTTTAAACAAGACAATGCATTTTTTATACGATGCAGCCCACGGGAGGAACAGAAGTAAACATCCTCCTTAACTGAAGACTCTTTTGCTTTAAGAACTAAACTATTGCATTATATGAGAGCAAGAAATACCCATTTTGTGTTATCCCTTTCTCCAAACATACAGCCCATTGACAGACTTATTTTTTGCCCTAATCTCAGAGGTCCATTTGTCTTCAGGAAAGACATACGTTAAAAACAGGTTCCCTTTTAGGGTCTTATCATAAAACCTTTCACTGCCTTTCCATCTGGGGAAGCTCTTTGACAGAGGGAACTGTCACTGCTGGAGTTTTGGATGCTACCACGTGTTTGTGCTCTGTTATCCATGATTTCAGGCACTTTGGGGCTAACATGGCTGTGTGATTTAAGTCAATGCAGTAATATTAGCAATGTTCAATACTCAGAAGTGTCACCACAGTTTCCTTCATACACTCAGGATTTCAAATTCTTCTTCCAATTCAAATAGCTTGTCAGTAGATTCAATGAGTTCTGAAAAAAAAAACAAAACAAAACAACAAACCAATTTAGAACCTAAGACATGCCTGACTTGGTTTATTTAAAAAACCCCAGACAAACCCTCCATTTTTCTGGAATGTGGCCTTTGAAATAATTTGCAAGATTTAAAAATATATTGTGTTAGGAATAGTAAATTGTACGTGGCGTGTTTGGATAACTGATGTTCTGTAAGACAAAGATACTTATGCAGTGATTGCCTGAGCTTCAGGGACGTGCAGCTATTCCACCTGTTTGCTAAGGAGACCCACTCTGCTGCCCAGCAGCACTTTCACCTGCTCCTGTGGTAGTCACTTCTGGCTTGGTTGGAGGTATGAAAGGAGGCCAGTGTGGTGGGTGCTTCTGGACCAGCTCAAACATCCGTAGACTCTGTTGCTTTAAAATCTCCTGAGGACAGGATTCAAAACAAAAAATGTCTTGATTAACGAAAAACATTTTAAATTATGTATGTCTATCAAACAACAAAGGCTGTGCAACCAGTGAATACCTGTTATTTCAGGTACCTGTCACTATGAATCACTGCTTCAGAGACCTCTTTTACTACTTGAAAATAACACCTCAAAGATGGATCTCTTGAACCGTCCTACAAATTATCAGTGTGTTATTATGATCTTTGATATCCATGCACCTATAATTTTGTTTACATTGAGCAAGCAGACATTAAGAACATGGAATTTTCTGCCTTTTCAAGCGAATTACTTGCACAGACTTCTCTGTGTTCAAGTTTTCTGCTGATCAATGGGAACAAAAGACAGATCTGTTATCTCAAAAAAACCCAACAAATTCTGGAAGATAGATTTGATCAGGAGAAACAAGTTATTACTGAAGCCAAAATTCACTCCTATCAGATAAGCTACATCATAATCTCTATTTCAATTATTTATAAACTGCTTTCCATAGCCTTTTTTTTTAATAAATGCTTTTAGAGGTTGGTTTTACTTCACATTCATATTTCTGTAGCTTAGTATCCCAACTGCTTGCAGAAATATCCTAAAGCCCTTTTCCTGTGTCAGCAAGCACCTTTGTGTCCCACAGTTCAGCAGGAGCTGGAGGGATTCTGCAGTGAGGCAATCAGATAGTTTGTGGTACCAGGGACTGACAGTCAGAATTAGAACACATAATAATATCTTATGTCAAAAGATAAATAAGCATCAGGAAGCAAATAAATAAATAAATAGCTACAACGTGGCAGTTTAATGTATTTCTCAGTAAATGACTCAAGTATCAGCCAGTAACACAAGTACTGCTAAAAAAAGACAAACTGTAAGGGTATGTATGTCCTTGTTTTCCCAGTGCCAGAGCTCAGGGCTGCAAAATGCTGAACAAGCTCCATCAGCAACTCAGCAGTGTCATCTTACCCTGGTGCAGCCTTTGCTGGTGCTTGTTTGATTTGCAGGCAGGGAATTTCCATTTAAAAAAAAAAAGTTAAAGTAAACATGGTTTCATACAGAGCAAATGAATATGTCAGTATTACCTTTTGTACAAGACTACACCAGTTATCAAAATCACATTCTTCTTTGCAAAAGAAGCCCTAAGAAAAGAATACACATAGTAGTGTTAAGGAATTACACTATGTCAATGAGTGAAGGATGCTGTGGCATTTATGTATTGGTTGTATCTCAAGGGACAACGGCCCATAACCCAACCCACGAATACTGCCATGTGACCACACTGCATTTCTTTACCTACCACAGTATTCTTGTGACCTGTACTGGATAACTCCTACAAGTAATTCCATTTAAAGAGTTGTAAATTATATAAAACAAGTTAAGCTCAGGTAAGTTATCTTCTCCAGAGTGACCATGCATAGATGGTAGTGATGGAATAAAATAAAGAAACATGATTCACTTCCTTGCTTTGAACCTTCAAAATACTTCTAGGAAAAGGTAAATGCTGCCCAGGAAAGAAAATTAATTGGCTGCCCAGCATCCCTAAGTCAATTCCCTGCTTGACCTCAAATTCAGGTATCCTATGCAGTTAATACATAAATTACCAAGAGCTGAATTTTACATTGCAGAAGATGGCCCTGTGATCTTGGCTGTGATCAAGAAACACATTACTGCCCTTTCCAATACACAGAGGTATTGCTTTGAACAAAATACACATGTCTACTATTTCCTAACACCTACTAAAGCTACTGAAGGGTCCAAATTCATGATCTTCATTCTGTGTGGGGCTTGCTGGCAGTGGAAGCTCTCATCATCAACTGTGCCATTTTCTTCTGAATCTACAAAGCTCTGAGTGGTGTGAGGGTCCAAGTAGATCAGCTCGTTGCCTGGAGGGGTAAAATCCATACGGTGATAATAAGCAAGAGGTTTTAATAAGATCTTATTCCATCCACACTTGTCAAACACAAACTGGATTATCAGCAAAGTCCATATCTCAACTTTCTAGCTAAGGAGTCTTTAAAAGAATTGGAAAGTTAGGCACAATAATTTCCCAAGGGCATTTAGTATCCTTTCCTATTGTTACCTGTTAGGGTAGATTTTTCAGATGATTTGCTCTACCTTTGTCACATACTTTATCTAAGCGAGGTCCAGTACAATTTTTAAAAATCTCAACTGTCGTAATCTCTAACATTCCACAGATCAAAACATACAGGATGATCAAAAGTGCAATCTGTAATCCCATTAGGCATTCACTCACAAATTGGAACAAGTAAGTCTGATTAAACCAGCTCAGGTTTTACAAAAGAAAGAACAAAACATCCGAAAGCTGTGCATCAAACCAGGGTGAAATTTAAAAGACTGAATCTACTATCTACTATTGCATCAATTAATAAAAGAAGGCATGGAAGAAGGTGAAAGAGATACTGCTATGAAAAAATAACTTTAAAAAACTCTGAAGCAAAAGACTAAAGCAAGACATCCTTCACTAGAAAGCATTATTAGGAAAAATTCAGTATTTTAGCAGCAGCAACACCTGACACTTGTTGAATACTATTAACTTTTCTTTGTGTCTTGTTCCTGCTAATATCATTCCTTATTTTTACATCAAGCTTTGCTGCTCTGTTCCTGTAAGGATGGTATCATACTGTTCCTAAAGTGTCCAAGGCATGTTTCTTCATTTCCATTCTCATGCTTATACTGCTTATTATTTCCCCTTCCCAAAGAAAACCCGTTCTCTTTCAGTCATACGGATATTCAGAGTAAGTTCCTTTCTTCCTTACCTAAAAATCCTATAAAATAATAGGCATTATTGGGTTTGCCTCCTAATGCTCCCAAAGACTGTGGCATCTTAAAGCATTCCTAGAAGTTCAAAGAGAGAAAAATGAAATTTATTTTTTTATCGATATAACAGATACCAGAAGTTATTTCACAAAAACCAACAATTCACTGAAAACCCCTTACTTTAAACGCATCAATGTACACGGGATTTATGTGGTTTATCCCCAGGCGAAGAGGGATCATGAGCAAGAGGGGCTTCCAGCCTGTGCACAATCCTGCCGTGTTCCTGCTTCGGCCCAGAGCACTTCTGTGCAAGTGTGCACTGCTGTGGGCAACGCTGCTGCTCTGGGGAGGGGACCAGCACATCTTCTCTGGGGAATGGAAGCAGAGAGCAGTGAGTGCACAGAGGAACTCAGGGCACATCTTCCTCTCGGTCATGAAGTGAGCTACTTCTCCAGACAGCTTCACAGAGCTACTGTTTTAAGGCAAAAGGAGCAGCGCATGAAAATTGTTAACTATCTAGTAGGAGTAATTCTAGTAGACAGTGTGTGCTGGCACATCAGTGAGACATGAGATAAATGGCAGGGGGATGAAAATTTAGGACTGAAGTTACATCTACTACTAGCAGTACTAATGCTGTCAAGCTTTGCCTGGGAACTGATATGGCAGAGATGAAGCATTAGAAATTCTTCAGGGAACTCTTGACCTCCAGTGATTTAGACATAAAATAAGCAGAAGTAGGGACTAAAGTAGAGCCAGGCTGTGACTAAATACCACCTTACAGCTGAAAATTGGCCCTGTGTTTCTCTAGGATCTGACCCTGGTTTCTCTTTTGCCTGACAAAAGCAAATCTTTGGCAAACTCTGTATTACAAGCAATTCTGTGTATTCCTCCATACTGCAACTTCATTCCATTGCTGGGGTGGGAGTTTAGATAGCACAGACCAAACCCCACTTTTTCCTCAACTGCATGGTATGTAAGTTGGCCACCAAAAAGGCCTCATTGTTCTGTGCTAACTTTAGTTTTGGAAACCCAAAACCTGAACTTTTATGTCTTTTATTCCTTTTCTTATCCTGGGAACAAGTAGGAATGGCCCCAAGTATTTTGTTCGTATTTAGATACATTCAAGAGGGTGGAGTCAATTCAAAAATCAAATAATCACAGAATCACTGAATCATTTAGGCTGGAGAACACCGTTAAGATCATTAAGTACAACTGTTACCCTAAAGCTGCCAGAATGTAGTTTCCCCAAACAATTAAATTTGCCATGATTTTGAGCTACTTTTTAATACCTGCTGAGACATTAAAATAGTCCTGGAAAAACTTTTTTTCACTTACTGATGTCTTCAATGACCACTGTATTGTCCATGGACACATAAACTGCTAGCGAATTCCATTCATCAAATAAAGCAAGCTTCCTAGAAAACATGAAGGTAATAATTAATATGAGCTAATTAGGACCATAAGAGAAGCTTTTAATTCAGGACAGTTAGATAGTTCTTGAGTAAAAAAAGGTTTCTTTGGAAAAACATATTTGTTGGCAGGGTTTTTTAGGCCCCATGTAATAAAAAGATAACTTCCATATTTAATATATTTAGAAAAAAGAAATACTGAGTGGTTCCAGGAAAAGCACACGCACTGAACCATGTGAAAGCTGTTTTGTCTTTTTGCCAAAGGCAGTGACAGTAATAGCTCAATCACATAATTAGGTTTATTGCTTTTTATTGCATTTAACAGCCTCCACAGTGGGATCCTGCCCATGGTGCCTGGCATTGTCTAAAGAAGGAAAAAAGTTCCTGTGCCAGTTTTTCACATTACTTTGTGCTTAAGAAGTTCCACTGAATTCAGTGGAACTGTTTCTGGGCATGTGCAGACAGCAGACTCAGGGCATTAAAAGCCAGAGCAGCTAAAGGCACCTGCAAGGTAGCAGGGAGCATTAGAGACCTTAGACAGGTTTCTGTCCTCTTGTGTGACATCCAGAACTCTGGGGAAGGGGCCTACACCCTTAGGCTGCTCTCTAAAATAAGCCAGAAAAACTGGTATGTGAGTGCTCAGCTATGAAGAATTTGTAAGGGAAAGAAACGGGAGACCAGGGCATCCTTTAGCTCCTCTCCCTCTCCAGTGTGTGTCTGTCCCAGAGCTGCAGCAAACTGCACCCAGGACCTGCAGCCCAGCCTCCACTTGAGATGTGCCACCTCCACCTATCCCTTAGGAATGGAGCAAAGCCAACTCTCTAAGTGTGGCTTCTAGACTGGGAGGAGCTGTCATGTTTTATACAGGCAGCACTGTAGCTCAGACAGCAGGGAATTGCAGTTCAGTTCCTTCCTGGCCTGGATGGCTTTGCTCAGATCCTTCATAGCTCTGCTGAGCATGGTGGCACTCCTGACCTGTCAGAGCTGTGCCACATTGTGGCAAGGAATGCATATTCCCTGCTGGAGCTTGCCAAGGTTAGGGCATGTTGGCAGCATAGCCAGACAGCCCTCTCTGCAGGTCTTCTCCAAGCTCTTGGTATATTAAAGTTTAGAACTCGCCCAATCCTGACTCACTACTCGCCCACTGGGCTATACCATGGTCTGCACTGTGCTTGCAAACACATAGCACAGACAGTCCTGATTCTGAGAGAAAGGGAGGGAGGGAGCCCATCCTTTGGCACTGCCCCAGGGCCTCAGCGTGGCCTGAACTCAGACTCTGGGGGCACGTTCTGAGGGAGCTACAGAAACAGGACTTACTTCAGCACTTGAGCAACTGTGTTTGGTCCAAACCATTCTCCAATGGACTTCCCCTCTCCAACACCCATCTGCGCTGTTTTTGTAAGGGAAACACACACAGAAAAAAGACCATAGAGAGGCTGGTTGCAGTACATGTTAAGCAGCATGGCCTACTTTTGACATACATTCCAGAGCAATTGCAAACTGTATTTAGCAACAACAATTATTTTTAAAATCTATGCTCTTTTCAAATCTTAATGACTGCTAGTTCTCTTACAAAAAGTTCCTAAACTGTAATGAGAATTACAAATATGTCCTTAATTACACATTAGAGCACTAAGCTTTCTGAGTGTCTGTTTTAATATCATCAACCCTGGTACCCAGAACTTGAAACTTTATCAAGAGCTAGATTCTAGCATAGAGACTTATTTATGTCTTAGTGAATAACATTTCTGAATTATTATACTTTGCAGACATTTGCATGCATTTTTATTTATGTATTAACATATACACTGTCTTCATAACCACTTTATAATTTTTTTTAATTAACCTATTTCAAATGAGAAAGTTTCAACACAGCAGGAATTTTGGGGGACAAAAAAAAGTTGGTGTGTGTTCTTACCCATTTGGTGGATGGAATAACAGCAATCTTTTCTATCTAGAAAGCACCGTAAGATTCTGTGATATTCTTCTGGTTGTTGTTTGTGTTTTTCCCATTGCCAATCTTACAGGGAAAAAAAAGTTACACAGATAAAAAAATAATAATGTTTTCATTGTACCCATCAAATTTCCAGATGGTAGAAAGCCATGCATTGAGCTGTTATGAGAGTAATGTACAATCCATCTATAATATTTATATTTTATTTAGAGATCCTAGAAGTCACAGTTTGTCACTTATTATCAAGCTGTCCTTTATAATCAGAGGCCAGACTGTGAAAGCTGGGAAACTAAAATAATGTCAACTGCAAGTATACCCTGAGTGATCACTGCTGAGAATTGACAGCTATTGCTCTAGGTGAGCTTTCAAGACTTTTTAAAACTGTCTGCTTTGTTTAGACCCTGTTAGATTTGTAGGATAGTAAGGTCCCTAAAGCAAAGTCCAAACACAATGCTGGCCCTCTCCCACAGCAAAACCCAAACCATGGTTTGCCGTTTAAGCTTCTGCTTCTAACGTGAGGTGGTTACCTCACATTTACTGGCAGAGAAGCACATCCACAGGGCTGATGCTGTGAAGCAGATACACACTGCAAGTTCAAACTCTAGTTTTTCTCAGGTAATTTGGTTTTTTGCATACTCCTTCAGTTAAATCTTTGCACTTCTGTTCTGTGGATTCAGTTATTGGAGTGGATAAATCGATTCAGTTATAAAAGTGGATAAATCCCCAAATGATGCTGTCATAGAAACCATGGCACAGTAGCATAAGGATCACAGATCCAACCCAACAATTTAATTGGCAGAGAAGCTGCACAGAGAGCAGACCTATGACACTCACCCGTGATCCTGGGACACAGGCCTAAGGGCAGGACCTAATAGGGTCTGCTGTGGGGTTTGGACTCAGGCTGGTGATGGGTTAGAGGTTTATGAAGTACTCTGTGTGGTGTCTGTCACTATGTCACTACTCACACAGACACTGTGTGCCAACATTTGGCTATGTAAGCAATGAAGAGAGAGGAAGAACTCAGACCCATCATGGCAAGTTTTCCCTTGGCTTCAACTTGGGTATTCCTCAAAAAGATTTATAAAATAACAGTGAGATTCCCTATTTGTCCTTCCTCCCTTTCTGTGTCCCTGCTTAAGGCTGGTATGATTTCACCCCACTAGACAAGAACGGTTCACCAGTAACTTCTATCCGGGTATCAAAGAAAGTTTCACTAATAAACTTAGGGTTTATGCTTTTATGGAAAACTACAAAAAATGAAACAGCTGTAGCCAACACAGAAGTTCCCTCAGCCACAGTACTCACCCCTTCCTAAATGTCTGCAGATCAGTGCCTGGGCCAGCATCATCTGCCCGCAGCGCAGCATACACCCCCAGCCCGCATCAGAGGAAGGACCGGTGCCCCCTGAGAACAAAGTTCCTTACAGTCAGCATGGGCAATACACAGAGTGCAGTGGCTGAGAAAACTCAGTTAAATCTCTAACAACTGTCCTAGGGACTAAAGGCACTGAGGAAGCTTTTCTTTCAATAGCTCTGGTGTAATTCTGCTGCTTGCCCTATAAACGGGAAGATCTCATTATACACAGGTAGATGCAAATAGTTTTTAACAGCTTGAACCTTTCCTTTGCATAAACAGTTAAAATTATGCTCAGAATGTTCTAATACTGTAAAAATAATTTTTGAGTCCCTAACATCACCACTAATCCTGCTAATCCACAGCCAGGCAGCTGGAATGCTGAATACTCACCAATAGGTGAAAACTTTCTCCTGTATGTAAACCAGAGACGAGCACTTATGTCCACCAATAACTTAGATTTGTCTGGAATAATTTTAAGAGGAAAGAAATTATTAAAACAGACTTTTAAAACTGAAAAATTCCAATTTTCCCCGTACAGTCAATATATGAAGTGCATGGAAGGCTTTTACATACAAGACCTGTAACACTTAAAACATTTTTAGCAGTTAAAACACAGAGAGCTTTTGTAGATTGCTGATTAAAGTTAACTTATTAAGGATTAAATAATTGTTAGCCAGTGAAGTTTTACAAGGTGTTTGGAATGACTATACCCAGCCTGAATGAATCAGCTCTGGAGAACTGTGTCCTCAGGAAAGAACTGGTAAAGTAAGTTAAGAAAGATGAATAACTTCTACATGCAAAGCACCATGGAATTATGCACTACCTCCAAACCCAATACAAAGTCATTTTAAGAAAAGGTTAATAATATTACATTTAATTAAGTATCTTTGTTTGTTGGTTTGTTTAAACACATGCACTTACAGAAGTCTCCCAGAGGCTCTGCAGAATGGTTAAGAAATTTTATTTGCTCATTTTCCCTGAGCTGTGGCTCAGACTGGCTGGGCTCTCCAAAGGATCCCTCAGATGGTCAAGGCTGCACAGGCCGCCCTGGGCTGTCCTGAACACCAGCCCTGCACTGGTGGCCACTGCCTTTGACATGTAACACAGGAGGATGATGCCCCTGTCTCCTTCCTGAGGAGCAAAGCTCATTTCTGAAACCTGATTTTTATATAAATACATAGCTCTGCCATAACTTTTAGGTATCTATTTTCACCGAAGTACAGAATGTGCTGTAGACTAATTTATTATTCTTTTGAAATACCTTTTTAGTTGCAGGTGACAGGCTGCAGACAGCATCCCCCATGGGGAAATAACATTAGTAAGGGTGAATATTTCCCAAAAGTCACTTATTTATTTATTTATTTCTGAGGCAGCTGATGTGGGAAGTAACCAGACTCATCCCTGACAGCCTTTGCTACAAGTGCAATTGCTTTGCATGAATTACAGTTGGAAACACCCTGGCTTTGGTTGTGGTTCCTGTACAGAAGAATTCCACTGCTTACAGCGGGTGCCTTGTTGACAAAAAAGAATAAACTTCTCTCATGGGACTTTTAGGGAATATCAGGAAATCTGGAGCTGCTGCTGCATGTGAATCTATGAATGCTCTACAGATGTTACAGATAATTTCCAAAGATACCTGTGTTTAGGTGGTGTTGCCTTCCTAGAATCCACACGGGCTCGTCAGTTTCTGGAAATTCTTCTAAGTAGTCTGACAAAATAGTGATCTGGTTTTCATACCTAGATAAAACTGAACAGGAATACACAAAATTCAACTCCGTTTTATGCCTTAGCTCTTTTATGCACAACTTGGAGCTCTCAGACTGAAATAGTTGCAGTGAATCTTTGCAGCTTTTGGGGGTTCTGAGCAGTGCTGCCAGTTGCTTTTAGTTTTGTTTCCTTCAAAAGCTGTTCTGCACTGAAATGCCTTGGCTGGTTTTTATTTTGATCCTTAGCAAGTGCTGAGAGAACACCAGGGCTAACACCTTGATTACAAGAAGTCTGACCGAAGCCAGTGGCAGAGGTTCAGGATGACTGCAGTGAGGGAGAGATTTGATTCAAGATAATGAGGGAAGAAAAAAACAGTTTAGGCACCACGGCTTGATCTGAAATGTTAAAAAAAATACAAATCAGAGCGATTACAGCCTCGTGCTTAATGGGAAGCATGTGAAAAGTGTTAGCAAGACTGGGCTTTACTTTTCCAACTGGAGATTTGAAACACTTGGCGGAGGGGGGGAAAGATGTATTAATGTTATTATTCAACACTGGATCTGTTTAGTGTAAAATAACAAATAATAATTGATACTACTAACAGAAGACAGTCCAACCATTTTCTAAATCATTAAAGCAGTGCTTTTTGGAAGAGTGAAACAAGCCTCCAAGTTAAAAAATGAATGTAAAATCCTTTATTTTAGATAACAATCTTCAGGAATATGCTACTAAACCCCCCAGAAATTGAAAGTGAAAGCAGTCACAATTCTACTTTACTCCTGAAGTGCATGTATATCCACTATAAAGAATGAATAATCAGCCGTTAAGTATATACATGAAAAGAGTGAGATGTCATGTAAAAATACACGTTCCAGCAATCCAAACGGAGCTGCACCACGCTCTGGCTGGAGCGGCGGCCGAGCAACACCGCTCCCCGCACTGTGCTCTGCCCTCCCCGGCGGAAAAGACATCGCTTGCTGCACTCGGAGGGCAAACCGCCTATTTCTGGGGTCAAAGACCTGAGACACTCTCGTCCCTCGAAATCCAAGGGGAGACACCTGCGTTCCCCTTCGCGGCCGCCTCTCCCCCCGCGCCGCCGTGTGACAGCTCAGAGCCCCGGGAAAGGCACCGCCGGGGGCTCTTTGCCCTTCCTGAGGTCTCTTGACCCCACCCGAGGTCTTTCTGCCCTTTCTGAGGTCTCTTTCCCCACCCGAGGTCTCGTTGCCCTTCCTGAGGTTTCTTTCCCCACCCGAGGTCTCTTTTCCCTCCGCAGGCTCCCACAGCCCTCAGAGCGCTCCCGGCCGTCCCGCTCCTCCCGAGGCCGGGCTGGCAGGGTTGGCTCGGCCCCCCCGGCTCAGGCCACCCCGCACTCCGGCCAAGCCGCTCCGCACCCGAACCCCCCGCCTAAGCCTCCCCGCCTCACCCCCGGGAGAGGCCGCGGGACCACCCGCGCCAAGCGAGCCCCTCACGGCCGATCGCACCGCGCCGCTCCCCCGACCCCGTCCGGCCCTCCCTCAGCCTGCGGGCGCCTCCTGCCGCTGGCGGCCCCGCTGTGGCCCCTGGGGCGCCGTCCCGGCCCCTCCCGCCGCCCCGCCGGCCGCGTCCGCGCCCCTCCCCGGCCTCCCTCCTCCCGCTGTCCC
>VWZD01008869.1:1341361-1431773 GCA_013396695.1 Sakesphorus luctuosus | reverse complement strand
CTGTCACCATCCTCCTCCTCGCCCCGACACGGAGGCACAACACGGCCGCGCCGCGGGGCGCCCTGGGAGCTGCAGTCCCTCCGCCCGCCCGCAGCGCGTCGCGCCCCTCCCACTGGACTACAAACCCCAGCAGCCTCCGCGGCCCGGGGGGCGGGAGCAGTGGGCGAGCAGTTGCGATTGGTCGGGCTGGCTATGGCGCGCTTCAGATTGGCGGTCGCGCGGAGGCCCCGCCCCGGGGGCGGTGCGGGGCGCGGGGCAGCATGGAGGGCGCGGTGTCGGACGTGCCCGTGTGTAACCTCGCCTTCGCGGGGCGGCTCGACGAGCTGCGGGCGCTGCTGCTCCGCGACAGGGCACAGGCCACCCGCGCCGACCAGGTCGGCGGGCTGTGGGACCCAGGCGGGCTGGGAGGAGGGGGGAGGTGGTGCTTCTGCCAGCCGCTCCCGGTCCTTGCCGCGCTTCCCGTTCCTCGCTCACGCCATCCCTGTCCCCCTCCTTCCCGCAGGATCACCGCACCGCGCTGCACTGGGCCTGCTCGGCGGGACACACGGATGTCGCAGACCTCCTCCTCGGGCTCGGCGTGCCCGTGAACGATAAGGACGATGTGAGTGTGGCTGCCACGGCGGGACCCCCCGCCCCGGTGTGCGGGGATGGTGCGGGGGCAGTTCGGGAGAGCGGGGCCTGTCGGGTGCGCAGGTTCTGTCGGGGCCCTTCGCTGTTGTGGCTTCAGCCGCACAAGGGCCCGGCCGGCTGCCAGAGCCCCTGCCGCTGCTCCCTTCCATCCTTTTCCCTCTCCTGGTGCCCCCAGCGCGGTGAGTGCGAGGCTTGGAAAAGCCCAGGCTGCTCTGTGTGCGCTGGGAAGGCAGTGAAATATTTCGCTGTTCATGTGACATAAGGAGGAGACTTGATGAGTCCTGCTTATTGCCGAGGAATTTCAGAAGAGCTCTTCTCATAGATGAAGCTTGTTTGTTTGGGTGGTTGTTGCTGTTTTCATGTTAACTTTGTGTGTTCCTCTCAAATATGTTGTGGCAAATCATGAGGTGTTCTGAATATTTCTCATATTGGGGAAGGCATTATAGAGCAGGTGGCATGTTCAGTCATTTTACACCTGGAAAGGAGATAGTCTGCTCATGGTCTAGAGGAAGGGTTGACATATTTACATCCATTACAAAGCATCCTAAATAATCATCCTTAGAGAAGGAAATGTCTCATCAGTTTAGAGGGTAGCATACAGCTATGAAAGATTGAAGAAACTTTTGTAGAGCCTTTTCTACTGTTCTTATTTGTTCTTTAAAAAGCACTAGTGTGAGTTCTGCAGGCACAAACTGTCCTGCAAAGATACTATGCATAACTACATAGCAAAAGGGACTTGTGTCATTTAATTGCAGGTTTTGTCAAGTGATGAGTGCAGGTATGTGAGAGGACATGAGTCTTGTCTCCCTGGTGATAATCAATAATCTTCAGCTTTACAGTTACAAGAATATGTGCAGTATGAGTAGCCAAATCTCACGTTTGGGTTGTGCATTGTCATGTTTTTTTCCCTGAAACTCATGGTTTGAATAATGTGGTTTCCTTCTCCCTCTGCAGGCTGGCTGGACTCCCTTACACATCGCTGCTTCGGCAGGCCGGGACGAGATTGTGAGAGCCCTCATTGCTAAGGGTGCCCACGTCAATGCTGTCAATCAGAATGGCTGCACTCCCCTGCATTATGCAGCCTCCAAAAATAAGCAGGAGGTATGTTTACCTGGGCTGCTGGAGGTGGTGCTGCTCTGGGAAGGATTTGATTGTATTAACTTCACATCCTCCTCCCCTGCTCCTTTCTCTTCTCACATTCTCAGATTGCAGTCATGCTTCTGGAGAATGGGGCAGATCCAGATGCAACAGATCATTTTGAATCCACCCCATTGCACCGAGCAGCAGCCAAAGGAAACCTAAAAATGGTACAGATCCTCGTGCAGCACAATGCCACTGTGGATATGCGGGACTCAGAAGGGAATACTCCTCTGTAAGTAATTTTTTATTTTTATTTTGTTTAATATAGCATCATCTCTGTGAAAAGAAATTCCATTACTTCAGTTTCTTGTTTTTTTTTAATTTCTTGTGGCCTCAAAATACTCCCTTGCTTCACATCCCTGTGCAATTAAAATGTTATTGAGAAAATCATTATTTTGCCTAAGTGTGTCTGTACATGCATACCTTAATTTGTGTTACTACATCTACTTAAAGAGTGTAGAACACCTTTTGTAGTAATTTGGACTACGTTTGGTTGCCACTAGAGGGTAGAAAGTGAGTTAATGACATCAAAGTCAGAGGAAACTGGTCTTGCAGGCTGGCCTACTCTGTCCTGCCAAGCAAGAACTCGTTTTAGAAACTTTTCTTCACCTCTTTAAGGAAAATAAGTTGCAATTGAAGTACAATCAGCACAGTGTTCGATGTTACCCCAGAGATCAGTTTGAATCTCTGAGGGTAAAACCTTGGCTGCTTTGAAGTTGGTGGCAAAACTTTGCCTTGTTTAGAGTGAAATCAAAACTTTGCTATGAATAAGACCAAGCAGTAGGTTTGAGCTGTACACAAACCCCAGTATGGCCCTGGAGTGCACACAGTTGTTCTCAGGATACTGTGCCAAATGGAAAAAAAAGCCTTTGCTACATTTGCAGTAACTTGTTACTTCAGATTGTGTTTTAGCAATGGACTATTTATTCATCACTTTTGGCACAAATGGAGACTGCCATTTTTCATTTTCACTGTGGATTATGTTCTCCTTCGCTTTGCTGACTGCAGAGCCAAATCCTAATCCAAAGAACTGTCTTAACTTTGCAAGGACAACAGCAGGAGGAGTGTTCTTGAGTTGCTTAATGACAGCAGAGTGACTGGACAGCAAGCTTTGGAATCTGTAGGTAGTTGGTTGCGTGTGGTTTTGCTGTTCTAGAATGTATCTCCCCCCAAAATTCGCGCTGTCGTTTTGACATGGCATGATTATTGCTCTTTCTAAGCTTGGACTGTTTAATAGTGGCTGTGGGTTTCTTGTTCTCACTGCAGTCATTTAGCCTGCGATGAAGAGAGAGTGGAGGAGGCAAAGCTGCTGGTGTCTCACGGTGCGAGTATTCACATTGAGAATAAAGAAGAGCTGACCCCACTGAAAGTGGCAAAGGGTGGCCTGGGAGCAGTACTTAAAAGGATGGTGGAGGGCTAGTGGGGGCTTCCCACCTGAGCCCCTTTCCTGATGCACTTATATTTAAGTCTGCAAACTTTGTACTTTGATAGTTCAACTAGGATGTTGTGTGTGGGTCTCCGCATGGTAATAAAATGTTTCTGTTGAAGCTTTCCTTCAAGTTCAGTGCCAAAACAACTGTTTGTACTTCTTGTTAATTAAATAGTTCACCGATTTTAAAGTGTTTTTCAATATCTTGCAGTTCACTTTCAGTTTACAGTACAATCTGTATAAATGTGGACATTCTTTCTATTTCAGATTATAATTTAGAATTATTTCTTTCAAGCAACAGGACCAAAAATGCTTTAACAATTTAAAGTTAATTTTATTTTGGAAGCTTGTTCTACAGTCTTTGGGTTTGTTTTTCCTTAACCTTTGTGGTTTGTGGGCGGGATTTTATCTAGTTTTATGTGGATACCAGTTGTCTTTCTTCAGGTGGTTCTGAACTACACTGTATCTCCCTTTGTAAAATGCAGTTCGCTCAGTTACTTGGATAAATGTATCCATTTTTGTTACTCTTGATCTAGTCAAGTGACATCTGGGTGTTGGAAGCTCTGTTGTTACTGATTCTCTGAATCTCTAAATGTATTTGATGAAGTGCACTGGATTGCTTGCAGAATGCAGTAGCAGTTTCAGGGTTACCTCTGCAAATATAATGTTTTATAATTGATGGCTCTGGCTAATTCTCTGAGATGCACTTCAAATTTAATGTTTTTTCCTCTTGCTCCTTTTGTAGTTTTCTGTTCTCTTTGACTCCCATATGCAGCACTGACACTTGCAGTTTACCATCTTGTCTTAGAACAGAAGCCTGGTTTAATCTCTGTTTACTCATAGCAAATGCTGATAGTAAGTTATTAGATGGCTAATGAGACAGAGCCTGAATGGTGACCTCCTGTCCTCATGTTGGTAAGATCACTTTTGTCACCAGTGAATAGATTTACCCTTGAACAAATAATGCTGATAAAATTCTGTGAAATAAAAAACTTTCCTAAACAGCAGTCTTTGGTATTATAAAACTTTATTAAACCTATATGTAACAAATCCAATATTTTCTGAATAGCTTGTATGCTTAGGATATAAGCAGCAAGTGAGCTGAAACTCTGCCATCCGTTACACAGTGTGGGAGTGCAACATGTTTGATCTTCAGCCTCAGGGAAAGGCTGAAATGTAAGCTGGCAGTTTCTACAGTTTGACTTGTAGGGATTAAGGTAATGCCATTTATTTTGAGAAGCAAGACAGAAACTTACAACCAAACAAATATTGTCACCAATGACTTTAAATGTATCTTAGAACACAAAATGCAAGTTAAATTTCACTAAGAGGACACATGGAGAGCAGGAGGGATAAGTTGCCTGTATAGTAAACTCTGGCCATGCAGACCTTGACTGAAGGAGGAACCTGACTTAGTAAATGTTTGTTGTATATTACACAGGCACTGCTGAAAATCTGGCTTGAGAAGAGCTGAAGCTGAGTTCTGTGTTCATCTGTGATCTCTGTATAGCAAAAACCCCTGCCACAGCTCTGGAGCTTTGTAAATACACTTCCCTAGGAGATGGCAGCTTGAGTGTTGGCTTAATATCTGGTTTCCATGTTAATGATCCCAACTCCCTCAGGAGAAGATAAATGGGCCATGCAGCAAAGACGGTTGGAACATCTAAGGCAAATTCTGCAAAATGTTTCTGTATCCTGCATGGCTCTGCAGGGTTTCAGAGTTACACACCGTGCATCAATACCTAATTTGAATTGTATTTTGCCCAGAGCATCAGGGGAAAGCCAGGAACAGTGCCCCATCCTTCTCAATAAACTTTTACAAACTTCATAGTGAGGACAAACAGCTGCCAGAAGGCTTACAGAAACACCTCCATATATTTAAGAAACTCCAAATAAGTGTTACTTTCCTCACTTTCCTCCTCACCCGCAGCAACATGTTTTGTTTCTTATTTCTGCTTTTATTTTTAGTACTATCCATTACATGCTGATGGTTAGAAGCATGAGAGGAATCATTAGTCAGGAACTTGTGCTGAGTTGTTCTCTTGTTTTATATAAAAACATGAACGTAGCTTCAGCAGTTTCTACTTTTTGATTAAATATAAAACCTATCATGTTCTAGGAAGGTTGTATTAGCTATAGAAGGTAATTCCAACTTCACCCACATAAGCTCCTATCTTACTGGAGCAAGTTGTGTAAGGAATACTTGCAGATAAATTTGTGTAGGTGAGATTAAGAAAAGATTAGGAAAAAATATGATAATGATCATATAGTGTAGTCCCCTCTTCAATCACGATAGTGCAGAGACATGGAAGTTGGAAAGGTGTTCCAGTAAGAAAAATGTGCTAAGATGAATAAATATAGCAGAAGGCTTTAGAAGAAATAATATACCTATAGAAATGACATGAAGACAGTTGTTTATATTTTCTCATGAAGGGAAAGAGTAAAAGAATACTTAGGAATATCAGATAAGAGACTATTTCAAGTTATTGCTGCTGTCAGCCAAGTTGTAGGCTCCCTCAGACCAATAATGGAGTTGAATTTTATCATGGGGAAATACCTTTGGTAAGAGATAGCACCCAAACAGGAGTAGGTAGTCTCTCTCTTGCTGTTTCTGAGTATGTTTAATGTCATCATTCTGCATGTTTACACAACTTTGGGTGTTAATATCAGACATTTTCAGTAGGCTGCTCAACCCAGATTGAAGGATGGGAGTTACGGGTTTTGCTTGACAAGAGCTGCCTGATCAAGGAGACTTCTGTACAGTTCATGGCTTAAGGTTTACCCTGGACATTCAGGGAAGAGAGGAGTGTGAGGATCCCCTGGTAGAATATGGCAGGGTTGGTATTAACAAGGGTTTGACCCTCACAGTCTGGCACAAGCAGTTTTTAGTTGAAATAATATAAGAACACCGTAAATGCTCTTTTACTCTGGAATGAAGCCAAACACTATGACACACATACCAAAGATAAATATTTGAAAGCCAGAAAAGTTATACTTAAAGATCCCAAATGACTCTTAACTAGGACCTTATGCTTTACATCTTTAAATTTTGCCATGTTTTTCCCTTTTTTTTCCCTTTTTACTTCTTTTTTTTTCTTTTTGTTCACTTTCTTAAAGAACATATTTAGAGCTGTAGGAACTGAACCTGAAAATTTTAGCCAAAAGTTTTAAAGATGAATGTTGCATATATCTAATGTTTACAGGCTAGAAACAGTCACCAAAGGATTTATGCATATTAGGTCTTATGAAATATCTAAGTGCCAGAAAGTTCCAGATCCCTGAGCCAGATACATTTTTCTGGAGAGCATGAGACTGAAACCAGTGTGTCCTTGTGACAGCAAGGACCTGCCTCACGTAGTTCAGAAGGGAGCTACTGAGGCTGTGGGTCTGTATTCACATCAGCTCTTCTGGAAGTAGCTGTCTTTGAAAAGAACTTTCTGAAAAACTGAGGTTGTGTAACCTTAGAAATGAGGCCCAGAAGGAGGAGGTGTCTAGTGATCAATGTGCATGTGGTTCAATTCCCTTTTCTCCTTCCAAGGGAGTGCTTGTTACTTGACTGCTGGCTGTGTGTGTGCTTTGCACTGCTTACCTTTCCTCTTGGTGCTTTCACCTATAGAAAATAGGCAGCAACAGAGTAAAACTTTCCAGGATTTTTTTTAAGCAAAAGTGGAATTCAGACACACGAGATTTCATTGGCTCAGGTCTCAGCATCTGTTTCTGCATCCTGATGACATTGATGTAACTTCTTTTTACTTCTGAAGTGCAAAATTAGTTCTTTAAACAGTGCAATGTATTGATCATGATGGTTGTTCTTGGTACACGGGGAACAGGTTGGCCAACACTGTTTCTGGAGAAGACTGCTGTAGTTCAGAACTGTATGGATACACATACTATTGGTAGTTGACTGCAAAGCTCTTACTTCAACAATTTCCTAATTAGTTTTGCAAAATAAGTTGGATTTTTGTACAGTTATAACAAGATAATAAACAAAATTTGGTGAACTTTCAAGGCCAAATCTTCTGCTATTCACATGTAACATTTTCAGTCTCCAGCCCAGTGGTTCACAATGGAAATGCCCATTTAAGTTTTAGTCATGCTTCTATGTTAATTCAATAACAACAGTTTTTGGATAAAGGGATCCAAAGCCAATGAGGAAAACTATTAAAACTCTAGGCTGTTTCTTCTTTTTCCACTTCTTGCTTCTCATTATTGTCGGGTGCTCCAGGGGCTGTTGTTTCATCAACACTCGGGTATTCAATTGTTGCATTGCTCGATGGAACTGTGGCTGCAGGAATGTTTTCTTCATTAGGTACCTGCACATAGTCTGCATTGGATTGTTTCTGAGCCATTTCTCTGCAGGAAGACAGGATTAGGATTGTGACTAGAGTCTCTCAAAACAATGAACCTTTGTATTTGCTAAACAGTAACCCTGACATTATTAAGACTGTTCCAAGATTGTGTAAAAAGCTTACAACATCCCTGCTGCTGAGGCAGAAAGAGTGACAGAATATTAGCTAATAAGGCCTCTGCATCACTGGTTTAAGTGATCCTGTTAGAATAAAATGGATTTTACTGTGTTTAAATGCTAGGCCAGGAAAGGGAAATGGGAAATGGAGCAATGGCAGTGTCTGAGGAGGGGCAGCAAAACACATTGCTTGGTATGAGCTTTCTGGGAAATTCCATGCAGATCTGGTGTCCCATTGAAGTGCATAAAAACAGAGTGCAGTCAGAAAAGAATTACGAAAAGACTGAAATTAGAAAAATATTCTAGAATGTATTTAGTATTTTAGAAAATACAGAAGTCTAGAAAAATATTTTTAGTAAAAAGTATTAATTCCATTTACCTTACCAAAGCAATTTTAAATCAGCTTCCAATATTGAAGCACTGCCACATGTAAAAAATATCAGATGCAAGTGGATTAATTAAAAGCAGTAAGATTTATTATGATCCAAGCATGAAATTAGATGTTAATGCTACATCGATTGAAAACAGAAATGAGGTGCACCAGTGACTGGCCATTGGTCTGGGTTAGCAGAATTCTGTATCAGGAAGCCTTAGCCCTGTACTACAGGGAAGTAACAATTTTTTCTGGCCTCAGCTGCATGTATTCATTTAGCATTTAACATTATGGGGCTAAACACATTCTGTATAGCACAGGAGGTTATCCCTATTCTGTAGATTTGACCATTTAAGGGTAAAATGAGCAACCAAAGCACAGAGGAAAAAACATCTCCAGAGCAGGATAAAAATGGACGTTCTGGGCTCCATTCTGTTGCCTAAACCTTGTGCTTCCTGCGATTTGAGATGCCTTGAAGTATCCCGAGTGTGTGTCCTGTAATTTCAGATAGCACTGCAATGAGTCCTCTGTTTAAATCCCAGTAAATCTGCAGAGGTGACCCTTAGCTGGTGTTTCTTTTTTGCTCCCTCCACCAGCTTTTAAGAGACCCCATTAACTTTTAGATATTTAGAGCTGTTTTTCTAACTTGCCCCTTTTTTAGCTTGTGTTGTTTAAAAACATTTACGTTACTCTTTTAGATACTGCTAAGTATTCGTTGCCTGTTAACATAGGGAAGAGGGTAACAACTGTTACAAGAGCAACAGGGGAAAAGTCCCACAAAAGCAAATGTTCCCACTTTGGAAGTTTTCTCAAAACTTGTGTTATTTACCCTTCAAAAAATGTTTAGAGTAATTGCATTTCACTTTAGTTCTGGATTACCAGCAGTGCTTTACAGAAATATTTGTCTTAAAAGGAAGCAAGCAGAAATTCTTACTGCATCTCATTATTTGGTGACTTCCTATTTTTTGCCTTCTTGGTTAAGACCCAGACGATAATGCAAATGATAACAGCTGCCAAGATTGCTCCAATTAATGCTCCAGCAACAATACCACTGTCTGAATCTGGAAAGAAAAAAAAGATTATTTGACCTTTTTTAAAAGTAGTAATATAGCAACATCCCATGGAAATTTAGTGCAGGAGCCTTTGGCAAAAAGAGGCATTGGTTTCAAAGAACTACTTCCAGGTGTGAGGCCAAAGATTCTCTAGGAAAGTGTGAACTGTGCTGATGTGATCTTTGTTGCCTCTTTTCTTGTTGGTTAGCTCTCTATCCCAACAAACTCTCTGTTTATGGCTGGCTAAGGGAAACTTTAGTTGAAACACTGCCAATAGCTAAAAGCCTTTGCTCTTCAGTCCTGGCGAACACATTCTGAAATTCAAGTTGCCTTTATTTCTGTCTTTCAACTGAGATGTAAAATGTGTGCTCTGCTCATTTGTGAGCCTCTAAAGCCTTCTGGGCAATCCCGTGGTGTAAAGGAGAGCACTCTGGACTCTGAATCCCAAGGTTGTGAGTTCGAGTCTTAGTGGGACTGTCCCCTGGCAGTTAAAGCCTCCCTGCCATCCCATCCTGTCAGATCTCGGATGCTCAGCAGGGTCAGCCCCGGTCAGTACCGGGTGCTGTGACAGTCCCGAGGACTTCACTGTCACTGTCCAAGCTTGCTCAGCCGTGGCAAATGGACCTCAGGACTTAAACGGTGGGGCCAGTTCTGCACACGCTGTGCCTCACCTAAAACATCCACTGCGCAGGCTGGAAGGGCACGTGGGGAGAGCCCTTCCCAAATCGTCGTTCACAACGTTTGACCATACATACATACATACAAAGCCTTCTATTTTCTCTTCAGTGCAGCTTCCCACTCTGACCTGCCATTTTCAGGTCATAGACCACTGAATCATTGAGTGACCATTTCAGGGACATCTCTCATGGCTGGTTGTACAACTTAGGCTTGGCTCTTGTTAAATATTACTGGTTCTATGAAAAATCTGCATGCAGGTGTGGTAGACCACTGCTTGAGCACAGTCAGGATAAGGTATTCTGTGACTGCAGTATCTTCAGCCAGTGGTTACATCTACAGTGCCCCAGCCCTTGTACTACCATGTTTCAGTGATGGTTTTAATTTCTGGAGTGGGGGGACCTCAGTGAGACTGTTGGCTGGAAGAAATTGCTCAAAACTCCATGTCTGTCCATTCTTAGTAAAGGCTCTGCAGTCAGAACCAGGTCCAGCTTCTGCTCCCTGTGGGCAATTAAGCTGGAGATGTTAAATGAGTTTTCTAGGTCAGTGTAAATTCTGGGCATGCCTGAATGAAAACTCCGGAGCTCTCCAAATCCTGTTCTGTTCTTACATGAAAAAAAATCCATGCTTCAAAGTTGTTAGGGCATTTTCCTGCAAGCTGTGCATGTCCTACATCAAAAAAGTGATTACTTTCAGGCTTTAAACTTACGTTTTGCCGTTAGGTCAAGCTCACAGGTGCTGTTCCCCAGGGTGTTGCTGGCTATGCACCGGTAATAGCCAGTTTCAAAGGTGGTGAGGTTGCCAATGTAAAGAATGCCAGTGTTTGGATCTGTGACAAACAAGGAGCAGGTACAAATTACTGTTTTTATTCTGCAGAGGCAAACATTTCTCTGCAGTTGGTAACACTGAGAGCTATTCAAAGATTAGAAACAGGGTTCTCTGATTATTTGGTTATTTGGGGTTTTTTTATATTCTTTAAATAAAAACCATTTACCTTCCTTGACAATTGCTCCAGTGGATTCTGCAGGGGTGTATTAGAACATGAGCAGGAGGCCTCTACTCTGCCAACCACTCTGGCTGATGTTCTACCCACACTGATACTGTGGTTGTTTGCATAACTTCACAAATGAAAATGTAACAGGTACTGAAAATTTTTTGGATGGAAGAGTGTCCTAGCACTTAGATTACAAATTGATTTTACTTAATCCAATTTCACGTAAAATTTCAAGGGAAGAGAGATGTAAAGGCATAAATATTTCTTCGATTTTAACAATTTGATGGTATAGATAAGACTTCAACATGCCACACATTTTTTTATTAAATAGAAGAAGCGTCCTCTGTTTTGACAGCTGTTGGTCAATTTGAATAAGTAAAAGTACAATTTTGTGATATTCACCATTGGAAGAGGAGGATAAATTTTAATTAGCCAATATGATACACAGTGTTTGAAATGCTGGTACTGGGGAATGTCAGATCTTGGGTAGAGTACAATAATCCTGCAGGTACGTACTAAATTGTTCAGTCACAGGCTTGAGGGTGTTCTCCTCGACTCTGTACCAGCGGTAGGTGGGACGAGGCAATCCTTCCTCACATCTGCACAGGAGGTAGATTAGATGGCCTTTTTCAGGTGTTCCTTCTATTTTGCAGAAAGGTTGTGACGGTTTGACTGTAAAATAGCAATGGGGAGAAGAGACACGTCGTGAGCACATACCTGAGGCTGCAATAACCCACCTTGAGTTCTGGTATGTGCTGCTACCAGTAAAGAACTCCATCTACAGATTTCCATCCATGAGCAGAGTCTTATCTATGGATATGACCAAAGCCTCTCACATAAAAAATTGAGTAATATTAAATATATGTACATGGCCTAGGATACAATATTCTTTTCCATTTACATACTGACTTATTATGGAGGTGTTGAGACAAAGACTATCAGTTATTTTCATTATAACAGGCCACTCAATATTTGTGATAGACCATTCTGCCACATAGAAGCATCGTTTTCTTTAGGGACATGGCAGGAACTTTTCCACAGAGAGGGAGAGGATCAAGGCCTGATTCTTCAGTATATTACAGCTGTGGAGGAAATAAATCAACTATAATTCTGTTAAAAAGTATATCTGTTTTGATTTCATTTCCTCACTTTTCACACAAGGGAGGATTCTGCCTCCACTTACACCTATTATTTTTCATTTCCTACCTACAGATGTGCTGTTGAGGTTCTTTAGAGCACTGTCAGGGAAACTCAACCATCAATGAATGCAGCCCAGTTTTGTGTGCATAAATGAACAACCTTTCTTGGACTTCATGTGAAAAGTGCAATGTCTAGCTCAACTGCTCCGAGATTTACTACTTATCTTGGGAATTTTAGATAAGAATTATCAGTAATAGTTTGCTTTTCAGAGGATGAGTTTACATATGTCTTTTTCTTATCCCTGGAAGACAGGCAAGTGAGGTTGGAATTCTGTTCTCTTATGACTGTGATTCGTCACTCTGACCAAGTATGAATTCTCAAGATAATTAGTGATTAGGTGGGGTTAGTACAAACTTTTATCCTATGAGGATGTAAAATATCTCATTCCACTGCTTTTCATCCTTTCTGTCCTGCCTGTTCATGTTTGAAGTATTGCTTTCTTCCATCCAAGGCACACTTTCTATTACTTCCCTCTAACTCATGATGTTTCTAGAGCTCTTGGGAATTGGTGTGAGCCAGAACTCTTGGGCTGTACTGCTGCCTCTCCCTGGATTTATGCAAATCACCATGACTGACATTAGGTAAAATTAGTGAAATTTTGGTCTTTACCAGGGCTGCACGTAATGGTTTTAGAGAGAAGTTGTCACTCGCAGCTAAAAGGGTGTTTTATTTTAATCAAAGCTAGTATCACTCTGAAAAACAGACTGTAGTTGGGTAATTCCAGCTACCCTCTTACCTGCTTGCATTAGGTAAGTTTTCGAGAGCACAAAGTGAATCTGAAGGCTGCTGGTGGGAGATGAGATTTGGCTGCAGGTCTGGCCAGGGGCTGTGTGTGATGGAAGCAGGTCCACCCTGGCTGGAGCTGGAGGGCAGCGCGGCTGAGCCGCCCTGGAGCACCGGGTCTGTGCTGGGCAGCACCAAGCCTGGCCCCGCAGCACAGGCTTGGGTACCACAGCTCTGCATTCCCTCTGGCCTGTGTGTTCTGAGCAGCATTTCATAACACAGGAAGAAAACGACAATACAGCGATGGAGAGGGAAGGCACTTACCCAGCACACTGACTATGACAGATTTTTGACTCTGTTCAGCATTGCCCTGAGGGCTGAAAACTTCACAGGTGTAGGAACCGGTGTCTGAGGGCTGCATGTTGGAGATTGTGATTGATGCATTCCCTGGACCTGTTGCAGCTGTTATCCTGTTCTTAAATGCTCCATAGGAGTAAGACTGGCCTCCTGAATAATAATAGATCTGTGATAAAGAATCAATTGTTAGTTTAATAACAAGAGATCTTGCTGCTTTGTTTGCTACTCATAACATAGTATTTTTGATTAAGCCAAGTAATGTCACCCCCTTTCTTAGCCCTTTCCCAAGGAAGCAGAAATAAAAACATTATACATTTGAATGTATACTTGTAATGGTTCTTAAAAGACAAGCTTTTCAGAAATGGCATTTTTTTTAATTGTGTAATTGACCGTAGCTAGATCAAAACAAAGGTGAGACCATTTGCCATCATGTGACCATTCTATGAAAAAATGCTGTCATGGACAGTGAATAGTGGTATCCATTGAAATACTGATAATTTGTGATATTATTAATAAGAAGCTCAGTAGAAGATTATGGTAAGGATGGACCTGTCATTGCAAACACTGGGTGACTGCAGAGCTTTCCAAGCACAGAAGATGGCAAACAGAAATGACATGAATTCACAATATATAGCTCTAAGCAAACAAGGCACCTGATCTGTTGGCAGTACATCTGTAAGCAGAAAGAATGCACTACAAGAACAGCAGCAGAGTTCATCCCACATGCAATGAGAGCAACCATGCTGTTCTCTTTGTGTCATCAGCATTGGAGACAGTGTCATGATCTATCTTGTTTTCTTGAGTTTATACCAGAGAAGGAAGTCAAGAATACCTCTTGGCCTCAGTGCTTGGAGGGGCACCTATGTGGGATCAAGAGGTTCCCCTTTCACTAAACTGTAAAAAAGTTTTGCAGAATGATAGACATAGTAAGGATAAATGTGTCTAAGGAATGCAACATTTGCTCCTAAATAAAATTACAGTTTAACCTTGACTGATTTCACTGACTTCAGTAGCATTGATTGCTCTTAACAACACTGTGGAGAAGAAGTGGCCTCATAAGCCTGAACCTGTTGTCTGTTCACAGAAAGGAGAAGTAGAACTATGTTCATTGTGGACACTGGGTGGCAGTTCAAGGCCTGGGCCCTGAATCTGTTTAGGAATTGCTGTATATCATCTGCTCTGGGGTAAATACAATAGTTCTCAAGGAGTACCCACATTGTCCAGTCTAGCTCTGCTCTGAAACCAAGTCTGAAAGAACAAAGCTAATGTGGAAAACCATGATTCATTATTTTCCTCAGATGTTAATGATAGCATTTTATAGAAGTGACAGTATTTGGAAAAGGCACTATGTTCCCCAGTGTCTACATGCACAAACTAGGCAAAGTGAACAGTTCCAGCACACTCAGTCTTTTCTTTAAACTCATGAGAGGTAACAATATAGAATTGCAGATCGTGACCCAGATAGATATACCATTGTTCCTACTGGCAGTCCAGAATCAGCACTGTAAATGTATTTATTGAAGTTGAACTAACAGCATGTTTTTATGGGAAATAGTGAGAAAATGCTTGTCAGAAAAAGCTTCACAGACTCCTCTGAAATGCCATTCACACCTGAGTAGTATCAAAATTTCCTTTTGGTCAAAGTTCCCTGCCTTTTAGGGACCCTGCAAATCCCCAGGCAAGAAGTATAATTTGCTTTACTTTGCAGATCAACTGATTGCATTTTGAATTAAGAATATTTATTCTTAATTCTATTTATCCACCCTGATATGATATTGACTGAAGTCTTTAAGCAATGTTATCTAAAAGCCTTTATTAGCTTAAGGCAAGGTACACCCCCAAACTGCCAGAGCACAGCTGGTTTATGCAATGATCTGGCTTTGAAATGAAGGTCAGACCCAGGCTGCACAGCACCAGCAGCTCCAGGACTGCAGCTTGGCCCCATCTCAAGTGCAGTTTTGCTTACTCCTCAGCCAGTCTTTATCTTTCCCTGCCCCAGCTTTACAAACAGCAGGTACCATTGTTGCAGGGCTCTGAACACCAAAGCATTCCCAAGGTGTGGAACACTTGGTGTTGCAGAGAGGAAGCATAAAAGCTCTAGGGCTAGCACAGTGACAGACTCAGTTAGAAAGTCTGATGAAGAGCTGGAGAGACCCCCTAGTTTCCATTGTTTGCATGTGATACCATCAGTTTTAAAACTGACTTTATACTTTGCAAATGTCTAGAGATGGATCTCCATTGCAAAACTAGAGTCTGGATATACAGCCTTGTATTCCCAAGGGAAGGAGAGTGTCCAAAATAGGGAGTTTGGTTTAAACAAATTGCTCATCAAAAACCAGGTCTGCCTAGAATTACAAAAACACACTGGCCACACTGATCTAATTTGACATTAGCTGAGTATGAGCAACAACAGAGTGTTACTTATCACTGTTTGAAGTTACCAGAACTGTGACTTCTGCCTTCAGACTCCTCTTAAGCTGATGTCCCTAGATAGCTCTCAACAGTGATGGGCTGGATTTCCATCTCCACTCCCTCAGCTGCACCTGTTGTTGTGGGGCAGTGGGAGAGCTTCCATCAGCTCTTTAGTTTCACTAATGTGAAATTAAGGCCTACAATGATCTAAGTGAAGTAATGTGTGTCTTACCACAGCATGAGAGGAGTGGCAGGCCCTTCATACCCTACTAAAAGGCCCGATTTCTGGGAAAAGGAGCTAAATTCTGCTCACTCTACCTCAGAGTGATTTGGGATTTATGTGAGAGTAAAGAGTAGAGGGAGGTGCCCACTGAGAATTAGCTTAGCCACAGCACATGTTCCTGGGAAATGGGACTGGCACTATGAGTCTGAAATGCAGTCAGGGCGTGCCAGTAAACACTATAGAGGAGCAAGTGCTCCTCGGAATATTTGACCTGAAGTCAGGGTGAATTACATGTTTAAGTCCTCATACAATGCACTGAAAAATCAACCTCCTGTGTTCTCTCTTCTGACTGAATGAATGCAGAGAAAATATTTTGTGTGCACTGTTAAATCTGAGGCAGGTGTCAACACAGCAGACTATTTTTTCTCTTCATGGATTTACACAGAGTCTTTCTGGTTTGGATTTTTTTTCAAGTATAAATACAAAGGCAGTGGAACATCCTCAGGTAATGCATTCAGTTCCTCTGCAAGCTCCTGCCTGTTCTCTGTTCTGCTCCTGTTTGATGCTTATCTCACTGGCTCTGGAGTTCATTGCCTGAAGGAAGGTGGTAAACACCAAAAAGGCTGAGTAATGTTGTGATTAATTACTGAGTGTATGTCTTGTCCCAGAGGCATGATTCGATTGTGTACACAGGAAATTTCATTTAGAGGAACGTGTCTCAGTTAGTTGGTTCTGAATTCATAGCCCATTTTAAACAATACACTCAAAATGGCTATTTTAAACCTCAAAGTGAGTTTATGCTGTCCTTGAAAAGCTCATTTGTGGCTTTCACAAAACTGAAAAGAAACTCTTTGAAAAAATGTTTCTGTTCCAATTCAAAAGCAAAAAACCTCTTGTTTTCTGTTGAAGATATGGAAGACTATTTTTGGGCAACTGACAGTGGACACACATCTCATTGACATTTCTTTCCATTTTAGCTAAAATGTGTGTATGGGAAAACTGTATTTAGTCAATGGTAGGCTTCTCTGAAAGCCTTTTAATTTGATATAATAAATATACTTTAAGTGCACCATCGTGAATGCAAAAAAATACAAAGGAAACCTGTTCTTCTCTTGAAAAATTACGCTTTTTTATGTCCTGAAGCAAATCATGAGCAGCTCTAGTGAAGTCGATGATTTACCAGAGTAGAAACAATCTTGAGGGTGCAGTAATTGTTGCTGATTTTCCATACCAGCTAGTTTGCTCAGGCAAATTTTTATATAAGGGTGCCTTTTCACATTTCATGGGAGCAGCTGGCTGGGATGACTAATCAAACAACTGACAGAAGAAAGAGCGGAGATTATCACTCCTAAAACTGCAGTCCCCAATAACTTCACAATCTGCAACATTCTGCAAAACAGCCAAGTTGCCCAGAAAACATCTCCCTGACCTTAGAAAGGGTTGCAGTTTAGTTGGTCAGTCAGCCTGTGGGTCAGGTGGTGCCTGGAGCTGCTGTCAGCAGCCACCCATCCTCCTGGGCTTCCTAAGGCAGTGGTGCAATTACTCTGCATTTCCACAGTCAGTCTCTGCTGCAACCAAGAAGAGGATTTTGGCTCACAGACTTCCAAGGTAGTTGGGTGCATTATGCATGTACCTGTTTGGGGTAGCTGGGTTACAATCAGGCCAGGGAATTGGGAATTAACATACTCATTTGGAAGAAAATCTTGATAATTTCAATGCACTCCAGATGATGGAGACAATGTTTATTTGTGTCTCAAATTCTGGAGGATCTGCGACAAGTCTTTCTCTTCTCTTTTAGCCTGATTTGTGGATACACTGCTCCTCTTCTAGAGTCATAGAATCATAGAATTGATTGCGTTGGAAAAGACCTCTGAGATCATCAAGTCCAACCCTTGAGATCGTCAAGTCCAACCCTTGGTGAGGAGAGTTTTTGCCTGCAGAGGAAGCAGTTGGCAAAGCTGATGCTGAGTTGAGGATTTTCAAAGGCTGCCAGATGTTTGTCAGAGTGTGAGGAACACAACTGCAGGTTTTCTTCATACAAATTCTATAGAAAGATCTTCCTTAGGGTGTGGAGGGGGTGTGTGAAAAAGCAGGCAGTAAATTAGGAGAAACATTCTTCCATCTGCTTCCTTTCTTCTCGGGACAGGACAAATATATACTAGGATTTGCATAAATGCTTGTCTTTCAAATGTCTGTGGGTGGATTCATTCATAATTTCCAGGTCAATACTCCTCACATCCCCCATCTCCTGGAGTTGCTGCATCACATTGCTGGGCATGCCCAGTGCACATGGATAGCAAAGTCAGCAAGTGAGATGTACTTGAATGTTACAAAGTGTCCACTTAATCTCCTCAGAACTCTTGACTTTTTGACTGGGGGGCAGTTTCAGGCCATGACTTCCTTTCCGATTTCCTCCCCTAGCCCCTTCTCCCTTTCCCCCACCAGCACATGGAAAGCTGGAGCATCCTGTTCCCTGACATTTCTCAAGGCTGATGGATTCAGTGTGTGACTCACAGTCTTTGCCTGGAGAGCTGGAAAGCCCAGGCATTCAGAGGGTCCCAGCACTGGGCTGGTTTATCATTTTCTGTCTGACATTTTCTCAAGCTACCAGAAAAAGAGCTGTTAAAGTTTCTTTCTCACTGATAAAAGTACAGGAAGATATTAACAACTTTACTGGTTTGAGAGCATGATCTGTTGAATTCTGAGGACAGGCAGAATTTATAAAATAACAAGGAATGTTATCACTCCCTTAAGGATCTTACCATCTAATTAGAAAATAAATGCCACACACTCAGAATGTTAATGAAGGCTCAAGGCTCAGACTCTGAACTTGACTAGATAAGAAAGGAAATGCTCACACGTGCATTGGTTTCCTTGACGTGTGTCACATGACTGAGTCTGGGCCCAAATGCCTTATTTCACCCACAGCTTCTTTTCACACATTTTTGCCACAACTGATCTGCCCGAATGTAGCAGGGATATTATACCCTTCATTACTGGGATTTTTACATGGGTAATCAAGGATGTTAACAATGACTAGGAGTGTCTTGTTGCAATAGCGTGTTGAAGAAGAAAGGGAGGGAGTCAGAAGCCTTTAGAGGATTAATCATTCAGCAGCTTTAACTGGTGCAAAATATTTTTGAGGAGCAGCTCTTTGATGTTCTCACAGTGAATAATTCCAACAGTGAATCAAGAACAAATGTGTTTTCTCAGTGCATTTGGTGTGACTGCTCTTCAGCAGTTATTATTAGACCTCAGTTTACATTGGGTTGTGCCCTGTACTTCATGGTGAGACAGGAATCCCACTGCAGTCAAAGACAGTTTGGAATGGATTACAGCTGGAACACTGAGCTGACAGCTGAGAGGAAGCCAGTTCAGCAGGCAACTCAGTGTCCTCTATCCACTTCACCTCAAAATATTTTTATATTCTATAAAGCAGATCCAGGATGATTTTTCATCCCTGTGTAAATTTATAGCCCCAAGTTTGGGCTATCCAGGCTTGCTCACATTCAGCCCAGAGACTCCTGGTGTGTGGACATGCCTTTCAGATACCCTTTGGGTAGAATATTCCTGAAGGTGCTAGTTCAGCCACCTAAAATAGCTGTGGAGGAAAAAACCCAGAATGGCTATATACAAAATAATTTTGATAGAGAAAAATGCAATAAAAATTAGGGTGAATTAAAAATTCTGAATCATACATCTAATTCAGCTTATTTCAGTCATGTGCTAGTTTTAAGATTTTAATCCAGAACATGAATACAGTTTCCATGGTAGCATAATCTAGTAGAAGCTATTTAGCTCTTTTTTTCCCCTTAAGATTATGGTGATTGTTTTCTTACCTTGTATCTCCAGCTACATCTTCCCCGTGCATCTGTCACATACACCATCTTTTGACAATGACTGACTGACTTTTCATCCATACTCAGAATACCGTGACACGGGGAATGCTGTATTTGAGTAAAAATGTGCTGATCTGAGAGTTAAATGAGACTTTAAACGTTCCCCCAAAATCAAAGAGCCTCCTCTCCACACAGCTCCCCACCTGCCATCAGTGCTGACCACAAGGGCAGGGTGCCTTGTGTACAGCATATTTTGCAGAAGACATCTCGAGCCTTGTCAATCACAAGATACAGTAGAATCCTATTTCTAAGTTTTACCTAAAATTAGGCAAACTAAGATTGAAGTCTAGTGTTTGCACCAAATACCCTAGTTACAAGCTGATCATTTTCTGCTTGTCTGGATTTTCCTTTGTGATAAGCACAGGCAGTCCACCATAGTCCCACTGACATCCAGGGAGTCACTCCAACTGCAGTGACATGACAACAGCATCTCCATTCCTCTGCATCGGAGGTGTTGCCTCTGCTTTCCAGGAAGCTATTCCTTATCAGTCCCTGCTCAGTCATCTAAGTGCTAGATAAAATTCAATTTTAAAAAATGACCTCTAGGCAAAAAGAAATGCTCTTGTATCAGAGAGGCCCTTTCCAGGAAGTTTTCCTGTACCTCTTCAGGATGTGCTGCACACAGGCTCATCTCTGCTCGTGGGCTGAATGGACTGCCTTGCTCCCACGCTGGTGTCCCCAGTGGCACTGACAGCCTTTGCAACACATGCTCTCAGTTGTTTGTGGTTGAAAGCCCGTGATGTGGTGCCAGGAACTGTTCATATTGCATGGTGAGAAATTTATTCTTTCAAAAGTTTTTATGGAAACCTCACACTTAGAGGGCTGGCTGGCCCCTGGCTCTCACATGGTAGCCCAGTGCCCACAGCCATGCCTTGCTTTGTGCTGGGCACCAGAGTTGTGCTGGCATTGGGACTACTGATAATCTGAATTTGGGGGTTCAGGGTGAAAGAAGCCAACACAGCTGTGCTGAGATCACTCTTCTTGCCTCTTTTTCCTTCCTTGGGCTTTCCTTCCCTGCCCCCTGTTGCTGAACAATGTGCCACAACTGTGCTCACTCCCAGTGGAGACTTTGCAAAGTGGCTCCTTAGGCCTGCAATGCTGGGACTGAGGACCAGGAGCAGAGTTCTGAGGGAGCAGTGCCATCCTCCTCTTCTGAGGGGGTACAGTGAGACCCTCCTTGCCCCTGTCCACAGCGTGCTACTGTCTTGGTAGTACAGACATGAGAAAAGGACAGTGCAGGATGAAAGCCAATATATAAAATAAATGGAGAATAGTCTTCTTGTTATGTGCTGCCAACACTCTTCCCCTCTCAATTGCCCATCAGAAATTTTACCAAATCAGTGTCAATGTCAGTGTTCACAAATATTTCAAGCTCACTTTTTTTAGAGAACATTTTCATAGGAAGTCCATCAATAATTCTATTTCTCCTACAATTAACAGGCATCCATGACCTTTACTCATCTAGTGAATTTAAAATTTCAATCAAGAATTCTGTCCTGGGCACATCTTGGGTAGCCATGCAGTGTCCCTGATAATTTCACTGACTTAGCTGTGGGTAGCCTGGGCTGGAGGCTCAAGGTGTGGCCCTGGTTGGGTTCAGGAGTTGTGTGTAGCTTTGCAAGGCTGTAGCCTCGCCTGTGCAGAGTCAACAGAGGCTCCAGGCTTTCAAAAATTTACTTAGGTGCTTTACCCTGAGGCCAGCTGAGTGACTCAGAGCATGAAATGAAGCACAGATGTAGGTCTTAGCAGGAGCTGAGACTTCACCTTTTGAACCAGGCCATGCTGTGATGTACCCTGGGTAAGCTGAATAAATAGTGTTTGCCTCAGTTTTTCTAGATGTAAAATAGAGATAGCTCAGTATTGGAAAGTCCTCAAAATCCTTGGCTGGGAGTTATTATTAAAAAATTAAATTTATCATTAAAGGACATGTTGCTAATGGCTATGGGGAAAGAAGAAACAGTTAAAAAATACTTATGGCATCCTATAGTTCTAGCCTGGTGGGGGTTGGTCTCTTCTCCCAGGCACTCAGCAATAGGACAAGGGGACACGGGCTCAAGCTCTGCCAGGGGAAATTTAAGTTGCATCTCAGAAAAAAATTCTTTGCAGAGAGAGTGCTCAGGCACTGGAATGGGCTGCCCAGAGAGGGGGTGGATTCCCCATCCCTGGAAGTTTTTAAAGTGAGCTTGGCCGTGGCACTGAGTGCCATGATCTGGTAAAGGGACTGGAGTTGGCCCAAGGGTTGGACTTGATGATCTCAGAGGTCTCTTCCAACCCAATCGATTCTATGATTCTATTCTATGATTCTATTTCACATTATTTTATTCTTACATTATTGAGTTCAATTGAGGGGAATTACTTCTACTGGAGAAACTTCTTAGGAGAAAAGCAGAGTTAGGCTCAATTAGTGAAAAGGTCTATATTCACACACTATATATAAATGAGCTGCCTTCAAAACAGTGCTGTGAACACCTGCCACTGCTGTTTGCTGCCTGCCTTTCCCTGGTGCTGCCTGGGAGCTGCCTGTTGGTGGCATTTCCTCAGTGCCGCTGTAACTGCCATGGCTGAGCTGCTGAGCACCTGCACCTGCACGGGGGGAGGAGGGCAGGGGTACCAGGGGCTGAAAACACCAGAACCAGCAGCAAGACACAAAACCAGCCTGACAAAGGCTGTGCTGGGAGGCAGGTCTGCATCAGGCCCACAGAGTAATGCACAGCATGGCCTCACCTTGAGGCAAGGTAAAATCTCTGGAATACTCAGGGACATTAAATTAACACTGGCCCTAGTCCTGGCCCTGGTCTTACTGAGTTCACTCCAGACAGGACTGTACCTGAGCCTACACATCTCAAAACACTGCAAAATCTGTCATATAAGTGGCAGTGAAAAATAAAGGGCTGCCTATGACCTCTGCTTATTACATGCCATGTCCTAGAAACTAGTAATTTAAACCTCCCATTCACTAATGCTTCAAGCCAAAACTGTCTTAATGACGTAAATTTGCCTTAATTAATTGTGATGTTCTACAGTTTGCTTTATTTGCTGCCACTGTAGAGAGAAAAGGCCATATTCTCAATTATTTAAATAAACAGTATTTATTAAAATCAAGGGTTTTTTTCCACCCATACTTGTTATAGAGAACATCCCTTCTGCTTAATCTTATTATTGTGAATATACTGCCCATGTGAATAATAGAGTCATCAAGACATCTAACATTTAGTAAGATGTCAGGAATATTTAAATATGTAGCAGATGGGAGAAATAAATATATTTTCTGCAATTTTCTTTTTTAAAAAATTCTAAGTCTCCATCATCAAAATATTTCACAGAAATTTCCAGCTTTCAAAAATGGAATTTGAAAATGTTATCCATTTAGTTGCTGAAAAAACTGGCAAATTTTGAATAAAGCCAGAAATGTTTGTTTATTACAGACATGTTAGAAGAATCTAAATATCTCATAAAATTAAATAATCTTATTTTACTTAGAATGCAAGCTATTGTTGTGGTATTCAGTAAAATATGGTGCCAGTTTTTTCAATATAGTTGGTTTTGTCACCTTATCAGCATATTAACTATGTTTTTGACTTGCATTTTGGTATTATTTTACCTAAACAATGAAAGCCAAAGCTGGCAATCTCCTCTATTGCCATGCATATGTTTCCTACTTGGAACAAAATGTGCCACTTAATGCACCTACATGCCAGGCTACTGGGGCAAAGCCAGGTTTGTAGAGAGATTATTTTTCTTGTTTAAACTTGTAGTGGAAAATCACACAGGCTTTCAGGATCTCAGTCCTTTCTGAAACTCAGAAAAGTCACCAGCCTGAAATAGAAATAGCAGCCTCATAGGGAAGGAGGGTAAAAATCTGATTTCATGTTCATCTGTATTGTAATTTCTTAAACCGTATTTTCCACAGGCAGTCACAGTCCTTTCTTCCCAGTGTTTGCATTAACACCACTAATTCTATTGTGAATAGGTTCAAAATGGTAAGAAATTGCTATACTGTGGTAAAAGGATGCAGGGTCAGGTAATACAAGACTGACTGGGTTGCTGACAGCATTTTAGAAGGAGCGGTGCCCCAGCTCTGCAGCTCTTCAGGCACAGCCCAGGCTCACAGCAGCAAAGGGGACCCCTCGAGGTTTGTTGGGCCCCACAGCCCGGGAGAGCTGGCACTGCAGTGAGAGGAGAGTGTATCTTGGTGTTCAGGGAGAGTGGGATTACCCATGGCCGTGGCCTTTCCAGACTGAACTGACTTTATTTAATGAAAAATGAAAGTCATCCATTGCAAATGTGTTGCAGTGTGAAAGTGAATTTACCATGAAATTAGTCTCAGGCAGGGGAAAACCAGCTGCAATTTTTCCCAGTGTTATTTCTCACAGTCCTTATAGGCATGGCTTTCCCATTGACTGCAGGGAGAGCTGCAGAAGCCAGGAGTGAGCACTGCAGGGATTGATCCATAATTCCCTGACATTTGATAGTCTTACATCAGTTAGTTCTTGCTGAGCATATTCTGAACCACCTCCAGTATTTTATGATTATAATTCTCCAGGGGTACTTTTCTCATCATTGGTTACAGTTTACAAATGGTTTTCCCCTCCTATATCTCTTGAAACTGTGTGATTCTCCCTCTAAGATACTTATAACTACAATCTGCTTATTTCTCTTGGTTGTGGCCAGAAAATGTATGGCATCTATGGTCCTGCAATGTGGAAAATTTGACACAAGTAGAACAGAGATTCTAACCAAACCTGAAGAAGATGGGCTCAATCCTATCTCAGTTCTGTACTTCCCACCTGAACAAGTGATTAAAATTGAAGATGTAACATACTGGATCAAAATTATAATATATTGTACTATGTACAGCTTAGGAAACCTGTAGCTACCGCCCTTTCATGAATAATTCTTCATTTAATAAAATAGTTCTAACTTGAAAGCAAACAATTAGTAACAGCTACTCATACAATTAATCAGGCAAGGTGTGCATACATCAGTCTGGCATTCAGCTAGAGTCAGAATTTGGGATGGGCCCAGGTTTGTTCTTGGCACTGCCACAGGCTTTATCTGTGGCTGTGATACACTGCAGGAGGGTAAGCAGTTCTTTCTTAGGTTAAATTGCCATTTCCTACATATTGGCTACTGCTGTTCAGTGCCAAATGTGTTACATCCTGCACTTTCTGCAAATTACATTCTGCTATAATGGATAAACCAAACAGAAAGTTTAACTCTATTAACAGTGGCAAACCTCCTATTGTAATATTATTAGAAAATTAATGAATGTGACAAGAATATCCTCAGTGTGGACTGTGACACTCCTCTAAGTCAAATCTCTTTACATCAACTCTCAGCTGTAACACCAGGCAGGAGGATTGAGATTTTTAAAAAAACATTGATAGCAATGGGATAAAAGCATCCTGATTGTTTCACAGGCACAAGCCTTACTCCAGGGCATGGGGAAAAAATTCCTATCCTCTTCAAGGATGCAATAACACTTCTAATCAGCATTTCTTCTTATAAAGGAAGGTGTTTCTGACTGCTCAGCGCCTGTCAGGACTGAGCTGATGGGAATTTGCACCCTGTGTGTTATGCTGCGGGTGAAATTAATTTCCCCACCAAAACAGAAGTTTGAACAGTAGTGTGAGTACGTGGAGGAAGTTACACATCCCATCCCTGCCTCCTTCCAGGCAGACCACGCTGCTCTGCGAGGTGTTGACAGCCACGGGGGAGGCTCAGGCAGTGGTTACTGCCTGTGGCTGTCAGGTATTGGTGTCCTTCACAATCCCCGGGCTGCCTCCGGGCTGCCACTCCAGCATTCCACACGTCTCCTGACACCCCCGGGGTGAGGTGCTGGTTGGCTTTGCAGCCTCTCGGGTTCTCGGCAAGGGCAGGGAACGTTTGCCTTTAATCTGTAATTGTTCTGCTTCCGCAATGACTGCTGCGGGATGCCATAAAATACCAATGCGAGTTTGCTGTGGTGAAATTCCTGCCTTAACAACTTTGTGCAGAGTCCTGCCCAAGCAGTCCCTGCCCGCTTTGTGCTGATGGGCCATTGTCAGGCATCGTTCCTCTCACTGAGCCACCGAATCGAGGAGCTCTCGTTTGACCCTTAAATGTGAATGCATTGTCATAGGCAAGGGCGTCTCACCAGGAAAGCAGCCTTCACAATGGCAGGAAATATCTGCCAGACAAGAGAAAAGGGAGCTGGTCCAGGGGCTGCAGTGCTTCTGTGATTTTTGGACACCTGGTTTTGCTTCATGCTTCCTGTGTGACTTGGAGCAAGTCATTTGAGCATCTAAATCACTTTTTTTTACTTTCTTATCACTTTCTAAAGGAATTCAGGATGCCAGTGGGATCTGTGAGCCCAGATAATTTGTACATCTACCCCTAACTTTCACTGCATCACAGTCCTTAGTCTTTAGGGTGCGAACACCAACACTACCTGCCTCCCTGATCTGTAGTAAGGATAACCCTATCAAATGTAACAAGATTCTTTCAGGACTTAAAGATATCTTAAAAATAATTTCATAGGAATAATAAATAAATGTCTTACGGTGTGCAGCTGGCTCTCTTTGGCACTGTAAAAGCTCCACTGAATAAAGAAATTTCCCAGCGGTTCAGAACTCGTGTACGTACAGAGGAGGGTTGCGTTTCCACCTGTAGTGACATTCACTGTCTTCTGGGGGACAGTCACCACAACAGCGCTGACGTGGCCTGTGGGCAGAAAGTGTGGTGAGGAGAGATCAGCCAGGGCTGGCCCTTGGAGCTGTGCAGAAGTGCCTCACTCGCTGCGTTATCAAAGGAACCCACAGGACACGTCTAGTTTGTCTCCTTTTCAGTAATTTCCCTTAGGCTTTGTGTGAACATGTCAGTGATAACAAGATGGGAGTGGGTAAAAGCTGGCAAGCAAATAAATCCCCCAGAATACCTGTGCCCTTGCAATGAATATTATTCTGAAAAAGCAGAGTTCTTAAACCCATACTTGTTCTCACTTGCAGATACTCATCTTCCCACTAAGCTTGTGGCTAAACTGAACCTTTCTTCTGCACTCGCAGTGCTCTCCTGCACTTGCACTCTCATTCACAGCTGTGTCTTGCCCTCTTTTACAGCCTTTTTGGAGGTTTTTTGCCGTTATTTCCTTAGATGTTTGATCTCCTCTGTGGAGCACCATTCTCTACAGTGATGTTCTTACATTCTGATTGGGACTCCTTGGCACTTTTGAGTCTCTCAGCTGGAGCTCAGCAGCCTTTCTCTGCTTTTATTTTGCTAATTACTTTGCTTTTGTTTAGGTTTCTTAGGGCTTATGTCCAGAAGCTGGAGGTTTTTTTCCATTTCTTTTACATTGGAAACATCAAACTAAGCTCTTTGGCTGTGGGTTGTATGAAGTTCTGTGATAATTCGATCAACCCTTTCTGTTGTGCTCCAAGCAGAGAGGGAGCAAACATAATTCATGAGCCCTTCCCCATAATGTTCTGTTCGATTGTGAGTACACAACCATAGCAATGAAAGGAATCAGGCACCATGTTACAGTATTTATCTGTTTCTGTCCTCTGTGTAAGTTCCTAGCAATGGTGACACACAGCAACAAAGCTAGAACTGTGAGAAACGTCCCTCTGAATGTCAGGGGTTTGGTAGGTTACTGGGTCCAGTTTTAAAGCTACTGTCTATTCAGAAAGAGAATATATTTCTTTTGAATGTGATGGAAAATATAGGTCCTTTTGAGCTTTCTGTGCAAAACAGGCACATTGAGAACTTCATGTTATAATAATGTTTATGTGGACTTTGCATGTATTAATGATAGAGGCAAAACATGTAAAATATTCTTAATACAGTATCTCTGCATTTTTTGTTTGGGTGCTGCTTTTGAGAATTTAAGCAAAACTTCCAGTAATACAAAAAAGTATTTTTCTGAAATTATCAGTCCTGTGAGAGAAAACATTGTTTAAAAAGAAACGTATTTTTATATCTTTAACCATGGAAATAGTACAGATTTATCAGCTGGTACAGTATGCAAACTAAATTCTGGGTACTGTTTTCCTTGTTCAATGGCTTCAATAGTAAAAGCTCCCTGTGAGGAAGACAGGAATAATCTACTTTCCATGTTGATGGTGGTTAGGATGAGAATTAGTGGGTTTAAACGACAGTATTTATATTATATGTGAAGACAGACTCATAGGAATGGCTGGAGACTGACCTAGATGTGTCAAACCTGCCTTGGGGAAAGAAGAGATCCCAGGGCTGGCTGCCAGTCCTGCTTGTCTTGTGAGTTCACAGCAGCTTAATCCTTACTGAGGTCTAATATAAAAGCTGTGTCATATTATTTTAAGTATCTCAGTTCACAGTTCTCAGCTTTAAGAATTAGTGTTGGCCAGAGGATTGTAGTTTCTTGCCACAGTTCACATGTATTTATTTTCTGCTCTTTGCAGGATTAAAGCTGTGGTCTTGCAACACAATGTCATTCTACTAAAAACATCAATTTTCCAGACATCTGCTCCATGTATTTTCTTTATAATTCTCTGGTTTTGGAGTCAGGAATGTCACAGAGCCTGACTGTTATAAGCTTTTCCTGAAGAAATGAATTTTAGCAGAAACGACTCCACAGAGCATTCTGGTTTCCATAAAGCTATATATGGAAGAAATACATTTAATTGAAATAGGCTTCTCTCTAGTATAAGATAAAGTCAAACCCCATCAAACCGACCTTGTCCAGTGAGGCTCTTTAAAACCAACACTAATTGCAAGATGGAGCTTTTGACTCACAATGGAGTGAACTGGACCCCAGAGCCTGTTCACTCCTCATGGGTGTTAATGGGAGTTTCACTTTGCTTTTAGTGCACAGTTTCTAACCCCTAATCCCATTTCATACATACAGACCTTTTGGGTTGAATGAAAAAAGTGCATGAGTAAGAAGTAGCTCAGTAAAACCAGCTAATTGATCGACATCTTTCACTCATCAACATTAAGGTAAGGCTGTTCCCTTCCTACAGAGAAAGTCTTTGCTGTTAATTGGGAATCACCCACTTTCCCTCAAGTCCGTTGCAGTGTTTAATGCTCATGAAGTAAATTGAAATTTGCTGACCTTTTTCCTAGCCACAACAGAAGCCAATCAGTCTGGACACAGTGCTAGTCTTAAATCCAGAACTTTCAAATTAGAGGACATTGTTTTGAAAAGTATTGGTACCAACTCTGAATTACGTTTCATTTCTAAGGTAAAAATCTGTTGTGTTTCTGTCTATGTGAGAGTTAGAACACTGAAACTACAGGAGCAACTATCTAAAATATTTCTATGGCAACCAAACCAGATAATTCCATCTTGAAAAGAACATGTGGAAACTAATTTCCATTTTCTGTAGTGGATACAGAGGCTGTTCATCTCCATGGAGCATTCAGCTTAAAATGCCTATTTCTATATATATTAAAACTAAAGCTTGGCACAATGAAATGTCCTTTAACATCAATAACATATAATCTTTAATATGCCATATAATTCCTAGATTCCACAAAATTTATATCATCGCAACTTCAGGGAAATCCAAAGATTATTTGCATGCTTAAAGTTAAGCATCCCCCTAAATTTTTAGGTGGCACTGGGCCTGAGGCATCATTCCCCAACCCTATTATCAAGAGGAGACAAAAGCCGAATATGAGAAAACCTAACCTTGAAACACTTGAAAGACCTGAACGCTCCGTGCAAAAGCTCTTTGCCTCTTCCCGACCTTGGAGCAAAGCATTAATCTACCAAAGCTAAAATTCTGTTCTTGAGCAAAAAGCTCTTACCAGGCAGTGGTCAGTTTGCAGATTTCCACAAAATGGCCTAGCAGTAGAGCCATGAATTTCATTCCATCCTGAAATAAATCATCTTGAATATTCTCCTAGTTTGCAAGTCAGGTTCGGCTGGTCTCTCACTTCAACCAGTTCCTTTATTCCAGTGCTATTTCAATCAGTTTTTTATTCTTACCTGCAAGGACAGCTACAATTGGAAATATCTTCAGCATTGTTGCACACATGTTCTTGATGCTGGGAGAAAAAAGAGACTAGATGCTGCTTCTGACTTCGACTGAAACTCAACTGTTTTATTTTTTTACGTTGGTTTTTGTTTTCCTTATCAGCTGTGTATCAACACGTCAGTGAGCTGGTTCATTCTCCTTTATCACATGCGTGCCTTTCTCCGACTAGTGGTGTGACTGTTCACTTGAAACCATTTTGTGGGGTTTGAGCAACTAAGAGTTCTGTTAATAATAAACCTTTGAATTAGAGAAGCCCACACTCTCGCACTTGCCAGGGCTCAGCAATGTTTGTCTACCTTAGTAATTCCACTGAGTACAAGAAAAGTATTTGTGGAGCTATTTAACAGTCAATCTGATTACCAGTGTTGGAGTCAAGCCTAATATGAATAAGGAATAATCTTTATTTCCTGTTAATTCTATAATTTCTTTTTAAAAATTGGCATGTGGAGTCAGTACATTTTCATTTTAAAACATATATCTTATACAGTTTTATACACAGTGATTACATTGGACTCATGATTGCCTTGAAATTTTTCTATTGAACTCATCAATAAGATAACATACCTAAATGAAGATCTAATAAAAGTTATCTTCTAAACACATACTAAAATCTGTTTCATCTCATTTTAATCCATGAAGCTGGATGTTATTAATTTAAAAAATGACAAGGTGAAAATACTGATTTTTACCTAAATGTCAATCCTGGATTTATGTAGTGAAAAAGCAGTGGATGGAGGTTAAAACTTGAAGAACTGATTAGAATAACTTAGATTTCTTTGTCCTTACTGGTTGCAAAAGGCCCTTTTGAAGCTCATTAGGAACTGAAAGTGCTCGGTTTCCTGCAGGAGCCAGGTTTGCTTTTTAGGTTCAATGTCATTGACTGAGGGTAATTCCAAGCCCCAAGCTGCAATGGGAGCAGCTGGCTCTGTGCACAGTCAGTGAGTGGCTGAAGACATAACAGAGGGCAGCATTGCCTTTTAGATGTGTGCCTGCACTAGGACCAAGGCAAATAAAATGGTCACTGACTTTTTCCAGGCTTGTTGAAAGCATGGGTCTTGTTCATGCCTGATGATCCCATCTTTCTAGTGGCAGGCAAGGGCAGCCACTTTTCTGTGGCAGCAGCCATGCTGTGGCACGGGAGGCTCTGTTGGAAGGTGGGGCTCAGCATCTGGCCAGGTTGGATGGGAGAGGTACGTCCAGGGTCTCTTTCATCTCCCATGTGATGTGGTGGTAGATTCTTCAGTGTAGAAGTTCTGAGTTAGTGGTTGCATCAGTTACTGTTGGGATCAGGTTTATGTACTCAGATGAATTTTATTCTCCCAGATATTTCTGTGTGTCTCAGATGCTTGAATAATCTCTGGGCAAATGGCATGGTTTGGTGATATTTTTATATAAGCCATCTCCAGAAGTTTTATAAAGGATATATTTTCCTTATTTGTGACTATCAGCAGTTCACACAGAATTCCCACAGAGTGGGCAGTGCTTGTCTTTAAGGGATGGGGAGAGCAAAACTTGGAACAGTTAAAAGTCTCATCCAAGGATTCACGGGTGACCTAGAGTCCAAAAAGGAATATGTACATTGAAAGACTGAAATTTGAATTCAGATTTCTTCTAAAAGTTGAAAGGCATTTAGATTCACCTTCACTAAGGAAGCATGAGGGGATTCCACGTGCACATGGGAAGTTCTCACTGGCTTTCCCCAAGTCAGCCTAAAATGGGAGCTGCTGCAGGTTCCCAATCATTTAGTTATGGATGAGCGCAAATGATCTGAACACGACCCAGCCTACAGACCCATTTCAATGATTGCCTGTGGCAGCTCCATAATGCCCAGAAGTCTGACTAGTAGCTCACAAAGCACTGATGCTTTGCAAAAGACAACAATTTTCCAAAAAATGTTGCCACTCTGCACGGCACCTGCATAATCCTTTATCTTCACCACAGTATCAGTGTGTCCTCTAATTCCCTTTCATTTATCAACACTGAAGTTCTTTCTCTGGCACTTAAGGCCTATTCAGCAAATATATATATATATACACATATATATTTTTTTTTCATTCACTTTTTGCTGATTAAGTTTTTGAAAGATGACAGAACTACATTCCTGGAGGGGGAAATGCACAGTCTGACCAGAGAAGAGGAGCCAAGAACACAACTTCTGCACTAATATGCACCCATTCAAGCTTGGGATGCAGGGCTGAGGTTGCCAATTACAGGGCGGGTGTAGCTCATAGCAAATGATTGCAACCATCCATCCTGTTTTACAGGATACCGAACACCAGGAGCATTTATGTTTGACTATTACCCTCCTGGGGACCATTTCACGTTGTCAAACCAGAGGTGTGTACCCTAACACTGACCTTCCAGGCCCTGCAGGGTTATTCTCTGTCAAGGTAATAGATGGCACCTGTCAGCTGCTGAGTTTGTTTCTAGCTCATTACTGCTGGAGAGCAGTACTGCCTGTTCAGATGTCACCTTAGAAGAACTGAACAGAGAAAGCAAAATCTGATTTGGTTTGGTGATTTGTTACAGTAGGACAGCAAAGAAGCTCTTGCTTACACTGCCGACCCCGGGCTAAGAGGAGAGAACAGCCCAGAGTGCAGCAGCACAGCAGTCACTTTGCCATGGGTGGAGCAAAGACACTTATCTTGAGATAAAATGGAAGGGGCCAGTACCAGGAACTGTATGTCAACAGACTTTGTGAGTCAAATCTGTGTACACTGAAACATATTCAGAAATGTTCCCTTTCAAGCAACACCCTTGTATTCACTCTCTAAATAGAAGTGTCAGTCATTAAAAAATTAAGCCCAGAGGCCCACCCTGAGCAAGGCAGCATTCTCCAGACAAGCATTGTTGGGATATTTAGGAATTGCTTGTGTTGGCCTGAAACCTAATTAAAAAACTTCCTATGGCATTCCATGTTTCACTTCACAAAGCTCAGCAGCATTTCAACTGCTTTGTCTTCCTGAAACATGCTAAATCTGTAATTGTTTAAGGACACCAAACCCAGCATAACCCAGTGATTTACAAAGCTCTCTAGTTCAGTATCACAGCTGATGGCTGGAGTTGAAGAGAAGTGTGGAATTAAAGATTCAAACACTTACAGTGAAAGAGCTGCTTTAAGCCTCTAAATCCATCATTAGGCTGATTTTCAAATGCACAGTACAGCTTTCCTGCCTATTGCACAATTGTTGTCTACAAAATATTTATAAGCTTTTTCTGCCTTAAAGTTAATTCATTATCTCATTGCTATTTTTAAGCTTGCAGAGAGTGGAAGATTGTAAAGGTACCAATAATATAAACTCTTCTGAGGAGAGCACCATGACTTGGCACCTCAAATTAACTTGGACAGAAATACACTTAATCCTCTGTATCCAGTTTCCAAAATGAGCACACCTTATTATAAAGAAGCACAATTCCCTTTCCTTGTAAAGGGTCTGGGTTTATATTGTACATTTTCTCACTCTGGACAGAAGATGTTTTTTCCTTTTAACCATTCAAAAGCCAGGCTTTCCTAGAGCAAACTCCCTGTCTGACAAGCTCTTCCTCTTTCTGGGGGAAAAAAAAAAGAAGAAAAGCACTGAAATTAGATAGATCAGAACAGCGATTGCCAGGAGATCAGAGAGCTGCAGGCCAGACACCAGCACTTTGGGCTGGCTTTGGTGGGTTCAAGCCTCGGCTTTCTGGCTTCCTTCATGTGGTTCTTTCCTGGTCAGTGTCTCGCAGAGTTTCCTGGGCATGGCATGGACTCACATGCCTCTCTGGCTGTAGAGCCCTTGCAGGTCTGTGTCCTGAGCACAGCATAAAAGCTGTTGGGTCAGTGTTGTGGGTGTATCTCAGTGGTTCTGGCAGCGCTAAGCTTGCCTCCTTTGCATCGTGCTTGCCAGTCAGCAGCTTTATCCCCAGAGATATTGTAAGCCTTATTGTAAGTAGCGTGTACTGCATGATGCTGAATTCCAGCTAGATCTCCCATGCTCTGCATGGCTGGGGTAACTCCTGTTCTGCCAAGGCAATTCAATAGGTGAGTCTGTGCTGAGGTTGGTAGCCTGGGATGCAGTTAGAGGTGCTCATCAGTGCTTAAGTTTTCAGTTTTTCCCTTAAACTGACTGAAATCTGATGGAAATATTTAAAGAAAGTCATTCAAGCATCCAGCATCATGTTTATCAGAATAAGTGTGGTTTGCAGTGTTCTCCTAGCTGGGGAGAGTCAGTCTGTTCTTGATGTGCCCCTGACAGTTTTGGGGGGTTGTAAGCACTTTTTACTGCCTGGAAATAAACATGTTTCCAGTAGTCTGGGGGCTTAATGATGCAGAGAGAGAGGTTGCCTGAAGAGAGCTAAGAAAATGTCCCCATCATAGGGGATAGTTGTGGAATCCGAGAGAATTGTGTGTCCCTGTAAAAGCTGCAGAGGATAAATACTACCCAGCCCCAATGCACTGTCTCTTGTCAGACACCCTAGTAGACACCTAAAAGATCTTTATTACCTGAATATTCTCCCAAGTGGGTGACTCAGTCAGCCACCATATTTCTGCGGCTGTGAGGAAAATCACACCTGACAGAAGCAAGATGTGGGAAAGCAAAGACCTTTTGCACCCAAGCACTGCTCCTGTCCTGCCATGGTGGATGGTCCTGGAGTGCCATGGGCATGGCACTGCTGCCTCCACCAGCCCTGGGTTCCACACAGACAGGCAGGGTGTGGAGGGCCAGCGGGGCACCCATGTCCTGATCCTGTCCAGGGCTCAGCAGGGACCACGCTGGCTGTGCTGGGGGAGCTGCTCAGAGAAGAGGGATGGCAGATCTGGTGTAGGAGGTGTCTTTGGGCCAGCTGTTAATGCCCATTTTAAATATACCCCCTCTGGGGCTGCAGTGGCCACAGCCAGTATTCTAACATTGTCCTCATTTCTGGACTGTTGCAGTTGAGGTAACTTGGATCTTTTAGATTGCTAAAAAATGTGGCAGGCAGTTAATTCAGTAGGATGTTGTTGAGAACATGAAGAATGCCAGACCTCTGCCATCTGACTGTGCCTGTTTGACAGACACAGATAATGCAAGAAGTCTTTTTATGTTGTATCACATTAGGAAGCTGATGCCTGCAGCAGTCAAAGGGATTTGTTTGTGTGCAACACATTGCAACAGAACTGTAACACCTGTACCCACAGCAGTGTGTATTTAGTCACCAAATCCTGTGAGAAGTCACTGTGAACGTAAGCACCTGGATAAATCTATGGATCTGGCTCAGGCCTTTTGTGTTGATGGTAACACTCCTCTGGTCTTTCCTGCCTTCTGTCCTGAGAAAAGCTTGAAAAAAGAGAAGCATCTGCTTGTGATGCTGCTCCAAACCTCCCGAGGATGCTGGTGCAGCATCTGTGTAACCTGGAGCTGGGCTGTCTTGGATTGTGCTTGACCAGGATGATGGAAGTGCTGAAGGGAGTTTTGTTGAATAAGCAGAGAGATGGCTCTGCAGCATTTGTGGTGTTAGTATAAATGGTAAGTTTTAACCCCTTGTGTGCAGGTGAGCTGAGCACCCTGAGTGCCCTGGCTGATGCAGGCTAAAGAATGACTTCCTAAAAAAAGTGCTGCCATCAAAGAATCCATTTATATGCTGTGGCTCAGGTGTGAAAACCAAAGCCAGCTCTCTGCTGCATGATAAATCACAGTTAAAATGGTTCTGTGTTTGTACTATTGCTATTCCTTTGGACTTGCATTGGCTGCATAACCTTTTCCCTGAATGTGATTAACTCTCTTTGTTGTCTTTTTCCCTCCCTTTTTCTTTTTCATGTAGTTCCAAAATTGAAGCTAATCAAAGAGGAAAAAAGAAAAATTCCCAGTAGGGATTAAACTGTCTGTCAACCTTATCAGAGGGAAAGGTCTTTTTTCTAATCATGGTTTGCATTTTCATAGGTTAAAAATTTTGTGATATTGTTCCTTCAGTTTGGCAGCATTTGTTGTACTTGTCTAAAATGAAAAATACTTTCAGCTTAAGAGTGCATGGAATTGTGTCATTTATATGGTGGCTGCCTTAACAGGTATGATAATGTAATTGTCGGATTACTCTGCCAAATTAAAATCTGGCATAAAATTCACACAATAGGGCTGAGCTCCAGGCTTTTCAGCAGCTCCTGCTGCCTCTGAAACGGAAGGTTCAGGTGGATTGATGTTAAAAGGATGTGTTTTGTGCTTTTGAACACACCACTTCATGCTGTCAAATGAATACAAGGTGATCTCATTCTTTATTTTTAAAAATACCTGGTTTCTACTTCTCTCTGTTTCAAGGAAATGCTTGAACATAAGAGGCCTCAGTGCTGACCTCAGCTGCTCCCTGCTCCAGGCAGGGGGGAATTGCTACAAATCCCTTTGTTTTGGCAAGCTCCTGTTTAGAAATGAGACTAAAGCAGCCTCTGTATCTGAGTGTTGCTTTGCCTGCCCAAGTTTCACCTGGCTGAGAATCCTTTTCATTTTAATTCACACAACTGGCAGAGGGAATTGAGAAGCTCTTTCTGCAAGCAGGCTCTGCAACTCAGCTGCCCTCTGAAGGAACCTGAGTTTAGTGAGACTCTGTGGCCTTTTTCTTAGGGAGATGGAAGAATAGTATTTGTATATGCCATTAATTATTAATTAATGGTTGTATAGCTCACTTTGCCTCAGCTGCCCTTCTCTTGGCAAGTGTGTCATGGGGTCCCTGGTGGCAGCTGGAGCCTGGCTGTGCCTGCTGACAGCAGCTTCCCCACACTGCTCCAGCACCAGCTTCTCAAGGTGGGATGTGATGGGACATTTTCCTTGGGAAACTCTGGATTCCTCAAAGCTGAGCAAGGCTTTGGGAATGCTGCAGTTCATTAGGGGAGCAGGTTATTGTGAAGTGAACCAAGAATGACTACTTGGCTTAATGAGACTTTTCCTTTTGATTTCCAGGAGCTTCCTACTGGGAAAAGGTTACTTGTTTACTTGGTTTTAATTCTCAGGAAGAATGATAAAATGCTTCCTTTCCTGCTTTGTTAATAATCTCATTAGAGTTGTCTTAATTAGTTTCATAACATTGAGTATGGCAGCACAATGATGTGATGAAGTTGTGGAGCAGAGGATCAGCAATCCTGAATAAAAAAGTGTGGAAAACTAGCTGAGATAAACCTAAGCCCTTGTTTTGTCCTGCTTTTGATTTGCTTGTGGCAGGCAAGCAAAGCTATTCATCAGCTGATTGGGACTCAGATCCTGTAGCCAGGCAGCTCCATTACATATTGCTGTTCAAATTTTTTGGAAGCACTTGTTATCCTTCAGTGATCAAGTAAGCAGTGAGTTTGCAAAGCGGAGGGAAGTAATGGAAAATGAAACTGTCAGCAGCCTGTACATCGTGGGAGCAGCTGGGAAAGCAATTGCTCAGATGACTTCATCTCAAAAACACATGAATCTTAATAGTGTGTAGGGTGTAACCTTTGAAGAACGACTGTCTAATCCAGTTGTACACAGCAATTTGCTTCAAACGAGCTAATGAAAGCAGTGGGGCAGCCCAGCCTGGCACAGTTACACCTCTGTCATGCCTTCCCTTGTGGCAGCAGGGTTTGGCAGCAGGGTTTGGCAGCTGTGCAAACACGTCCCGTTGGTGGGGAGCTCACTGATCCGTGGCTGGTAGCTGTGGCACATTGCACGCCAGTCCGTGCCCTACAGCCCAGCTCCCTCGTGTGTGCCAACAGCCAGGCTGTGTCCTGCAGGTTTCCTGCGTGTGGCCATGCCCTTGCTCCTGCTACATTTCCCTTGGCCAGGCTGGCAGAGCCCCAGGCACCACACAGTGTGTCCCCATGAGGCTCCATGACACAGGTACCCACGGTGCTGCCCACCAGCCCCTCTCATCAGCTGCATCCCCTTGCCCAGCTGGGCTGCTCCTTCCCTCTTCACTCACAGAGCATCCAACTTGCTGCAACAATCTTGGTTTATGAACCACCCTGTAATTCCCAGGCTCTCACAAGAAAAAAGCAAAAAGCCACAGGTTTATATGGATGTCCCCAAAGAATTAAATGACTTTGTAAAATTCTGAAAAGTACAGTTGGGCTCTTTTTGCTCTTTTTATCCCCAAATACTGAGTGTTGATTCTGTGCCAGAGATGATGTAAAACTCCTACTGGGTGGCCTTTTCTATAACATTCAATAAGTGATATGTTCTTGGAGCATGTATGAAATGCTGAAAAGCTTCCAATTCTATAAGCAGACAGCCCTCAGAAAGAAAGAACAGCTGAAAACACAGTTCAGGGACTTATCTATCAGCACCACTGATATGACTAGTATTGAATTAGCATGAACTTTTCATTCTGCCCCTTTTCATTCTGCAGGTTAATGCCATGTATCCAGCTGGGACTGTTCTGTTTGGCATCTGTCACAGTCACTGTCTTTGCATCTCTACAAAAAGCTGTTTTCAGTTCCCTGTGATTTTGGGAGGCAGGTCACACCACAGTTGACAACTGACCTGCAGCAGATAGATTAGAGTGGTTGTACATTGCTAACAGTAATTACATGTAATTCAAGGGCAGCAAGGCTGTGACCTTGAAATGATCATTTGCAGCCTTGATTTGAGTCCTGTGGCATCAGTGAGATGTTGCAGCACTGGAGTCAGCCATGTGCACATTTGCTGTACAAAGCTGCAGTTTAGCCTCTGTGTTTCATCATTAGAATATGTTGTATATGGGAGACACTGACCTAAGTTGCACCAGGATTGTCCAATTTATCATGAATAGTGTAATATTTAATGGTTTCTCCTAAATCTCTACCTCAGGGAGATTAAAGGTGAATAATGAATGACAAGAAAGGTCAGTTTCATTTGCTCTTTCTTTAAAAAAAGGCTGTTTCTGTCCTTTAGATTGCATGGAAAAAGTCTTAAAATCATTCCAAGTATTCCCTAAAATAGCAAAAACCTGGGAGCAAATCAATGGTGGGCATAATTTTTATTTTTTAAAATGTATGGCCCAACTGAAGCATACAGTGACCTTGAATATGTCATTGAATGGCTTTAGAAAGGATTAAAAACTATTAGCAGTTTATTGAAGTTTGGACTTTAAAGCCAACCAGCCACAATGCCTCTTCCTGATTTTTCTACTTCAACATTGTATTACTACTAATAATACTAACATAATTGATAATTAGTTGCTGATTTCTAGAAAGAAATTTATTTGAATAATATAATCTTTATTGCAGGTCAAATGCCATTCATAGAGTGCTTGCATTTTTGCAAATGTTTCCTTTTTTAGAACACAAACTGAACAAAGGGATAAACAAATGGTGTGGGAGTTCATCACAAGGGCTGGCTCTTGACAATTAAAATGTACTTTTTTAGTCGTGATTGACCACAAATAAATGTGACATTTTTTATATGCCTTAAATCTGTTATCCCTTGTGTAGCAGCTTAATTTGCACTTCCAAAGAACATCAGTAAACCTTTCCTGTTTCCTTAGAAAATGCTATTTTTGCCATCCCATTCCTGTAAGCAAACTCATTTTGTGCAGTAGTCCCTCAGGTCAAATACAGCAAAAGCAACGCTTTCTCTAAGCAAATATCAGCATAATGCATTTAGGCATTTTTTTCATATTTTAATAATATAAAATCTGGCACAGTCCTGATTTATTCCATGCATGTTAAGTAAACAGCCTATTCTGATACCCTTTTTTGCAATACAAAAGCTTTACTTACATGTGATTAGTAGCTTAAAACCTCATCAGACTGTTTTGAGATGGAAATACACTCAGGTAAGTGTTTAAGCCTTGCTTGGATTGATGGAGCAAGGGAGGGAAGGAAGGGATACCTGTTCCATTGTAAGGGGACAGGAAAAGCATTCTGATTTTTCATAATGAGAAATCATTTTTAAACTAATGGCCCCTTTTCCTTTTTAAAGACTTGTTCTTAAGAATTCTCCTTTCTGCTCTGACAGCTTATTGAGGCACTAAACAACAAATGCATTTGGTCCTTTAAAGTTTTGGTTATAAGCAGTTTTGAAACCCGTTTGAGCAGAGTTCTCACACTGATGCCTGGCAGTTCAGTGGGACTTCTCTCAAGACAGATGTTTACTTAACAGTACTTCAAAACTAACTGGGAAAATGTGGACTTTTAGTTCAAAATGGGTATGTCCTTACGGTCTGATGCAAAGCCCAGTAGAATCCATGGCCTAAGAGAGAGAAGATTAGATAGGTTATGTTACATATGCATGTTATATGGCACAAAAAGAGAAATTGCAGAGCTGTCTGCAGTGATGATTGTGACAAGGAGTCTTGTGGACCTGAAATATCTGTGTGCCAAGTCCTATGTTGGAGCAGAGCACAGCTTTATATTGTTAAGCAGCATTTCTGCTTAGATTTCCTATTTTACATGACAGATCCATGACTAAACCCAGCCTCTGCTCATCCCAGAGGTCGGAGCAGGGAAACATCTACTCCTTTTTTTTGTATCTCGTGAACAGCTTTGCTTCTGTGTTACCTTTCCTTGTGTGGTACTGTGGAGCTGTGTAGCCTGTACTTAAGACATGCTGTCAGAACCAAAGACAAACCCAGTTCTAAAATGTGATTTGGACTGCAAGAAGGGCAGCAAACTCACTCATATTTCCAAGAATGTGAGAGAAGATTTATTGCTTGCTTGTTTTTAAAGGCATGCCAGGATGTGTTCCCAACAGGAGAGAACTTTGTATTATTTCCTTTTAGAACACAGTGCATTTTTAAAGCCAGTTAGCAGCAAACATGTATCTCTGAGGGCTTCCTGCTGACAAGAAGGGAGCACGCAGGGCATCCAGAGGGCAGGGATGGGACAGCATGCAAGGGGATATCAGACAGTGTCACTTAACCATAAACAACACATTTCTGTCTGCAAATGGTAAACCTTTGCTAATTGTCTCTCTTTGAGAAGTTACCTTCTGCTCCATGTTGTCTTCTACTGTAAGCTGGGTTACCGCATTTCTTGGAAGATAGAGAGCAGATTTTTCAGGATTTTTGCCATAGGCACCATATGTTTGGCCTCAATCCTCAGTTCAGCACAGCAAACCTGGACCAACAGAGGTGGTAAGACAAGCTGTGTGGTATTTCCTTTTCTCTTGTAGCACTGCCCTCCACCTAGACATGTATGTATGGTCAGAAACAAATGTATTGCCAGCAGAGCAGTATGTCTATCAGCATACAATCCACACTGGTGAATTCATGCACATGTGAACTCTCCTCTGTTTCCTTTAAAAACACTGATCAATACCAGTCTTGACATGTGGCTGGAGGACTCGGGCTTGTTGGTCTGTTTTCTGAAAGAATTTTCTTTATGCTTGCCAGGATGTGATTACTTGGCTTTCTGGCCACTAGAATGAAATTAGCCTTAAAACTCACTGGTGGTCTCAAAGGAGTTTAGTTTGGGATCAGACTTAGTTTTTCTCATTTTGAAGCAAGAGTCCCTGGACATGTTCTCTCAGTTTCATCTGCAGTCAATGGAAGATGAGGTTGAAGAAGGAGGTTCATGCTCTTCCTCACGTTTTTTAGGATGGGGGATTAATCTCTACAGGTGCCTGTGTTCCTCCATTTCTGTAGAGAAACCTCACTTCTGTAGCTCTTCTCACTACAGAGAGGAGTCTGGAGCTCACCACAGTACCTGGTGCAGACTCAGGCCCCTCAGTTGCTCGAGCTGTGGGTGGCTGTGTGCACTTTGCCATCCCACTCTGCACTGGTAGCCAGGATGAATGTATAAAACCCATTGGCTTTGCTGTAAGCAATTAGTAACATCTTTCCCAGGACTTGGGCCATGTGATTTGTAAGCCTCTTGGAAAGTTCACTGAAACATGAGCCAATTTCTCTTTTAAAACTGTTATTACATTAAAAGAAAAAATCATCTTGCAGTGCCGAGCAAGATGGTATGAAAAATCTTTCATAGTTCTGCTGCCAACCAATACAGATTTATACCTTACAGCAGAAAGGACACAGGGCCTCAGTTTTCGATTAAAACAGCTCAGCTTTTCATCAGTAAAAATTGAGCTCCACAGTGCCAAATAAAATAAGGCCAGGTTCTTAGCTGGTTTAAACTGGATGAGCTCCATGTAGCATTACTTTACCTGCACTGAATTTTACTTGCTGAATTTTGGCTGTTACATGACTTTCCTTCTCTAACCAAGTAATACATACAGCAGGATTGCAAGGGATATGTCTATAGAGACACATTGCAATTCTGTACCCATCCAGTCCTAGATTACCAGTTCCTGCACATGCAAGTAGGATCCTGCTCATACACAGATTTATCAGTGTTTTGGAGTTTTTTTCTCCTTTGGAGTCTGCATTTATGTTTATGGCTTGCTGGTGGAGCATTTGTCCTAGTGCACCGGGGATTTTATCTTTTTCTCTATTCTGCCAAGCTTTAAACTAAAATTTCAACACCCAGTAAACAAAACTGAGAGGCACTGTGTTCTCAATAAAATAATTTGGTGATAAGACAGTGAGAAAGAAATGGCATCTCCAAAGCACCATGTTCTTCCTTTGGTGCTTCCAGTAATTTCAGCACTGCAGTTATGTAGCTGGGGAGAAAAGTTAAGAGACCCACTGGGGTTGCAAAAATTTGAATGGAACCCCTACTGAAATAGTTGCTGGTGGTTTTGTCATGCTTCCACATTTAGTTCCTCAAACAGAGCCAAATTGTGAAGAAATACCGAGAGCATTAGTCACACTATTTTATACCTTTCAGCTATCTTTTGGCAGCTTTTTGAAAGTCACAGCTAAAAATACTGAAAACACTCTAGGCTTAATGCGATGTGAGTTAAGGAAAAGGATAGCATAGAAAGAAAAAGCCCAAGAACAACAGATTATGTTATGGGTCTACTTATGGAGGTCCCAGCATAGGCCAGACAACAAAGGGACTGTTCACACAAGCTAAAGGTGCACCTCATCTAAAGAGGAGTCATACATTGTACTCTGAAAAGTCATGTAGGTTTTGAGGGACTTTTCTCCATGATGGGAATGTGAATGAACAAATGCTTTTGTGGTGGGTTGACTTTGGCTGGATGCCAGGTGCCCACCAAACTGCTCTATTACTGCCTTCCTCAGCAGGACAGGAAGGGTTGAGGAAAATAAGATGGAAAAAAAAATCTGTGGGTCAAAATGAAAGCAGTTTAATAAAGCAGAAGCAAGAGCAGCACATGGAAGCAAAGGAAACTGAAAGATTTATTCTCTACTTCCCATCAGCAGGCGATGCCCAACCACTTCCCAGGAAGCAGGGCTTCAGTACACATAGCAGTTGTTCTGGAAGACTAAGTCATGGTAATGAATGACATAGGGACAGGCAGCAATCAGCATCTGTCTGACTCAGAACACCTCCTAGTACTTTAAGCTCAATAGCCCAAACCTTAGACTTGAATCAGCAGTTCATTCTAGGATACAAACCATGAAAGCCTAAATAGAGATCAGCAAGTAAATCCAATTTTTCCCCACCTCTGCCTACTATTTCAGTGTTTTACGTGTCTTCTGCCAGTTGTTCTCCCGAAGATATTCAAAGACTGAAAGTTGAGAAAAGCATGGGAGGCACTGGTTATGGTAATACAAGGCACTTCACTGATTTTACAGGCTGTTGTAAAGTTGTCCTCATGTGACTGTATTTACTCATTTCCAAGTCACATTTTTCTCCATCATTGAACAGGACTGGCCAGAAATAAACCCTACACTAAGCTGTTCCTGCCTCCACTTGATGCAGAGGCACTGACTGTCCAACACCTAGAAATTCAAACTCCTAGTGATGTCAAAGTGACTAGTTTTCCTTCAGCCTTCTCTGTTGTAGGAGATGAAAACTGGGAGAGCTGCTGTGTCTGCAGCGGGTCAGGACAGCAGGGCCTGCCCATAGCTGTGTGTTGCTCTCAGTGCCTGCTTCTCGCCTCAGTGCTGCACCTTTTCAGGGCTGCACTGCTTTTTTCCTAATGTGGCACTGGTGCATTGTAAACTACCGTGGCCAAATTGGCAAAGTGGGCATGTTCCCCAGGTCTCCTGGAGCTTTCTGATTTCTCCTCCTTGCCCAAGACCTGTAACTGCACACTGCATCTCTCTTCTTGGGGACAGCCTTGGTGTGAGGGGACGGAGAGCAGTGGGGCACTGAGAGGGGCAGCGTCATGGGGCTAGACTGACTTATGGAGGTCAACAGCAGGGATTGGAATTGCTGGGAATGTACCTTAACGTCCTGACTTGGAGCTTAAATTTTGCTGGCTTGGGTTCGAACAGAGGTGGTGGAGGGTTCGCTCTGCATTATCTGCCCGATTTTAGGACCGGAATACCCACTGGTCCCCAGCATTCCTGTCTAATACCCATCAGGCATGGACCAAGGGGAAAGGGATGGGGTTTGTTTCAGGAGACAACTCCACCATCCCGGGAGATGGGGCGACTGCTCTGCGGGGCTGCCCCGAGCCCTGGGGCTGCCTCCCTGCTGGGGCTGAGGTGGCCTTGCTGCTCACACCTCCTCTCCAAACGCGTTACACCTGATCTCTGAACAATTTACACTTCTCCTAAAGACTTACAGCCTCCTCTCCTAACACCTTGGCTTTCCAGGTCGGTCCTGCACTGGCTGAACCAAAGGTGGCACTAGTTACTCTGTCTTTACAATTCAAAATGTAAAATGAGACAAACAATATCCGGGAAGACTGAAAAGATCCCGAGTCCAGGCTGCCTCCAATCCCACGGTATTCTCCGCTCCTTCCCGTACCAGGTTTTCCGCGGTGCTGCCGGGCGGGACAGGCACGGCCCCTTGCCGGGATAACTCCCGCCCCCGTCCCGGGATAGTCCCGTCCCGGGATAACCCGGCCCCCGCCCCGCGCCGCCGAGGGCAGGTAAGAGATGCCGGGGCTCCGCTGTCTGGAGCGTCGTCCCGCTGTCCGTGGGGACGGGAGTGCGGTCCCTGCGCCGGGCTCGGCAGCGGCAGCGGCGGCGGGTCTGAGAGCTCGGGCTTCGTGTCCCGGGCTCCGTGTCCCGGCAGCGGTGCCTGCCGGACCTCGCTGGCCGGGCGGGAGCGGAGGCACCACTGCCCTCGCTGGCCGGGCGGCAGCGGCCGGTGTCGGAGCGGCCGTGCCCGGGAGTATCTGGCGCTCCCCTCCGGGCGCAGGGCAGGCTGTGCTGTCGGGGGGATCGTGCTCCGGGCACGCGTGTCCCGACAGCGGGTAGGACTGTGGGGCTGCATAGCGGGCAGGGGCAAGACACAGGGCAGCCCCTCGTCGCCTCGACGGCCGTGGCGGGGAGCGGCGGGGCCAGTGGGCAGCGTGGGTGCTCGGCGGCACCGCTCGGGGGGAGGGAAGTGTCTCACTCAGTGGCCGTTCAGGGTCAGGCAGGGGTGGCACCGGGACACTGTGCCTTCCATGGCCCTTCGGGGGATGGCTCGGGGCAGATTCCACAGAATAGACTGGCAGGGCATCACGCCTGTGGGTCTGGTCAGAACTCGGGGCTGTTACCTAAATAAAAGTGTTTTATCTTGCATCAATGAATTGTGTTGTCAAGGCCTCTTGCAATTAGTCATAGAGTGGTTTTGTGCCATCTGTTAAAATTAAGTTTGTGAGGTGGCTGTTGGTTTTCAAAGGACAGATCATAAAATCATAGACTGTTTTGGGTTGGAAGGGACATTAAAGACCATTTCATTCCAGACCCCTGCTATAAGCAGGAACACCTTATGCTAGACCAGGTTGATGAAAGTCCCATCCAACCTGGCCTTGAACAATTCCAGGGCATCCACAACTTTCTCTGTAGAGAAAACCTTTCATGAAAAGCTCTTTTAAAAAGGAAAACCCTACAAAATAGGGAGTACTTCTGATGGCTTGATACTGTACTTTATTATTGCTTCCAGCTACATATTCTAATTACCTATGAAAACCTGGAACATCATGTATCACTTTCCTGTGACTTCTCCTGCTGTTTTGTCTGTATTTTCATTGTCTCTCCCCTCCATCCTGTCTTTATTTACTTCCTTATTCATGCTTCATTGTTGTAAATATTTGGCATGGTGACAAAAGCAGCATTTATTAATTTCTACTCCCTTTGCAGCCAGCTGTCCAGTGTGATCGATGCTGTTGGATAAGCCATGGTAACCTATGGCCATTGCTATTTGGCTTGCTATGTCTTTTTTCCTATTTCTTTGGCAGTGAGTTATTTTTATATAAAACAGCTTTCAATGGAGCTTATTAACACCACGGATGTTATGGATGGTTCTGGGCCCCCTGAATCTCTGGCCCCAGGGCAGACCCCAGGGTATGGCTGGGAGGGTGGAGATCTACTGACCTACCCCTGTCAAACTTCTGTGAGGGTGTCAGCAGGCAGGTATTGGTTGGTTTTGAGGGCTGAACCCATCTCCTTTACCTCCTTCCCTGTTCCACCTTTGGCAGAATATCTTAGAAATTCCATGTGGTGACCCAAGTTTCTGCTCTCCTGCACAATTCTGTAATTGAAGTGCAAACTTGTTTTTCACTCCTAAACTCATAAATCATGTCCCTTTAATGGGCCTCCATTCCTGGGAAAAAGGCAGCCCTTGCCACAGTATGGCACGATGTGGACAAAGTGTTCATTGTACATCAGGCTCGCTTTGATTGCATTTAAATCAATATTGTTATCTCCATTCAGAGATGTAGAAGGGGAGAAAAACAATAATAAATGTTTGCAACAAAGCTCAGAGAAGTACAAGGCTGCCCTGGGGTGTTAACAGGCAGCAGTGCCTGAGAGAAAAAAGGGTCTGTTAGTGACTCTTGAATCAAAAGCAAGTTACTTTTTTGCTAATTAAACCTAATGGTACAGTTTGTCTTGGAGGACCAAAACAGATGGGATTAGGACAGCAGTTCAGTGAAGCTCACCCACGGATTACTGCTGGGAACTTCTCTGGGTGTCTGCTTGGATAAGCCTCCATCACTCCAGCAAGTTCAGCCCAAGCTGTTGCCTTCTCACAGACCTGCAGCTTTCTGGGCTCAGTGGAGCACAGGGGCAGCAGTGTGGGCAGGTGTCTTACCCTCTGCAGTATAATGTGCACTTCATACAACAGCATTGTCATACAGTTGTGTCTGGGCATAATTATAATTGTCACTGCTCACATAAAAACTCCAGATCTTATTTGGCTTGAGCACTTAGAAATAAAACTACATTGTTCAACAGTTCAGGTGATCTTGTTATTCTTATCCAAAGAGACTGTTTTCCCCAGCTCCCTGCAAGATTTGCTAAGTATTCGTGGAGCTGCACAGATGGAAGAAACACCTTGTCTGCACAAGAAAGTGGTACCAGATGATCATCTGATACTAGTTTTATTTTTAGTTATTTAATTAAATTGGGCAATCTGTGTTTGGACTTCTCACTTGAGTTTGCTGAAACTTTTATTTTAGGCTAAACTGAATGACAGGCCATGTCCACATGAAGATTTGTGCATTTAAACATATCTGTTTGCAGGCGTGCTTGTAGCTAATTAATGTGTTGCAACTTTTTCCTCTAGAAAAAAACCTAATATAAGAACTGTGGCTTTGTTGAAATCAGTGTGGCATGTGATCTATTTAATTATTAATTTTCTCATGAATTGAGACTGCCCATCTGTGACAGTATTAGCCTCCTCATGGCTGTGGGTGTTGCATGTCACCCTTCACTTGGGAGACTTAAATACAGAGTCTTTCACCTGACTCTGAGCACTGCAGAGGACAGACAACAGAAGCAGGTGCTTTTTTTCTTCTTGTAGAAACAAGGGCTGGCAAGACCTCTTGTCCTACTCAAGTCATCCAGCTCCTAGACCATGTACATGGCTCCAATAAGGAAATTAATGACTTATTCAGTGTTTGCATTGGAAAGTTGCATTATTCCTTGAAGGAAAGGGACCAGTTGAAAAATACTCCCATGTATTACTTTATCTTCTCATAGAACAATATCTGAAAGCAGGTGATGTTGCAGCTTCAGCAATGGGCTTACTCTCCCTGGAGTTTCTTTTCACTGTATATCAGGGTGACAAAGTAAACCAGCTTTATTTAAAATTTTAGCGTAGAGCATTTCTGCACTTGAACCAGGCGCAGCACAGACCTGGCCAGGCCCCAGTGCATGCTTGGGAATTAGAAAAGAAGAAGGTGTGGATCCCAAATCAGGTATGGACCTGAGCATCATTTTTCTCCCCTTTCATAATGTGGGGAGTGACTCCAGCCTCTGGACAGAGCAGCTCTGTGCTTTGACAGCACAAACCAGAAACTGCAGATCAGGGGGTTACTTCTTAGAATGTTGTATTCAAAACTCCTTTTCCCAGATGTTGGAGGGAATTTTACCTTCCAAATATTTTAAGCAGTAATGAGATGCACCCTACTGTTTTGCAGTTACCCTCATTGCAGTTTTGAGTTACTTCAGAATCATCCAGGCATGATTGAGGCTTAAAAATAATCATTCACCAGAAGGAAGAATCCCTCAGTATGCAAAGTTTCCTAAACAAACAGTGTTGGTTTCCCTCGGGATTTATCACCACTCTGCCTCATGCCATCGAGCTCAGCAGGAACAGGAGTACAAAGGAATTGGGCCCCACATATTTTTAACTTCCCACCAGGTTACAAAATGAAGGGTTTTGGTGTTGGGTTTTTTAGTGAAATTGTTTCTGATTCTGAGGGCTCCTGGCCAGCTCCTCATGGCTGGGTAGGTGCTGCAACCTCACAGTTGCTGGGGCATAACAATCAGGGTCAGGAAAGGAATTAATGACATGTCACCACTGCAAGCAAACATGGAGAAATTATGTTTGGAAGGAAGCAAAGTTGAGGTCAGCAAATATTTTTCTGGGTCAAAAATAAAAGCCAGAAGTTCTGCTGGGTGGTTGCTTTTTTCTTCATCTTCCAGTCCTGCAGTTTCTTTGTTTGAACTCAACCAAAACTTATCATCCGTCTCCTCTTTTTCATATTGAAAATATCCAGGTTCTCAGGATAAGTGAGGGACAAAGGGGGACAAGGAAATGATTAGTCTAAATATGTAACTTTTACCTGCAGGGGTCTGGCTTTGAGTTGCTAATTGCTCAGTTTTAGATGCCATATATTTATTTATTGTTGCCTTTTCAAGTAAAGCAGCTGAGAAGATGCTTTTAGGAGTACCCTTCAACCACCTGATGTCTGGAAACTGCTAGTGGGACCACTGTGTTCCTTAAAGCTGATCTAATGTGTCAGTTCTCCCTTGGCTGAGAGGGAAGCCTGGACACCAGGATATTTTTCTGATGGAAAGAAACATCAGTGCAGCAGACACGCAGCACCACGTGCATGACAAGCCCTAAAATGGCTCACAGCTAAGCTGGGGGGATGAAGGCTTTTGCAAACTAATAAAGAGGGAGTGCAAATTCTTGTAAAACTTGTTTTCTTGAGGTGTAGGTTGAGATTTAGAGTGAACCTCAGCACAAGCCTCTGCCCCCCAGCCCAAAGCCAAGTGTTTTTGGTGAAGGTGTGGGAGTGCTTCCCTGTTCCCTGCAAAGCTCCTGCCTGCTCTGGGGCTGAACGGAGGCACAGTGGGTCTGTCAGGGTGACAGACACAGCCAGGCCTCTGAAATACTGCCATCCTCTCTTGCAGCTGGGAAAGGGCCATCCTTGTTCACTGGGAGCTTAGGGGATTTCTTGGTGGATGAGGTGTTAGGGGATTTCTCAGTGTCTCAGGTGGCTGTCCTTGTTTATTTGAGTTCTGGCAATCTGCAAAATGACAATGAACTACATCCTGCAAGTTCTGCAAATAGTTCCCACCTATGAAATAAACAGAACTCTCAAATATTTAAACTATAGCATTGGATTGCCAGTTTATTACTAGTAAAAAGACTGGTTGCCCTTGAGGAGTCTGAGTCATGCTTCTCCACTGATGAGGTTTTTTATTTTGGCGATGCTGGCTCTGGGAAATAATGATTAAGACAGAAGCTCAGTCTTTTGTTTACCCTAGGTGGTAACCCTAGGATGGTTCATTTAATTAAAAATGGTTAAACGGAAGTAAATTGTGTGTAATGCAAATTCCACCCATACAGTGCCTTGCTAGGAGGTGAGTAAAGCTCAGTGGAGATAATTATTCATGCGACGGTTTCATTGCATTGGGTAGAAATGCACAGGGGAGGAAAAATCCTTATGCATCCTTTTTTACAAAAGGAAATTGAAGCCTTAACTGAACCTTCCATAATATTGTGGGTCTCAGATATTGTGGAATTTCTGAGGCTGGGTGCAAATAAGCAGAGTTCACCCACTTCTGGTGTGGTCAGTGGAGCATTTCCTCAGTTACACATTCCCTGTGTGCACTCAGTGAGGGAGTTTGCTTGGGTTTTTGGCTTAGCATTGTATTGTTCTAAAATATTTTCTAGTGGCTGCTCTCAAGGGGCTGGGCTAGAAACCTGCTTGCTCTGATAAATTCCTGCAATTCCTCTGCACCCAGGAACATCTCAGGGCCATTCCTGATCAATGGACATCCTTCACTAAGGCTGCCCAGGGGGAGGGGGAGGTGAAAGATTTTAATAAAACAGCAGAGATTCTCTATAATGTTGGATATTATTGGAAAGTGTAATGTGAGACAATGACTGAATCTGGAAGAAACCACCTGGGGCTGTGCTCACAATGAACTGAGCAGTATTTTTTTTGTTCTGGGATGCATAATGGAGCAGAGAGCCAGCACTAGTGTCAGAGCTGCTGTCTTCTTGCTGCCCCTTGGGGCCTGCCAAAGCTGCCCTCAGTGGGGGTTATTGGCAGGCACCAGCTGTTCTTCCCTCTGTCTGAGGTGTCTGAGGTGGGAATGGTACTTCATGTCATGTGCAGCCGTCACTGAACAGAAAAAGTCTTTAAAGTCTGTGAGTAGTTGAGCTTGAGTAATTCTGGCATTTGTGCCTGGTTTTACCAGAATTTGGCCTTGACATTCTCTGTGTGATGGTAACAGATGCATTTCTATATTGGCTGCTCTGGAAGACCACAATTGCCTGCTTTGTTTGAAGTTGCTCTTTATCTTATCAGCTGTCTCTCATGTGAAGGCCATTTCTATATGACTTAGCTGCTTAAGAGTTTTTTGGGCAGGAACAGAAGACCTTTCTCTCATTTTGCTGGGACAAGTCATTGCAGTCACTGCAGCCAGAGCATTTTTAGTGGAATAGCTTTTCAGAAAATAACTATATTAAATATATTCTCTGTTCTCATAGCTTACAGCTGCTCTTGGTCTGTGAAGGACTAGACAGTCCAGAGCTGCAAGTGGCATATTGCAAATAATGCGGAAATAATGCACCTCAGAAGAGCTGTCATGATGCTGTGGAGCTTCACTTTGCAATGGCTGAACAAAAGGCAGGTGGTTTATATATTTATTTCATTACAGTGAGGGGGGAGATGTGAGCACAGGCAGGAAGAAGGAGGGTTAGTGGTGTGAGTGCAGCCACAGGCAGAGCACATCTGGGTAGAGGTGCCTGCTGCTCAGCCTTTTCAGTAGGACAGCCCTCAGCTGCCTTAGGAGCACTTCCGTACTTTCCAGCAATTCCATACTTTAAGAGCAGTGTTTGTAGGCTTGTGCAATACTGTTCCTACCTGTATTTTTGCACCTTGAAGGCTTGTCCATGTGTAAAAGGGAGCACCTGCATCAGTTGTAAGAGGTCAAAGTGAAACTCACCATGGACAGGAGGTTTTCTGCTAGTTTTCAGCCCATCCTTCCCAAAGAGAAAGACCATCCTATAGTTTGATTTTTATTTCTTTTCTGCTAGTAAAGAACATCCATTAAATGTCATAGTATTGTGAGCATTATAATGGCTATCAGTTTTTTGCCTGTAACATAATTATGGCAATGCCTCTGCATATTTCACTGACTGCAGAAGAAATAAGATGGGAGGAAGAGTGGGGCTGGACCTTCCAGTGTGAGACAGAAGCAGGTACAAGGCTGATCACAGACCCTACAGCTGTAGCAGTTTTGGTACTAAGTCTTTCTTGTCCTTTTAACTACAGCATATACTGGCAACTGCAGTGTGACTGTGGGTGCCAGGACCACATCCATCATTCTTAATACAATGCTATGCTTGGGTTTGACCTGCCCTACAAGAGCTGTCTTGACTAATAAGGGTATTGGGAAGTGTCCACACATTGTAAAGCTAAAGGGGGTTATTTCCTTACATTGTGACAGGATACATGATAAAGAGGTATGGACAGATGCAAGCAGCCTTTCCAGCTTGCTGCTATTTTCATCTGGCTATGAATAGCCTTGAGATCAGTATTATCTGTTCCAGGTTTTATGTTTTGGGCTGGAAGGTTTTCATATCTTTTTTACATGGACCAATGTGCAGCTCCTGGTCTCAAAGGGTGAGGTATGTCTTGATGGCCCTATGCTCACCATGATGAAATTGGGGTGTTAAACACTGGGTCCTGACAACCAAATTGGCAGGTTCCAGTTGCTACGTTCATCCTCTTCCTTTCTGTGCAACGCAGCATCTAGTCAGCGAAAGCTGCTTGGCCTGTGGTGTGTATCATTAATCCCTGCACATCCCAGTGCTGAAAAAGAGGAGCAGAATTTGGAAGGAAAGGTGCACGCTGAGAAATCAGAACTGACACTGGAGTGCCCTGCAGATGGACTACAGGTAATTCCTGTCTGTAGGCAGATGACATCAAGAGCACTGAGTTGGCACTGTGCATCTGAGCAGTTTGCACTTGACTTAGTTATGAAGAGCATTAACAGTTCAGTTTTGAGCTGGAGCTGAGTTAAACCTCCCAGAAATAAAATGAAAATGCAGCACAAAGAAGGTGGCAGCCCCTTCAGCATGAGGCTGTGTTTCATGCCTGCTAGACTAAACAAGCATTTCATTTTCATCTGATGAAATTGTTTGAAACAGTTACTTAAAAAAACCCAAACAACTCCCAAAACAGCATCTTTCTCCACTAATAAAAAGAAAAACTTGAGAGGATATATTAATTCAGGCAAGATGTCTGTAACATATCTCCTTTCATAAATAGCTCTTACTGCTGCAGAAACCCTACATGGGATTAGTCAAACTATTTATTTTGGAGAGCACTCCAGAACTACTACACCCTCTTAAGCTTTTCTGTGTGGGTGCAGCTGCAGAGCCATGACCTGTGTGGCCAGCAGTGAGAGGAGGCAGGCATGGGGAATTTGGTTGTGTTGGATCACGTGCGGGGACACTGCAGAGTGCTGAGGAACAAGGAAAGGAGCATTGTCCCAGCTGTCTGAGTGTACTTTCACTTGGTGTGCCCCAAGGCAGGTGTGCTCTCTGCTGAGAAAGGTTGGTGTTTGTTTGCCCCTTCACTTTAAGGGTTAGATTTTGGGCTGGTGCTGGGGGAATGCCTCTCACACTACCACTTCATGCTTTACTGAAGGTAGAAGTGGGCAGCTGTGGACAGATCACACATTTCCATGTCTCAGCTGGTGTAAACTGGAGTCTTCCCAGATCCATGATCAACACCTGGTCTTTCCCTGGCTGTCAGCCTCGAAACATGTGGGACTGCTGTTCTCCCTGAGTGGCACTGCTCTTTGTTGGTGCACAGTCCAAGCAGCTGACAAAGAGAAGGCTTACTCCTTTTATTAGGATCCTTCTTGGATTTCTGCAGGTGATCAGAGCTCTCCTCTCTTCAAGGGCTTGGCAGAACTGTTTGCTGTGCTCCATGACAGGCTGGCACTCCCTGTCTCCCTCCTGGCTGCAGAGCTGCAGCTGGGCACAGCTTGCACCACCTCTCCTGGCACTGCACGGCCAGTATTGCAGGTGAAGATTCCAGGGGCTGCAGCTGTTCAAAAGAGGCTTTTTGCACCTGAACGCTCTTAAGCAGTTCTGTGATAAACCAGATGGGGGACGGAAAAGGGTGCGAAGAATGAGCAAAGCTCCCTGAGTAACACCTGGAACGAGCAAACAACAAACTTCCTTTCTCTGGAAAGACAAACCATGGCTGTGACACAGGTCTGCAAAATGCACAGTATGGCGCCTGTGGGTGCAAAGCGATTCTTACTGGGTTTTCTAATAAGATATTTGAGGTTATCAAAGGAAACAAGCAAGTGGCAGGTCAAACAGATCAAGGGCAGGTACATTTGTCTTTAAAGTGTAGTGAGGCTGTGGGACTGTAGGTCTTTGAGGATAGTTACAGTGCTTAAAATTAATGTGAGTTCAGAAAGTAATTAGAAAAATCTGTGAAAGCAGAGGCATTGCTCCTGTTTCAGGGCATCCCTGCCTGGTACTTTGCAGGAAGCCAGAGCACAGCACAGCTCGTGGGCCATAAGCTGTTACACCTTGTTGAAGATAAACTGGAGCTTTGCAGCGACTTTCAGTCTAGCTGTATGTGGCCTCTGCTGTATTTTTAAACTGGACACTGACAATCTGTTGGGAAATGACATGTACACATCCATTATGCCCTTTTAATGGAACATGCCTCAGTTCTCCAACCATGTTTGGCCTCTGTATTTGACAAGCTGCACAGCAGTGTCACACACCATTACGGATCTTCTCTGGGGACTCGAGCATTGGCTTCTTCCTGGGGAGGTGTCCACAAGAAATCAAAAGCTATCACAGTAAGAGATGCAGCCAGTTATGCCACGTGACGGGTCCTGCTGTTGCTTGTCTCCTCACCCCCTCCACACCCAGCATTTGTCAACACAGCTGAGCGTGCAAGTTGATCTTTGTGATCTTCTCTTCCCCAGAAAAGCAATTGGAGGAAAGAAAGTCCTTTGGACATCCAGTGTGCTCCTCTGTTCAGGTTTGTGGTCTTTCGTGTAGCTGTGATAATCCATTTTTCCCATCTGCTTTGCTGTGACAGTGGTAGGACCCATCAGGGTTGCTCCCCCTGTGCTGGGGGATGTGGTGGTACAGCACCTGAGGGCAGACTGAACCTGCTTTGCATGTTGTGCTGAAGGCTTTGGGGTTTTCCAGGCACAAACAATTCATTCTTTCATGACTCTCCATTTTGCTCCTGTTGACAGAGAGTAATCCTGACCTAGGAAGGATCTCCCAGTGGTGAGAGAGAAGGAGAGTGAAACTTTCTTTTTGCTTGTCACAGTTGGTCCAAAACCAGTTTACATCAGTGGGCCAAAAAAGGTGAAGAAGTCCTGCTCTGGGGTAAAATCTGCCCCAGCACTGCACAATGACTCCCATCACTGCCCTACAAACCTGCAAGGCTTTTGTGTTTCCCTTCCCTGCTGTTTGCAAAGGTAGCAAGGCAAGGTCTGGGCAGAACATGCAGAAAGTATCTCTGTCTGTGTGGGACCCACAGGGCCCTGGCTTTCTTATGGATCTGTTGGTTGAGGTGTTTGTACTGCATCGTGTCTGAACTGTTTATTAACAATGCTTTGATAGGGGAGAGGATTATGTGCAATCTCACAGGGCAGATCAAAGCTGTGTGGTGCTGCTTCAGGAGTGGAGGTATGAGCTCGGGGATTAGGGAGTCGAGGGGAGCAGGTGATGTTTGGGCACAGTGAGTGCCTGCCTGATAACATGCAGTACCTCTCAGTTGATTCTTATCCTTAATCTATTGCACTTGCACACCCAAGTAAACAAATAACACACTCTCCCTTATTGCTGTGTGCCTGAGTGGTTAATGGTGAGGTTCTCCTGTTTCAAGCCCCTGCGGTGCCCAAGACACGGCAGCGTGGTGCATCCACCGCTGAAATGGCAGCAGGGACAGCCCTGTGGCCATGCTGCACATGCAGATCATTCCCCAGCCTTGCCTACTCCTGCAGCTCTGGGTCAGCAGTTTGGCAGCTCCTGAGACTTCCAGCAAAACCTCCAGGTGGAGCGATCTGAACCAGCTCACTTTCCCACAGTGTGTTCATTGAGTGGTTTGATTTTTAACTATATAAAACAAAAGAAGGAGTTGACTGTTTGATTTCTGTAAACCTTTTCCTTCTGTAGCTATTCCAGTATGATAATACATTTTCCTGGGAAAAAAGGCTCTTTACAAAGAAGTAGCCTTTATTCCTAAGAAGCAGCTTTTCTTTTTAATTGACAACCATACTGAGGAATAAATATGAGTCTTCACTGAAAATGTTTCCTGAAGTAGTTTCAGCCCATATGACATGGGTTTGTTAAAAATAAATAAAAGTTCTCAAGAAGCAAATACTGTGAAATGTCCCTAGATACCTTTTTAAAAATAAAATCTGTCCCAGAAATTTCTGTGAATGTCTTTGTAGGAATAGGATTGTGCCTGAGAGCCAGAGAGAGTGGATGGTTGGCACCAAGCATGGAAGAGCCATGCCAAGCTGGATGAAATGTAGGTTTAAACAGTAGAGATTCATCAGGGATTTTCTTACTCTTTCTATTTTAACTATTTAGAGTGGTATTGATAGTTTCTCAGATTACAGAAGTTATAAATGTAGTGTGACAAGCACAGCCATATGTGCCTTAAAGAAATATGAAATATTTTGCCCTTTCCTCCAATAATTTTTACAAAAAAAACAGAGTTGACAATGCCCATTCATTTTATGAGCCTTCTCATGCAGTGTTCTGTGTTTTGTGATATTTTTTTGGAAGCATTAATGTCAGATACCTATTCTTCTAAGATGTTACACCATTATGAAAAAGGCAAATGTTTGGAAATGTATCATCCATAAAATAATGTAAATCTGTGAAATTATGTCAAATAAGCAAAGCTAGGCTGAAATGCTTTTTCTCAACTTTGGATATGTCAGTTGATAGAAGTGCCCTTTGTAGAGACAACCCAAAGAAGTGCCAAAAGTGCTGAAAACCTGAGGAACCTGATGGAGCTGTGGTTGGTTATTGTGGAGGCTGAAGTGTCAAACCTGTGGGAATGGCTGCAAAGGGAGCATCCCTGTGGTAGCCAGGGCAGACTGACATCTATCAGGGAGATCTGGGGTAGGCAATAGGAAGAAGTTGCTTGCTGTCAGTTAGCCAACTGCTGAAATAGGTGTCCCAGAAAGGCTGAGGTTGGTATTCTCACAGGGACAGATTAGACAGAGAGTAAAGATGATACAGGTATTGAGGTTGGGAATGGGCCTGAGGACTTCAGATCATGTCTGCCATGAAAGGTGGGATTTATTAATTTTTAATGACCTGACTCCCAAGGCTGTGGCTTTGAGATAAATAGCAAAGTATGATGAAACTCACAATCACCTGATGGACTTGGAAACAGTGGAAAAATTCCATCTAGTGAGCTAGAAACTGCCTACATGGACAGGAGCAGAACTTCTGCTCCCTTGAAGGTGTGCCTCACTGCCCTCACGTTGTCCAGGAGAGAGGAAAAGGAATAAAGTAGCAGAGCAATGCTTGATTTATTTTTCCTCCACACCCTGCAGCCTCTGGCCATTTTTGCTGTCTGTTGAAACACAAAGTGATCTGCACCAGCACTGTTTGAATAGCAAATATCAGTGCAGCATAAAGCAAAGGGCGCACATATTAGAAAATGAGCAGTCCCTGCTATTTCATAGCATAACATGCAGCAGCAACACTTGCAGTTTGCTGTTCTGTCATTTTCTGGTTGCTTTACAAAGGCTGGCTGCATTTCCTTGGTCTCATTTAGGACAGAAAGAAGTGAGGAAAAGAAGAATAGAGGCAAAAAACCTACCAAGCAATTTGGTAATTTATATGCATGTTTTGCTTGTAGCATGCTGAGTCAACTGTTTACCTGTTAGTAGGAAAGCAGCTAAAGTAAAACATTGTCTTGGTTAGGTTTAAACCACGTGAGGAACTGTAGGACTGGGAGGAAAGTAGAGCAGCTTGTTTTGGAACTTGTGCTGGAGAACAAATAAAAACCCCCAATGTACACATTCGCTTACCATATGTCACTCTTATCATAAAAGGCATCTCGGTGTTATTTCTTTGCAGGATGCTTGAACTCCACGGAGGCAGACTTGCCTGTGGAAGAAAGCGCATGCCAGAGGTGCTGGAGTTGCCGCTGGTGAGATGAGCTTTGGTGCCTGTTGAGGCAGCCGCGGCGCACGGAGAGCTCGCTCCTTCCCGTGCTCGCCTACTTGACTGACGTTGGCTTCCAGATCGCTGCAACTGTGCCTGAAGAAAAGCAAAGGAGCATAATTTTGCTGAGAGAATTTTCCTGGCAGGGGAAGGCATGCAGTGCAGAGAAATGTGCCAGCTGAGAGCCTGGAAGTGCAAGTCCAGGTGCTAATGCAGGTTCCACCCAAGCCATGCTGTGGTGAAGTCCTTTCTCTCCAGCTGTGTCTTGCTCAACGCACCAAGGTGGGCTGTAAGGGGCTGCCCATGGCACTGCGGTGGGCTGGGCTGGACTAATTCCTGCTCTGTCATTGCTTCAGCTGTCTGGGAACTGAAGAAGATTGTAGGGAAGATGTTGGACTTGAGCTTCCTGACCGAGGAGGAGTATGAAAAGCTGATGAAGGTTCTGCAGAGAGATGCAGAGCTGAAAAAGAAGGATGGGGATCGCATCAGGTGAGAAATAACAGCAGGATGTGAGCTGCCCTTGGGGGTTTTTTTCACTTCTTTTAGAGAGGACTGTGTGTATGTGTGTGTGTGCATGCAACAAGGAGAGATGCAGGCTGCACCAGTGCTGTCCCTTTTGCTCAGATCCTGATGGATCTTTTCATTGTACTTCCTGCTTTCTCAGTCATCCTGCTGTTGCTGCTGTCCTCTCTGCAGGATTGCAGGACTGGACTCTCCTTTTGAGTTAATCATTAGCCCTCAGAGATGCCAAGGGCATCTTTCCCCTTTCCTACTCAGGGGAGGAAGATGCTGATTTCTTGGTGTCAGAGGTCTGAGCAGGGGAGTAGCACATAAATGCCACAGAGTGTTTTAAAATGAGATTTAAACCACCCTTCTCTGCTTTCTGTCCCTTCCTTGCTCTTTGAGGTGGATGTGTATGCAGCATCCTTCGTGCACACAGAGAGGGGCAGTTAGAGGCTAGATAATCTGCCAAAGGTTTGAGGGGATCCATTTCAGAACCAGGAATTCTCTCTCAGTTCAGCTCCCTTGCCACTGGCCATCCTAGAGCTCAGGTCTGGTTGATCAGGATTGCTTGTTGCTGCTGTCACTTTTTAAATGCCACCCATTAGACCATCTGGGCTGACAGGCTCAAGAAATTCTGGCACCAAATTCTCCATGGCAAGAAATGAGTGTGGATGGCACTGTGCCAGTTTACCCCAACTAAGGATGTGAATCTTCAGCTTGCTGTTGAGCCAAAAAAAGATTAAGCCCCATGTAGGAGGGATGCTCAAGGCTTGAAGGGGGAGCAGGCAGCTTTGCAGCAAGCTAGTGGGAGCCTGTGTGCCCTGGCCTCTGCTTGAAGTGGGAGGTGGGGGAACAGAACTGGTGGTGGCATGAAGCAGCTTGGACTTGATGGATATGTGTCTACATACTCTTACATCTCCTCTGAATTGAACCTTTTTCACGAAGGTTTTTTGTTTTTTCTTCCTTTTTTTTTCTGGAATGCAGTAAATTTCTGCTCTGCAAGGGAGCTTTGGAGAAGAGTGTTTGGATTATTTCAGTTTTGCTTCATTTCTTTTTCGAAGCTGCTGCAAAAAAACCTTTGATTTGTGAGGGAAGTTAGATCCTCACCAGGGTGGTCCTAAGAGTGCCTTGCTGTCAGTTTGGCTGCCTGCACTAAGGCATGTTTGGTTCCATTACAATCTGCCTGCTGGGCGAAATGAAGTCAACGGCATTATAATATTAGTCTGGTGTCAACAAGATCAAAATGTGTTCCTTTATCGCCACTGTCCCAGCACCTTGAGACTCTCATGGAGGCACGTGCAGCCCTGATCTAGATGGGAACTGCACAGCTCCCCAGCTGTCAGTCCTGTTGGGGCCCCAGCACTGCCTGCAGAGGCTTGAGCCCAGTGATCCCAAACCTGCTCCCTCCTGGCCTTCAGGCAGCCAAATATGACCCCTCAAGGCTGCAGGTTTATCTGGGGGTTTTGCCTCTCTTCCTATCGAGAACTGAGCTGAGGTGGGAGTTTTCTCTGGCCTCCCAGGTCTCACTAAAACCCTGAATTGTGGTGAGCTGTGGGAGGCAGTGCCAGCTGAAAGGCAGCTAATTCACCAAGCCATGGTGTAAAAACAAAATAACCAGAGTAAGGTTAGAGTGCAGGCTATAAAACAGAGCACTGATGGGTTTAGGTGCCAAAAACCAGCCCTGGGTGTGCCCGAGCAAGTTACAGTAGGAGAAGCTGTGCTCAGGAAGGAGAGCTAACCATGTAAGTGCCAAAACTGGCATTGCAGGAGGAGCAGGGAGAGGAGCAGTGTCCAAGGAGAATGCTGTAGGGACAGGTTTCTTCCCTAAATGATTATTCATTTCTGTGGTTTGCATCAAATTTGATCCAAAAGGCTTTGCCGCTCATGAGAGATTAATAGACAAATAAAATGGAGAAGTGCAAGACATGCAAACAGCCCCACCCCTTCCTAAACCCTCAGGGCTGCCAAGCAAATGGACAAATCTCCTTGCCAGGTGACTGATTTGGATTTGTGAAATTTGGAAGAGGTGAAAACCTACGTTTATAAGATGCTGTTCCCATTTCAGATAAAGAATAAATCATCTGTTGTTTTAATGCTGGTTTGGCCCTTGTGATTACAGAGAATAATCTTTGGATCCTTCTCAGTGCCAGACAGGTGAACCTCACAGACATTGTTACAAACGTAGCTCAGGGACAGTGGGAACTTGAGATTTTTTTGGTGTGTAATGCTCTCGCTGACTTCCAGGCGGATACAGGGCTCCATCAAGGATGAAAAGAAGAAGAAGTTTGTGACAGGTGAATGGTTTTCAGAAGTGAAGGCAAAACGGTTTCAGGAAGACTTGGAGGGGCCAGATCTACTTCGGGCATCAATTAGAAGGAAAAAGGGCAAACTAGAAAGTAAGTATGTTAATGTGCATCTTAAGAAAACAAATTGATGGACCAGAAAAAAGTGGTCCAGAATGGGAGTCTCCCTGTACTGGGAGTCTTTTGGGGACCAACCCTTGTATTGTGATAAGGGAATTATTTAATGCTTTTAGTACTAGAAAAACATCCTTTGTTAGCAAAATCAGGGCCCAAATTAAAAATTACAGTGTGTGGCAGAGGACCAAGGCAAAAGCCATGTGCAGTGAATGCTTTTTCCCACTTCAACTTCTTTTTCCCAAAATTTCTCTTTGTTAGAGAACACTGGTATAATTTCTTACCATAGAAGCAAAACGAGAAGGGGATGATGTAGGGCCATTTTTGCCATCAAACTGGTATTGTGTGGGTCAAACACACCTCCGTGCCCCAGTTCCTAAAGTGGTCTGACAAAAGCAGCTGGTCAGCTGCTCTCACAGACCTCTGGGGTGGTGGGGTCAGTGACATCTCTGCAAAAGGAGAAGGTGCCTCTCTTTTCCAGCACATATTTGCCCACTTGAGATGGTCCATGCCTAGATTTTTTCATGGAAATAATTCCATGGCACAATGAGAGAGGACTTTGTGGCCAAGGTTGAATGACTCAGGCTGTGTGCCATAGCAAGGGTGTATCTGGGACCATGTGCTAATTTGAAGCAGATGAATTGCATGTTTGACATGCAGATAAATTTTCATGGTGCTCTGTGAAACAGATCAAAGCAGATTTGTCAGCTCAGGGCTGAGAAGAGAAGGTACCAGCCCTGTGTGAAACAAGCAGGACTGTGCTTTGTGTCCGTATGTAACCCGCCTGGAGCTGGCTCTTTGTGCTGAGCATCTGTGCAAAGCAGAACTGGGGGTGATTCACATCCAGGCCTCAAGGTGAAGACAGCCCAGCTGACCCTGCAGCAGGACTGTGGGCCTGCAGCCCAGTGTCACACAACCTCCTTGATGAGTTGTCAGGGTGGGTAATCACAGATGCTCAAACATTGCTGCTGCTGCTCTGAGGAGACCTTGGCCATCATAAACAGTTCTAAGCAAACTCTGCCACCTTCCCTAAAACAAGGGCCCTGTAATGGGGCTCTGTTCTTTTGCAGTAAGGGCTACTGTTAGATAAAGAAGTAGCTTGTCCAGCACTCAAATATTTGTCATCTCCACCAGTTCAGTTCAGCCATCTTTCTTGGGACCAGCTTCTCATTCCTGCTGTGGGCGAGCAGCAGCATGGATCACTCCTCTGTTTGATGAGCCTCTTGGCCAGGATGTCTCTGTAGATAGAATTGCCTCGGTTTGCTATACCCTTCCTGGCTCCACATTACTTGGACACATTCTCAAAGCTAAACACTGACTGGGGACTTGACTGAGAGCCTCATTTTCTTTTTGCTTTTCACTTATGCCTGACAGCTCTCTTAACTTAGCACAAATTCATTGGAGCCTCTCATGCAGAACTGGCCCCTCATATTTCACATGAAGTTGCTTTTATCCTTGGTATTATGGATTAATGATGTCATTAAATGTACTATTTTATCATACCTCCAGAATGCTAAACATATATAACCTGTTCCAGCTTGGCAGCGTTGCCTGGTCATTTCTGCAGTGCATATTCTGCTGTTTCAGGATGTGCATTTGTGTTTGCACCCTCTTGGCATGCAGGGGCAGAGCTTCAGCAGTCTCTGCCAGGGCCCAGGTCAAGCAAGTGCTCTGTCACATGCAGCCCAGCTATTAGCCAGCAGTGAATAGGATTGTCTGCCTTTTGCCTTGCACCCTTACCTTGCTGTCCACTTAAGAAAGCAAAATTTTAAGTACTCGTGGGTTTAGATTTAACTTGTAGGGCTGAGGTACATATATGAGATATGATCTCAGGTTATCATCTAAAATAATCTCCTTTCTAACAGAGCAGTAATGTGCAAGTTATGTCTTTGCATGTGCATTACTTGACTAATACTGTTTTAATAAGGAAGAAGCAAATGTTATTAAATTACTATAATAATGTTTAGATTTAGCCTTTATTCCTTTTTAAACTGTTTTTGCGTCCCTTTTTTTCTCTATTTCTATTCTCAGACTTATTTGGTAAAGCACAGGTGTAACATGTGACTCTATTCCTTCCTCTTACTTTTCCCACTGCCGTTTTACAGTACTGGTTGGGGATCAAGATTCTGCAGCTGCCCATCACGTGCTCAGCTCTTGCTGTATTTGCTGTGTAGGTTGCCTCCTTTCATACATGAGGGCAAGCTCTTCTCTCACTGACTTGTCAGCAAGAGTGTGGCACTGGTGAGAGGAGCACCTGGCCCGTCAGGGAACGAAGATCAAGCCCCTTTAGGTGTGATTTGACCATACAGTGCACGTTCAGTCTGCAGTGGGTGAGATAAAGGCCTTTGCTTTCTGTATTGCTTGTTTTCTTTCCCTGGAAAGATTATTCACCTTGTGTTGGTTTTCAGAGTGGTGAAGGGGTGCACGTTCATTTAGTCAAATCTATGTCACATGTTCATGACTCCCAGTTTAAGTCTTCAGGCTTAAGTCCATGTTAGGGAGTGAAATGAGAAAATTCCCATTTGGAAAAGCCCTGCTGAGATAATGGCTACCATTCACTTTGGAAGGTAAACGAGCTGAGGAGGGGTGGAAATTTGTGCCTGCACAGGAAAATGCCCAGTGACATTTTCTGGAGGAGGGTTTTAACCTCAGAAGGCAGAGTTGTGTGGATCCCTAAGGGTTTTCACAGTTGATATTGATTCTAGTAGAAAACACTAGTCATGGGCAGTAGTACAGATCTGTAGAACAGATAGATACCCTGTATTTAAAGTACAGCCTGCAGAGCAGCACAGATGGATAAATTTGGTGATGACTTCTCTTTGAGCTTATGTGCAGTAATTGAGAGCTAGAAGTCATCTGCAACACAAACTATTTTATCCACCCACCAAGGCAGGTGCGCCCTGATGCAGGGTTAGTTGTGCTTTTCCCTCGTATTGAGTATCTTTGTTTTAGAGTGATAGGAAATGAGTCAAGCAGCAAAAGTATTAGAGCAGGAGTGGCTATATACATGCATACATAAATGTATGTATGGACAAGTTAAACTGGTCAGGTCACTGCTAATTTCTGTTGGAATTTGCTTCTTATTTCATCTCATCCTAAAGTTAGCGAAAGGGTTTTGCTTGTCTTAATGGATTATAACATACTGTTTGTTTGTGGTGGTAGAAGCCAGGCATAGCTGTGTCAGTGGCTGAGCCATTGAGCAGGGCAGTGATTTGGGTGGATGGAAGTGAACACGTCCTGCTGCCTCTGCCAGCCAGGACCAGGAAGCTCTGTGTGAAGGGGAAGTGTCAGTGAAGAGCAAATATGACACAGTGACTTTGGAAGTGAGGAGAGACATGAATGCAGTCTTTGGCTCGAAAGGTCTTTTCAGCCATGACAGGCAAAGGGATAATGTTTGGTTACTGTACTTCCCTCTACCTGCTGGCATCTCCCTCCCTCAGGTCTGGGGCAGAAGAGGAGGATGTGGCTCACTGTATAAATAAACACTCCTCAGTGTGCATTCCCATGCCTGCACGTGCCATGGCCTGCACGTGCCATGGCCTGCACGTGCCACCAACCACACCTCAGGCTCTCTCTGCAGAACCAACACTCAGTGATGCTCTGTGCACATCAGCGTTTACACGGGCAGAGCACAGTCCCTCTCTCAGAAACATGCTCTAAGACTGGCTCATTCCTTACACTACCAGACTCTTGTCTTCCAGCAGGACCAACTCCCCAATTTTCCCTGCTGCAGAAACCAGTGGCCACCCAGCTGCCACTACCCATGTGTGTCCTAATGCAGACAGCTCCGAGCAGAGGCTGCTGTGTCCCCTGCACCTCAGGGCCAGGCGCTGGGTGGGCGGGAAGAGTTGTGAATGCACGATTTTTGTCCATGGGGATGCACAGACAAGGAGATGGCTTTGGATATGCCTGTTACTTGAAGGCTGACTGGGCTGATGCTGGATGGCACCACATGAGCAGCACTGGTGTGACACCAATATCACAGGTTGTCTGTCAGTAGGACTGTCCTGCTCTTGGGCCTTGTGCACTTTTCTAACCAGATAACAAATGAGGCTATAGTATTTAATGTCACCTCTGAATCCTTGAGCTTCTTACTCCATTGTATTGTGTAATTAAATATATCCTAAAATGATTGGCAGTTCTTACAACAGGTAGTTTCTCTCTTTAAAGTAGACATGGCTGCATGCGAATAAATCTGTGCAGATCTTGTTAACCATACTAAGCTTAGTTTTTCTTCATTGTTTGAGAGTTTAATACTTTTGTTTTTGCAGTAGCAAGAAAGCCCATTTGCCAACAAAATGTCTAATGCAACTTTATACCCTGGCAGTCTGCTGTAAAGGTTACCGTCTTCTATTGTCTTTTCTTTAGGGTCTTTGAGTGCTCAGAAAATGTAGCTGTGCCTGGTGCCAGTAAAAATAACAGGGATCTCCTCATTAACTCTGTTGGCCTCCTCCTTTGTTTGCCAAGATCGGATGACTTGAGTCAAAACAGGAAATGGCTGAATTTAAATCCTGGAACGGATTAACTTTATTGACAGTCGTGGCAGTGTCCTGTGAAGGTTTCCAGCGATGCAACAGCTCCTGGCACAAGTCAGGTGTTCGGAGCTTTGGTCTCCTGCACCTGTGGGGTCTAGAAGTGCCTTTGCTGTGTGGGGAATGCAGTCAGTGCTGTCCTGGGGCCTCCCCTATCCATGTGGAGAGCAGGCAGAACCCTCAACAGCCACCTCCTCTTAAATCCCCGGGGATTGTGCTGGTGGGACTTATTTTCATTGGGAAAACCTTTTCGTTTCCCCACACAAAACACACCAACCATTACAAGTTTAATGAAATGTCATTTCTTGGTTGCCTCTGTTATATTACAGATGAGGCAAATGAGCAAATCCAGATGGGTCTGGAAAGCAAAGCTGCCCTGAGTCCTGCCTTCCCTGAGCCTGTTGCTGGTGCAGGAGTGGAAAGGTAACCGCTGCTGTGTGTGCTCATTTTCTAATGAGAATTGAATGCTACCCATTAAATCCTGGTCTTTAACTGAGTTTCTGAGACTGTATAAGTAATAGGTTCTACAGGATATTTTTTAAATCCTTCTTCCAGGAATTGTCAAAGTATCAATCCTCCCCTAATAACTATGTGCTAATGTGCTTATCCCACAAAGGTCTTTTCCTGCATGATTTGATAAGGGGTCAGTAAAATGAAAGCTGTCTCTAATGTCAGAATATGCTGGTTAGTTTTTCAAAGTAATTATGGGTTTATTTGTTTAATTTTTGCCATGGAGCAACACTGACAAAGTGAACTGTTTGAGGAAACTGCTCATTTCCTGCTGGTGCCAAGCTCTGTGTCCAGTGCTCTGCACTCTCCATCAAGGCTTGGTAGGATTTTACATTGTGCTAACTGAGCAGAAACAGCCACTGAAAGCACTCCAGAGCAAATCAGTGACCTCACTCAAATCCATGGACTACAGAGAAGCCATTACAATATTCACATACTCATGTATTGTTGTTCCCATCTCATTTGCATTTTTGACAGCAAAATGAGGAACCATTCTTTACAGGTGGCAGTTGCTCCAGTTAAATATTAAATATGGGCCCTGAAAGCACTTCCAAACCTCTTGCATCTGATCAGTGGGTGTTGTTTAATGAAAGATCCAGAGGCAGCAAGCCTGAGGTGCTCCTGCTTTACTGGCAGGTTTTTTTGGGAGGTTTGTTAAATCCTGAAAAGCTTGCTTTGTTTTTCTCATTCAGCTCTAAGCAAGGTGTGGCCTGTTCCTTCCTGGGCCATAGCATAGAAATGCCTCTCCCTCCTGCATGGCTCTAGGGGTCTTCTGACACTTCCCAGAAGGGGAAAATCTGAACAAACCAAGTAGTTGTGTAGACACACATTGTTTTTACTGAGCAAGTTCTGCAGCGGAGCAGCTGAGATGATGTTGAAGGCTGCCTGGTCACCCAGGCAGGCACATCACTACCACAGGCCTCCTTGCTCAGGTGTTTCTCCTCTCCCACAGGACCAGCACACCTGCTCTTGAAACTGTAGAACATCAAATGTTGCCAAAACCAAAGCCAAGACTTCCTGCACACTTGTCTGCAACAATACGCAAGGTAGTACAGGCACAGCTTCTGCACTTTGTTTTGTTATTCCTTGGACCTTCACATAGTCTATACCTACCAGCAGGGGCTCCACAGGCCGCCTGCCCTGGTGTCTGTGCTCAAATAAAACACACTTTTTCCAGTCTTGCCAGTATATGTACACTGATAGGATTTGTTTTCTGTTCAGAGGTCCAGTATACATGATGTCTCTTCCTCAGAGAGTGATGCTGGAACAAGTTCATTTGTGCCTGCAACAAACAGCTTTCATTTGTCTAGAAAAGGTAAGTTTTTTGTTCAGTGAGCCATTGGTGTTTTTGTTATTCAACATCAAACACCAAGAGACAAGAAGCTTTTGAGTGTGTGTACAAATAAATAACAAAGAGTATTTCTTACATTTAAGAATGGGCTGCCAACATTTGTATGAATTATGCCCAGGGCAGCAGGGACCAAGGGAAAAAACAATGTGATGACTGAAACTTCTCTGGGCTCTCAGTACATTTTAAACTGAGTGCTTGGCTCTGAGCTCTTTAATCCACAAGAGAAGTTACCTTGTCTTTCTGGCCTTGAATGTATAATGTAGTTTTGGTAAGCAAATAGCCAGTAGGGAACCTGTCAGATTGAAAGGGAAGCTGCCAATAAATCCCCAATTCACAGCAACATTTTAGAGCTCAGTGGATTTTTTCTATGCCCTGTTGCAGGGAGAAGGGCTGGTGTTTTAAGGGCTTTCTTCAGATGGAAGGGGGCTTTCTAGAGTTTGAATATGGGAAATAATTAGGAATATATTGGTAATTTCTGAAAATTTGTTCTGGCTTCCCTTTGAGAAACTGCTGCCCAGACCTTCTGGGGCAATTCAGTATGATGCAGTGGGACAGGCTGTGAGCATTTGTTGTTGTTGTAGGTCATGGAGTATCCCTATTGCCCACCAAGCTTTCAGAGGCTGCTATGCCTCAGCACAGCAGTGCAGATGAGGGAGAAGCTGTTGATGGGGCCACCAGCACCACAGTGGGGCCAAAAACTCCACCTGAAGAAACTTATGCTCCCAGCAAGATACCAGTTAAGAGGAAACCAAGCAGAACCTCCCCCAGATCCGAGCTTGTGAATGCCGTGGGGCCAGCAGAGAACAACCTTGCAGGGAAAGAGCTGGTGGCAAGCCCCAAAGCACTGCCCACAGAGGGGGAAAGCAGCCAGGCCGGGAAGCAAGGAGCGAACTATACGATCTCCTCAATGAGTAACAAAGAGGAGGATATCGGCCTCGACCGTGAACACTTCAAGAACCTGAAGAACTTCTGGGAGAAAGCAGCAGACTCTGTGTCAGTGGGAAGCACACCGGCGGACCCGAGCTGGGTGGAGGCAGATGGCAGGCAGTTCAAGCTGTGCCGCTCGCTCTCTGGGCAGTCTGGGCAAGGCCAGAACAGTGAAGAAAAACCTGGCGCCTCCTCCAAAACAAGAACGCCCTACAAAAGGACAATAACGTTGTCTTCTAGTGAGGAAGAACCAAGCTACGTTGCTCCTGCAAGGAAGGGCTCTGTTTCCGTCATTCCTAGATCCACGTATGCCAGGAACAAAGGTGGCCTGCTGATGAGAAATAACTTGCTGAGTGAAAGCAATGGGAAGCTGCTGATGCCAGAGGAAGAGAAGGTGGCACAGTACTGCTCCAAGAAATCCAGATTGCCTGTGCGAGCGCCTTCCGTCAAAATCGAGTCACCCACCAAGGACGTGTCTGGCAGCGTGTTGGAGTCAGAGACGCCTACGGATGAGCTGGTCGTGGCAGAAGAGTGCAAGCCCACAGTGAGGTCCCTGGAGAGCAGGGTGCAGATACTGATCGAGCCTGTGCTCACAGATGGTGAAAACGATGATGAGAAAGAGGAAAGATCTGATTTGGGCACTCATGACAACATGGACATAAATGGAGAGCTACCTGAGGAAAAAATGTGCGAGCCTTCAGATGAGCCAACACCTGGTGACCCATCCGGAGGGAGAGAAGCCGTTCAGGGAATAGACTCAGCTGTTTACTCAGGTACTGAGGGCTGTAACCACACCCTTTGAAATCCAAATAGAGCACCATCCCTAAGCCTGTTTTCTTCCCTAACCCTTCTGCATTATGCACATTTTCTTCATTTGTCCATTTATCCTATAATGCAGTTTGTGCAGAGTTATCATGTGTGGAACGTGTTTAGTAAACAGCTCTGGAAACTAATCCTGTGTATCCCAGTGTGACTGTAGAAGGAATCAGTGCCATGTTCCCTTGCTTTCCTCCCCACTACCCACCCTAGTGCCCTACCCTGGGACAATCCTCCATTTCTTTAGTGGTACCTACAGCATGTCATGGGAACTCACTTTATTTCACTGACTGGCAGGATTGTACTTTCTTTAAATGTGGAACTGGAGGAATCCTTTCTATTCTTAGAGATAAGTCTGATACAAATAGGAGAAATAAAATGTGAAGCAAAGTGTTTAATGAATACATTGACAATTAGACTACCTTGATATAGCCACTGCTTGTTAGTGCCTAAATTATATGTTGGGTCTTTTTGGAATGCACAAGTGAATTTGGATATTAAACTGTAAGCAAAGTGGACTGAACAAGGAGTCTGATCTTTCTGGGTTCTGATACCATGTTCTCAACCATGATGGTGTCACTAATATTACCATTTTATCAGCTTTTTTCCTCTGGGTTTGATGGGCTCTTGTAGTAATTGTTACTATGAGCAGAAGTTATTGTTATTAGTAATTCACTTTACATGTGGGCTCTGATCACCCACAGCTCTGCTCTCTGCCAAGCAAAAGACCTGGGAAGAGAGAGCATCGTACCTCCTTTTTCCAAATTACCTTGTGTACCTGGGTAAGACCTGTTTGAGAGGATTTTCCACAGACTCATCTGATTTTTGTTTTTTAATTGTGTCATTTCATGGCTTATTTCCTGCCTCATATAACATTCCTATGAAAATCCCGAGTTGCACTTCAGGTCAATGCAAACATTTCCTTCATAGAATCATAGAATATTTTGGGTTGTAAAAGACATCTAAGATCATTGAGTCCAACCATTTATACATCAGATTATTCTAATATTTCTTAGCGCTTTCTGCTTTATTATTACATTAATTTCTGGATGATATTAGCAGATGGCTGTGCTTCACTGGAAGCTCGTTGCAAATGCTGGTCTGTCCTAGGAACAGGGTTAATCCAGTATTTACATTTCCTGACAGAGTATGAAGAGATTTTCTTGGGGAGAGACATCAAAGCACATAGATGATTTGAAAGAGCCCTGGGTAATGTAACTGTGTGCTCCAAGCTAAGTGAACAAGCCAGGAGGGACACACACACACACACACACACACACACACTCACAATTTGTGTTTATTTATTTACCATGTTGATTTGGCTTTTCATGTATTCCAGAGGAAGATGGGGATCATTCTCCTGCTGCTCAGGCATTGGCCCGAGCAAATAGCATTAATCTTGCAAAGAGCATGGTGAACATTTACACAACCACAGAGAGTGAGTAACATCTTTCTTTCTTCTTTTGGGTTTACATTTGCTGAAGGTAATGTGTTATGCCAGTTTTTCATTGCCATGCTTCTGTGCATGTACCAGGCAAGGAAAATGACATATTGTTTCATCATCAAATTAGAGAGTGTATAGTGCCTAAAATTAAATTTAGAGCCAGGAAATTGCAGGTAGATTGATGGTATGTTACTTGGTTCCCTCAGCAAAGGCAAAAGGGCTTCAAAGGTTTGGTTTGTACTTATCTCTCCTGTTCCCCCATGGAATGCAGTGGATTGGTCAGAGGGGCCAAACCTCATGTGCAGTGTGTGAGCTGTGCCACAGAGTGGCCTTGCAGTGCCCAGCCTGGGCCTCTCAGCTCACCCAGAGCAGAGCAGGTTTGCTGGACTGATGTCCCCAGATACCAGCTGGGGTGTGCTTTATGGTGATGGTCACTATCCAAGAAGCCCAGAAAAGCTAAGGAGAAGGCAACCAAGAGAGCAGCAGCCAACGTGAAGAAGCCCATGCTCAAGGAACCTGTCTGTGCACCCAAGAAGCCCAAGAAGGCTGCAGCCACAGCAGGGGCCCAAGGGAAGGCAGCAGCAGCCTCTGTGTTCAGGACAGCCAATAACAGTTCCCAGAGGGTGAAAACTGGCAAGCCTGAAAGGAAAGCTTGCCTAAAAGGAAAGTGGTGAGGCCAAGGCTGCCAGGTGTGAGGTGAGAAGGCAATGTCTGAGAAAGGGTGAAGCAGCTTAGAGGCTTTGACCAAGCCCGTTTAAACACAACTCCTGGTTACGACAGGGAGGACAGTCCCCTCTGGGGCTCTGTTGGAGGGAGCTTGCAGGGGGGTCGCACTGCATCACCCTCTGACTGTGCCCACGCTGACTGGTACCTTGTGCCAAGGGTCTGCCCCATCATTTGTTGCAGTGACATGTCACAGAGCACGGTGGCCCAAAGTGCCAGGTCCAACATGTGTTGCTGTTCAGTGACAGGGTGTTCACACTTACACCCAAGGTTTCAGCCTGCCCTTACCTGAAGCCCCAAACCTCATCCCTGGAAGCTCTCCTTTATGGAGTTACACTTCCTTGGTTGCAGTATAGCAAGTAGTCTGTGGAGAGGGCTAGATACAAGTATTTGATCATGTTTGGAAATAAAAATAGTAAATATCAAATAAAAGGTAAATCAAGAAGCTCTTAGGCATTTTAAGGACTGAAAAATGGATCACCATGGCTAATGTGCTAAACAAGTGTGTACATGGGCATGCATGTTCATGCACAAATTCTTCTGAGATGGAGAAAGTCACCTTTAAGGGAGTATTGAGAGAAGATATAGATAGAAAAAATAGGTTATATTTAGATGTTTAAGCAGTCCAGTAACCATCTTTCTAAGTTGATAGGAAGCTTTGTGCCTTTTTTCTTTTAAATAACTTGGCTATTGTCCACGTCTTTGTTTAGCAGAGTATTTGAGAAGTGTATGCAATGGTGAAATTGTAGGTATAAATATTCTACAGCTTTTCTGTACAGGGCAATGTGCTATGAGATAAAAATGTGAACATGTTTGGTTTCTTTGATAAGGAGGCAGTTTTGTGTGGTTTTATTGTAAGTTAAATCTACACAAAGCAAGCAAGATCCATGTCCTTGGGCTAATAAGGAACCACTAGAGGGAGTTTGCACACTCCCACACATTCAATGAAATACACTGAAAATAGCTCTAAGGTGTTGGTTAGCAGTTTTTGTCTTGGGGAGGGTCAGCTTCAATGTCAGGTGACAGAGACAGGGCAAGTAGGTTCCAGTGCCTCCCACAAGCTTCTCCTCATTCCTTGTGCCCTTAAACAAAATTGTGACTTTCTCATATTTTCCTGATTCTGACAAGCTACCTTGATGCCTTTTTTGTTTGTGCCTGCAGCATACAATAAACCTCATTTGATACCCCATCAGTTTCTTGAACCTGAAAGAGTCAAAGAGCTGAGCAGATCCTCTCCTCTGCTGCTGTCTGAGGTAGGCTAGATACCAGAAATTACTGGAATAGTGTTCACAGCATCCCCTGAATGGCAGTGGGTTTCAGGAGAAAGCTTCTCCTGGACACCAACAGTACTTGCTTTACCACATGCCTTGGTTATATCATAAATAAATGAGAAAAGCCTTAAGAAAAAAAAGCCCTCAGTAACCCAGGCCAGCAGTTCTGTCCTGGGGGAGTTCAGGTGTTTCCCTGTGTCTCAAACCACGCTGCTCTGTGCCCTTTCCCCAAGCCCAGGCGGGGCATGCAGCTCTGTTTGGAGGCAGTTAATGATGACGTTCACTGCTGGTTGGAGGGAATGCCCCTGGGGAGGCTCCCTGCGCTCTCCCAACCTGAGCTCTGCTTAATGGGACTCTGCCGAGCGATCGGTTTCTCTCTGTGGTGTTGCAAAGTGCTCCTACGGCAGAGCTTAAAGATGCTGCTTGTTTCCTGAGCAGACTGAATCAGACACGGCTTCGGAAATCAGCTTCCAGTTTAACAGGCACAAGAAGACGCCAAGCATTGGCAGCCACTCATCCGACATGGCTTCTGTCTCCTCGGTAGGTATTGAACGCCGGCGGCTCGCTGGACAGGGTTTCTCAGCGACACTGCATTTGGGCTGATACTGATGATGTGTCCTCCAGAGCATCCTGTTGGTTTCAGCAGGGCACATTATTAAAAGAACAGTGATGGTTAATTGCTTGCTTGGGTTAAAGGAGTTAAAGGAGTGAATCCAGGTGCCATCTCCAAATAGAGATCCACTGAGTCACTGTTAGTCAAATTCCCCGTAAGCGACAGTCCCCACTCCAGGTGCTCTGAAGCCTGGCAGTGCAGAAGATGGGGAGGGACCTTTCTAGGTGGGCAAATGAGGCACACAGCTATTAAGGGACATGTTTGTGGTCCAGGACTGCAGATGAGTGACCTCTGCAAGCTCATCCTTTATCAGCAGATTCGAGGGAACTCGGAGTTGGAAGGAAAAGCATGAATTAGAGCCTCAGCTTCTAAGGAAAGCTGAAAAGAGCTGAGTGTGTTTAGTTGAGCATTTTAAAAGATTCATTAGAGACAGTATTTGGGAAGGTGCTGCTGAAAAGTGCTTGAATTTGCTCTGTTAGTGTTACAGGTATTTCCAAGGTGTATATTTAAGATTTAAAGGATGTATATGAAGCAAAGCTGGTAGGGAGAGGTCATGAATGTAGATAAATATGTTAAAAACTTGGGGCACATGAGTCCTCCTAATTTGGAGCATCTGGGAGCTGTAACTGACCCTTTTGTGTTCAAGTCCTACCAATGTTCTTGAAAATCTTGTTCAGGATGCCCTGCTGGGGTAAGGATCCTGATGGGATGGTAAATACAGCTCCAAGGACTGAGAGGAGACATTTAACAGGTTTTTGTCAGTTTAAATAATATTCAGAATCAAAGGAAGTAAGGGAAGACAGAGAAGAATTGGGTTAATTTCTAGGAAAGTTTTTTGATAAATGTTCATGACTGTACCACAGAAAAGTGCCAAGGGTTAATGATTTGCTTTGTAAACAGCATTAGCTTTTATGATACCCTGTCAGAAATCATGAGTGATTGGTGCAATAGAAAATTCTCTCATCTTTCTGGAGCTGAGCTTTGCTTGTGCTTCATCACTTTCTATCAGTGAAAGACAATGTGAGAAAAAGAATCCCACGTTGTATGGGCAAATGCAGTTTGTTCTGGGAAAGCAAGTCATTGCAGGGTGCCAAGCTCCAGATTTACATCTGCAGAAGGCTCTGGGACAAGTAGCTGCTGTTTTTGGTGGGGAAGTGGCTCCTCAGGACAGGGGTTGTGTTTGTTTTGTACCACTCCATGCCCTAGTCTAATAGGGTTCTTACTAGCCTGTTTTAAAAACTGATTGGCAATTGTGTGATTATACCTACCTGAAATAATAAGTTCATATAGTTCAAGTTCTGCCATTGTATTCGTATCTTAGTGATGGGTCTGGGTCAGAATAGCAGTTTGTACTGTAAGTATAGGGAAGAGACTTGTGGATTTCCACCAGTAATATTTGACTCCATTTCCTGAAGTCTGGGGATTTAGGAGTGAAAAAACTTCTGTATTTCTTTAGCATTCAGAAGAATAGTGATTCTAAGTTCTGGTCTAGGATAGCACATCCTTGTGAGACCCTTATTCGGATTCCCCAATCTGTGCTTATTTGAGAACAGCTATGAACCATTTCTGTGTCTTTGACGGCACAAGGACAGAAAAGGCAGAGTATTTCTCTGGGAATGCATTTTCAGACCACTGTCTTTGCCCAGAACCAAGTCAGGACTGTGCCTATTTCAGTGACACTGACCTTGCTCTACCACCTGGCAGGTGAGTGGCAGTGTGCTGAGTGTCTACAGCGGTGATTTTGGGAGTGTGGATGCCCAAGGTACTGTGGAATTTGCTCTAGACTATGATGAGAAGAACCGGGAGTTCCAGGTCCATGTGTCCCAGTGCAAGGACTTGGCTGTAGTGGATGAGAAGAAAGGCAGATCTGACCCGTGAGTGACACTTTGGTGCCTTCTGACTTCTACTTTGCTGAATTCCGTGTGCTGGAGAATTTTTTTTCTTTAAATGTCATGGTTTCTCCCTTCGTTCAGATTATGGTGCATGCTCACTGCTGGGACTTTCCTAGCTGATGGTTCTGGAGCCACTGGCATCAGTAAAAGTGTTGCCAGACTTAAATTTGAACAGATTGAGAAAGCTTTGATTGCTACAAAGACAATTCCTCTCATCATGGGGATTTATTGCCTCTGCATCCATGTGAACCTTGATCTCCCCATGGTGAATACACTGGGTAATAACTCTGGTGATGCAGACACATGTCTGTATGAACAGAGAAGTGCTGTTAGGGGCACAGTGGTAATTGTAGTGGTTATTGATCTCTAGTTTGAAAGATGATGAAAAGGAGCTTGGATTTGAACACTGAGACTTAAAGACATTCCACCTCTTTTCTCCTGTCTATTTTGTCCCTGATTTTAAATGCATAGAGATGCTATAGCTCTGGTCATCTCAGAAAATGGGTATATGGCCTTGCTGGCTTCCCATATTGCTTAGGCAGCTGCCTGTTCTGCATGTTGTTGGCATTCATACATCTCCAGTGAGATCTATAGCTCCAGATGCAAGCCAAGTTAATATCTTAGCAGGTCTCTTAATTAGTTTTTCCCTTAAAGAGTCAGTTCCAGGTCTGTTGTTTACATGTCACTGTTCACAAGTGTTACCTGCTTGTTAGAGAGCTTGGAGATGTGAGGCAGTATCCAGCTGGAGTTTGTTTTCTTTTCTAGATATGTTAAAACTTACCTGCTCCCAGACAAAGCTAGGATGGGTAAGAGGAAAACTTCAGTGAAGAAGAGGACAGTGAATCCCATTTACAATGAGGTGTTACGGGTAAGGCCAAAAATGTGCTCTGAAATCCTGTGTTGTGGCCGGCACCTCTGCCAGGTCAGATCTGGAAAGATCCTGCCTTTTTGGCCAGGCTTCTTTGCCTGCCTGCCACCAACACTGCATTGCTCTTCCCTTGGGTTTCTGAGGCCTGGGATGTTAAAGGTTTCTTTGCACCCATCTGTGTAGCACTCGAGATTCTGTGTCAGAACCAGACAGTGATCTTTGGATGCAATAGGTACCTGCAGCCTGTGCTGCTTTCAGCCAGAGCAAGGGGTGTTTGTCCTCCCCTTCCCTTCCATGCAGTCACAAGGCATGGGACTAATAAGAAAGTTCTGCATTATGTGATCTTACTCATCAAAGCATAGAGGATTATTTAACAATGCCCAAGCCTGTGTTAATAATTCTTGAAAGAATATTGGTTTTGCCCTGTGATGAATGGAGTGCCACATTTCCCTTTGCTCAGCAGAAAAGCTTTGTCAGGATAGTGGTATTGCTGCAGGACAAAAGAAAAGAGAGATGTTCAGAGCAAGGGCAGTCCATTAGTAGCGCATGTGTAGGGTGAGTGTCTCAGAGCTTATTCAAGCTTTTGAGTAGTTTATTTCTGATTGTGAAAGATACAGAACAAAAATTTGAACAGCCTGACTTCTCTTTCTTCCTCTAGTATAAAATAGAGAAAATGGTATTGCTGATCCAAAAATTAAATCTGTCTGTTTGGCACAATGATCCACTGGGACGTAATAGTTTCTTGGGAGAGATCGAAATAGACTTGGCCAGCTGGGACTGGAGCAACAGGAAACTCAACTGGTACCCGCTGAAGCCCCGGGTAAGTGTGTCTCAGCTGCAGTCCCAGTTCTGAGCCCAACCCTGAAGCCTGCAGGGGTGGCAGAAGTCCCTCCTGAGTCCTCTGAGGTCTTTGGGTGTGGTGGAGCAGAACAACCTGAACTGCACCTAGGGAACAGCCCCTGGACATGTCAGTGCAGCATTCAGTGCTCTGAACAATGGCCTTCTTGGGTCTTATTTGGTGACTGATCTATAGGGACACTTTCATAAATGCAACCTGACCCTAATCACAGAAACTCCAACATGCCTTTGCCATTCCCTCTACTCACATAAAGACCATCCCTTAAAAACAGACAGCGAAGTACTAAGAGAAGCAGCTGAGCATGCCTTGAGAGGTAAATATTCAGGTGCCACTGTTTCTAAAGTCTGTACAGCTTGTTGCATACTTCTGGTCTGATTTGAGATCCCTTTTCATCAGAAAAGAACATTTGTTTTTCAGAACCAAGATGCTTAATTACATTTAGCTGGACATGTCTGGAAGGGCAGCCTTGCTCTGAATCCTCAGGCTTTTGATTCTGAGAGACAGACTTTGAGATCAAAGCCACAAAGACAGCAGCTGCCCTGAGAAGGGGCTGCTCCAGCCATGCAAACTCAGTTTGTCCATTTGTGTCCCTCCACTGAACTCCAAAGCTGTTTGCCTTGCTGTGTTTACAGAATCCTTCATTTAGTCAGTCATAACTATTTCTGTTTCAGAGCCTGTCTGCTGTTAATGGTGTGGATCATCGAGGAGTGATGAGTTTGTCTATTAAATATGTCCCCCCTGGAAGCCTAGGTAAAATGTGGTTCATGAATTAAGTACTGCCCATATGTAAACACACAGCTGGCAATGCCTCCTCTGTTTAAGGTCTGGTTAAAGAGGAATCTCATTAGAGCAAGATCTTAGAGATCAGCACAATGGCACAACCAGCAGGGCTTGACAGCACTGCCTACAGCCTACATCTGTTTTTCACATCTGAATTTACTGGACGAGTGCTGGGGAGAGAGGAAGGGCTCAGCAATTTCAGGCTCCTCAGCTGTTAGGAGCACTGAGGGCACTGTAGGGTGCTGTGATGAACACAAAACCCATGTTACTGTGGGGCAGGCACAAGGCTGGGTTGGCTCAGCAGTTCCTGCTCCTTTCCTGTTTGAAAGCACCACCAGCACATTGTTTCAGGAGCCCCTGCAGCTGCAGGTGTGACAGCACTGGCAGTGGTGCTGAGGCACCCAGAGAGAGGGAGTGAGCACCCAGAGAAGTCAGGCAGCTCCCCCAGGTCCTGAAGAGCAAACCTGACATCTTGGAGCTTTTGCAAGGACTGGTGTGACAGTTTTTCTCATCTCCTACATGGCAGGTCCCAAGAATCCTCCCTCTGGTGAAGTTCACATTTGGGTCAAAGACGTCAAGGACCTGCTGCAGCTGCGTCCTTCTGGAGTTGACTCCTTTGTGAAATGGTGAGTGCAGGAGCATGGTGTTGGCTCTGCTCCTGGGCCTGTGCCTCCACAAAGCCATGTGTCTTCTTCTCTGTTCTCAGGCTCACCAAGCTGTGCCTCCACACTGTAAAGCCTTCCTGTTGCACTGGGCTCTGCAAGGGAGAACTGTCCTTGTTACTTGTGGCCAAATTAGGAAAATCCTTGCTGTGATAAAGCTCTTGGTCAGTCACTGTGACTCAGTGATTTACCTCAATAACATCTGAGTGAGAGGAGCACATGGGCCCTGCAACTCAGCCCAGTGTGTTCATGAGACATTTTGAATTTTGTATTGACACAGTGTGGCCTGCAAAGTTTGGGAATTTCTTAGGGACTCAGTTGTATCCTGCTTTGATCTCCTCCAGAATTTAGTATATACATGTTTTCTGCAACCTGCAAGATCAGTTCTGCCTATTATATGGGAGAAGGTGCTGCAAGTATTCTAGAAAATTAGAAATCTTTTAAGGGGATTTTAAGATGTTTTAGTACTTTGAAGTGGTCACCATGTTTTCTTCTGTATTTTAAATCCCTACAGAGTTCTGCAGAAAGGTTGGCTGCTCAAAAAGCCTAACTAAGCATTTTGAAATGCCCTCTTAGGCATATAAGTTACCACTATTTATGAAAATAGAAATACATGAAAGTAATGTCCATTTTTAAATGTAAAATGGCAGTTTGCAAAAGAAATTTGCTAAAAATGGGAAATTTAAGCAAGTGCCCTCCTTTCTGGAAATGTTTGCTTTTAAAATGCATTTAAAATGGATTTTTGTGGCAGAAAAAACTTCATCTAGGACTTGCAAACATTTCCTATTAAATCTACAGAGATTTCTTAAGTTGAGACCCAATTACTCCTCACTTCTGAGCTTGGACTTGTTTAGACCAAGGAACTTCAAAGAAACAATCCAAATTTTTGGTGCTATTCAGTACCTCATGCTGTGTTTTCTCTCCTCCCAAAGCTATGTGCTTCCAGACACCAGTAAGAAGAGTTACCAAAAGACCCGAGTCATAAAAAGAGACACAAACCCTGTTTTCAATCACACTATTGTGTACGATGGCTTTCATACAGAGGACCTCAAGGATGCTTGTGTTGAACTGACTGTGTGGGATCATGAAAAGCTGACTAACCATTTCCTTGGAGGAATCAGGCTGGGCCTTGGGACAGGTAAGTGTTGTGCCTTATATTAACTCAATACTGTTACCATAGTGCTGAGCCATGAGATACAACAGGAAGTTGCAGAGCATTTTCTTGTTAGGGAGAAACCAGGGGTGAGGAGTCCCAGTAACCGGTGGGAGCCTTGGTACCTGCACTGTGTTTGGATGGAGGGGTCCCTGGTACCATGATAACAACCCTCTGTTCCCACATTTTCTACCACCATTAGCTCCGAGGTCTTGCAAAGCTCTAGAATCCCCTTGGGTCCATCTGAGGGTTTTCCTGCTATTAGAGGAAAACAGGCTACATGACAAACCAACATCATATTGGTGCTCCTCCCAGGAAAGTGTTTAGAGATGAACTGGAATGTCATACAGGACAGCACCACCTGGTGACTGTCCAGCCTTGAAGTGCTCTCAGAGATTTCAGAATGTTGCAGTCAAGGGTAACTGTTCCTTGAGGGTACAGGGGAAAGGCTTGTGAAGGTCTGCCTTGCAACTGCACCTCTGGTTATTGGATTTGCTTGTGTGTTCTGTTTTCGGTCTCTTATGTCACCAGGAGGGCTGTGAACTATCCAGTGGGAATGGGCCATACGAATAAGCCCATAAGCAAGATACTAAAATACCAAGCCCAAGATTAGCTGTAATCTAAATTTAGACTTTTATCTCATTAACAAGTAATCGGCATATGAAAAATTAGTTAAATAATTGACTTGGAATTGATGTACACACTTTTACTCTATGGTATGTTTGATTCCTATACAAATGAAGCAAGAGAATTTTGATGTGTACCTCAACCTCTCCACAAGAAAATCTCTTAAGGGGAAACCCAAGCCTTTAAGACCTTCTTTACCATTCAAAAAGACATAGGAAGGGCTTGAGCCCAACAGTATTGGGAGGTTATGTTTAGGGTTCTTGCCTTTTAGGGCTTTTGCAGTGACTTTTGTTCTGAACTCTGGTGCGAAATGGAGCTCATTTGCAGATCAGAAGGTGTTCAGGGTGTAACTTGCTGAGGGAAGTCAGCACCTTTTATGCTAAGAGACTGCCTGCAACAGTTACATGCCACTGAATATTTTTGCATGGAATGGAAACTTTCCGTAGCTCCCAACGCTGTCGTTTTCTCGTTCTTCCCAGGTTTGAGCTATGGCATCTCTGTGGACTGGATGGACTCCACGCAGGAGGAGGTGGCCTTTTGGCAGGAGATGATGTTGGCTGCCAATGAGTGGATCGAGGGATTGCTGCCACTGCGCTCACTGGCAGGGAGGAAAAAATTGAAATAACCTTTTGTTTGTGCCATAGAAATGCTGGATGTGTTCATTAGAATTAGGAAACTTCCTGCACCGAGGAGAGAGAGAGACATCCACGGGGTTGCAAGTGTCAGGTTAATAAATGATGGACAATACCTTGGAGGTGTTAAGTACTAATTCACTGACAGAGGACATGGAAGATGCCAAACTGATGCTATACTTGATTTTGACCAAGAAGAAACTTAATCTGCCCTTTTATTTAATCATCTATATTAAGTATATTTGAATTCCATTAAGCTTTGGGAACACTGGCAGAAGGAAAAGGAGATATGGATACTTTTTTTTACTGTTTCTTGTGCCATTTTTGTTCCATGCAGAGATGTAGTTGTACTAAAGCAGCAGTGTGGTATTATTCATACTCCCTGCAAGTGGTACACTTTGTACTTGATGTACAATTGCTCTGAGCCACCAGCAGCACAGTTTGAGAAGGGGAGCTTTGCATTTGTCGCTGGGGATAACAAGTGTCTAACGTGAGGAAAATTGAGTTCCGAAGTGGATCTAAAGAAAGAGAGGACTATTTGAAGAAGCAAATGAAGAAACCTGAGGAGGATGACAATGAGGAATTCAATATATTAATTACTTTACCCTTTAATCTGAAAGAGTGCAGGGATGGTCCTACAGCTAGTGGAATTTTGCAAGCAGGGTCTGTTTTCCCAGCTTTCCCACTGGCTTCCTCAGTGACCTCAGGCAAGTTTCACTTCGAAGGGACAGTTTGAGTGCAATATAAACTAAAGTGCTTGCCCAAATGTAAAATATGGTTACATTGCTAACGGGCCTAATTGCACATTTGCAATGCCTTGTGTGCAAAACATTTCAGTATGAACTAGTGATGTAGGAAACAGTCTTATGTTAGCCTGGCACCACGGGTCAGGAGTGAAAGGGCAAAACCTCACTGGAACACAGGAGATGTTGGGAGCTGTTGGGAGCTGTTGAGAGAGGTAAGTAGGGGGTGAGTGAATGTGAAAGGGAGCTGCAGAGCAACAGTTGTCTGGGGTGTCTCCTGCCACTGCATCCCCTGCTGCCTTTCTAGTCTTCCTTTCACTTGATGCCTGTGAGTGACTTGTCCATGGCTGGAATTCCTTTTTTGCCAGTAGCTTGCAAAAAAAACCCTTTGCATCTGTCACATTGGCCATGGCAGAGTGGTGTTGTGAATGTATTTTGAATTGCAGCTTTGTAATTTCTATTTTGGATGTACATATTGTGATTAAATAGAATGTTTTTCTTGAGTCATCAGCTGGTCTCCTTGTACCTATTTTTATCATGGTCTGAGGGAAAAAAAAGCAAGCAAAAAAAGGTGTTAAATTTTGTGATGTCAAAATGAATCATTTTTGCCCAAGGGCAAGTGAAATGTCATGGAGAAGTATTTTTTGTAACTATCCTACCCTAGATTTTGGCTCTGTGAATATTTTGGTATTCTCCTTTAATGGATTGATTTTATTTAACTCAAGCTTAGCCTAAATTTTCAGCTTAGCAAAGATGGTTGTAAATAAATGAATGGGAAAATGTACACTTGAAATAACAAGTGTTTTTCATTAAATGGAGACATTTAGGAGATAATCAGCAGCTTTTATTGAAAAAAATAAAGAATTAAAGTGGTTTTGTAGTTGGAAAAATACAATACTTGGAAATGTACCCGTCACAGTACTGAAAGCACTAAGAGAGTCATAGAGCAGCAGAATTAAGCAAGGACTGTCTAATGAAGAAGCTGAGATACATGTAACATGTCAGCCCAAAGACACCTTGTTTGGGTTCCAGCCTGGCATATTTGTTCACCAACATTTGGTCATGTATTACCTTTTTAGGATAACATAACAATATTGGGCCTAAGGTGAGAGGTTTTAAATTATTGTCTTTGCCTTGGGTGCTGAGCATGTGAATATTTATGCATATGCATAACTTACCTACCATGAGAAGCCCTGGTCAAAGGGGTGGTGTCTTGTTGCAGTGAAGTTACCCACTTGACTGCTGTGCTCCTCCCGGGTGCTTCCCTGTCCACAGGGTGCTCTGGGGGTGGAATTTCTGCTGTGGCTTGGAATGTGTTGGTAACACTGTGGGCTTTGTCTTGGACAGGTTCAGGTCTCTTCTGGCAGGTTCAGCTGACTTCTCTCCATCACAAAAATGGAGGCAATCCACCTCCTCCTCCTCATCTTCCCCCTCCACCTCATGCAGTATTAGCACGTGATGATGTTGCCAAAACTGCTGTTTGCATCAGAGGAGCTGGAAATGGTTGTGTTGATCTTTCAGAAAATTAACATGTGTTTTGTTGGTGGTGCCAGTAAGGGAGGAAAAGGGGGTCAGTGGGCCAGTTCATCCCAGTGCAGTTACTTTTATGAACTTGGCATGGGACTTTGTGAACAGACTCTTTTTTGCATTCAGATTCCATTGAGCATTTTTGTTAATCTTTTGCTGGCTTGTTTATTTAAATTAAGCCATGATTAACTTAAGAAGCTTTCTTTGCATTTAATGGTTTATCAAAGCAAAAGATTACACTGCCAAACCACACACACTCTTGTCACACAGCTGATCCTGAGGCAGTAAAATTAGCTATTTCTGTTTAACTTTCTGTCCAGAAAGCACTTTATCATAAAATTATTTAAGGCACATTTATTGCCAGCGTCCTGTGGAGGAGTGGAAGAGCTTGTGGGTAAAAGTTTAACTGTTTACATGTGACTTACGATGTTGACATTTGTTGTCTGTGAATGCTGCACATAACAGAGACTCGGGCCCGTAGTGTGTGCTGGTGATGACATGAGTTGGGTTGTGGCTGGTGGAATAAAAAGAAAAAAACAGATGGAAAGTTTTCTGACTGTATTCACTAGTTTACTGTAGAATGTGTTAAGCAAAGCTCCATGAAAAGGTAAGGCTTTATGCATACACTAATGTGGTTTATGCTTCTCATTTCCGTGGATATGAATATGCCGGTGCCAGCGCTGCAGTGGGGGCTGACTGGGGTCCCTGAGATCTTGCTGGACACAGGAGTGACCCCAGGGACTGGAAATGCTGGGTGTGCCAGGCTGGGACTCTTGGCCACTCTCCTCTTTATATCAAATAGAAACCTCAGTATCAACAGTAGAGCTGGCAACTGCTTTCCATGAGAGTTCTGCGTCTGAGAGTCAATGTGCTTCCTTCCAGTTTATGTCTGATTTATATAACTTTTTTTTTTTAAATCTTCCCAGATTAAAAAAAAAAAAAAGAGAAAACCAAAAGTCTAAAAAGTATTTCTGCCTCATACAGGTATCAGTAACTACTGAAAATAGTTTAGAAGCAAACTAAAGAACCAAAAGAATTATTGAATCTTGAACACCATCCAGTGAATGAGTGTCTCAGAGGAAAAGGAAAAGAAGTGGTTGAATTAATTATCCATTACTAAATAGTTGCTTAGCTTTATCCGTCACCAAGACAAGAAAAAAAAATAATACTGCAGAGATTTGGAGATAAAAGGATACTGCCTAAATAAACCCATGTAATAATATGATCTGTTGATATAAGAAATGCTGTATTTTTGCAGGCTTGTGAAGTCAAAAGATGTATCAAATAGACTGGTGTATCAAAAACTGATATAAAAAAATAAACACACTTCTGGTCCTCATAACAGAGCATGAGCATTTCAGCACCAGGCTTGATTATGTGTTCTAGTTGGCTGATTGGTCCTTCTATATTTTTCATGGCTTAATCCTTTTCCACCTGCTTACTTTGCACCCCTTAAGTGTTAAAATGGTTGCCCAGGAGATGTCCCTCTGAGTGCTGTCACAAAGGTTGTCAGGAGAAACTGGGGAGCTCGCTGTAAAGCCCTGTGGAAGAGCAATGCTTGCAGAGACGTGTAAGGTCCATGTTCCTGGAGCTGTGTTGTGTCCCACTGACCTCTGGAGAGCCTTTCCAACAGAAGTCCCTTCCCATGGGCTCAGCCAGGAGAAGCTACTTCATCACAGGGGCTGCTTTCTGGAAGGCTCCTTGTACTGGTGGCTGTGCCACAGGGAGCAGCTCTCCCAGAGTGAAGTTTGTGGGCCCCAGGATGACTCAGAGTGTGTTTGGTTACAGCAGTACAAGCCTTGGCTTGTCATAAAGAAGGAGGTGGCTGGTTTGGAGCAATGAGGTTTCAGCAACTCCAGAGTGGCCATTCCTCCTTTTTTTGTTTGCCACCTTCACCCACACCTCTGAACACGTTTGATTGGTTGGAGGGTGCAAAAACTGAGTGTTGGTCTTCAGAAGGCCCATGGAGAAATTACTGTTAATGGTTTACATGAGATCTCCTTCTTCTGAAAGAGGGATGGGCATGATGGAGAGCTGGCAATGTCTCCTCCAGGAGCCCTACGGGAGTTTGGCAGCCCCAGACCAAGTTCCTTTGTGTTTTGCATTAATTTCCCATTCAGTCAGCTTAAATGCCTCATATCAGTCAAATCTGAATGAAGGGTGAAGCTCTCAGCAGGCAGCAGCATCCTAGACAGGGTGGAAAAACACAAACAGGAGCAGAGGCTGAGCTTGCCAAGTTTGCTGGTCACATCAGCTTCATGATGGAGGGCTCCAGGTAACATTCCTGCTGGAAAGGGGCTGGTGGTGGTACAGTCGATGCCCTTCAAGTGACCTGAAATAGGTGCTTGCTTAAGCAGGCAGATATTTGCTTTTTAAATTGCTGTAAAATCATATTAAGGCTGAACTTGTCTCTGAGCTGTGGCAATTCAGCCTTTTTGTAGACCCAAACTAGCTCAATCAGCCCTGCTTTAGTAAGTTGTTTTAGGAGGAATGGAAGGAGCCCTGAGCATGAAGCCATTTCTGCCTGTCAGTTTTCCTTTTTTTCCAGGACTGCAGTCAGGGTTCAGCGAATTACTTGGCATCTTGTATTTTACAAAATGGAAAACATACAACACCACAGAGCCACAGTCCTACCCACTGCAGCACCTTAAAGAGCCCCACAATTAATCCTCAACAGGCAGTGCAGCTTCTGATAAAAAGGCATGTGTTTAGTGGTGTTGAACAGAGTAACTGCAAGGATATTTTGCCTTTTCCCTACAGACCTGCCTATGCTGCTGCTAAACTTGAGACGTTACCAGTAGGAACAGAAATCAGATTTCATGCATCTAACAACCCATAATACCATCCTGCTAGCTGTTAACAATCCAAAGTAGCTCCAGTCTGAGCTCTGGACTCAGAGGGGGAGCCAGGGAGCTGTTTTCTGGCAGTGTAAGTAGCTCAGACAACCACTCTGTAGAAAGAAAAATCACAATAACCTCTTTTCCTTCCCTCTTCTCTCCCACTCACTATTATTAATTTATCCTGATTGTAATAGCTTCTATTTGCTCTAAGCAGATCCTGTTCCCTCCCTGGGAAGAACAGCTACAAAGACATAATATTCCCAGGGGAGGGTCTGTGCTTGGATTCAGGCAGACCCTTTTTCGATCAGCCAACCCAAAACCATTTTAATGTGATCGTAATCTGAAATAAGACACTGGAGCTGCATCTGGAGTAAGGCATCCCATGGCAATGAGCTGAGGTTTAATTTACTGTCACAGGGAAATGTTTGGCAAATGTTTTATGTCTCTTCAAAAAACCCAGCTGACTTGCGCCAGCCGTTGGGGCTGAAGGCTGTAAGGCTGTGTCATGTGGATGCTGAGTGGCACCAGAGGGTGGCTCTGCCACTTGCAGGGATGCCTTATCCTCTGTGCACATCCACCCCCACAGATCACACTGTATGAGAGTTGAATCTTCTCTGTCCTTTCTGGCTGCAAAGCAAATGCAAACACTGCCCTAGAGCGCTGCTGTTGACTCAAGGTTTCTCTGGTTATTTCTAAAGTTTCTCTGCATTTGTGTCTCACATTCTCCCACTGACATGGATCTTGCCTGGCTTTGCAGCCCTGTCTCTGTGGTGTTCTTAAGCTCCTTGTGAGGAGGCAGAGCCTTCTGCTCAGGCAATGGGGCAGTTCCAGCAGTCTGAGGTTGGGCAGCTGCTCTGTGCTGAGCCCTTTGTTTCTCTGAGGTCAGGGAGAGAGCAGCAGTCCTGAAGGACAGTTCCATCAAGCTGAGTGGGATAAATAGCTCTTAACATGTTCCTGCCTCTCTCAGATGGTACAGAAGGAGCCTGGGCACCTAGTGTAGGAGAGCCATTTAGTTAATGGTTCCTATATTGATGGGTGCCCATTAATGGGACAGCCAGCATCACTCAGCCATGAGTGTTTATCAAGCCTGTGTCTGCTTTACTGCTTTTGTTTTGATGCCAGTGTCACACTGGGGAACCAGTGGTACCTCTGCAGGATGTCCCACCCCTGGAATCCCAGCCAGCATGGCTGGAGCTGCCTTCACGTGCAGTACTCACTCCCTTGAGCACTAGAAGCGTTGCTGGTGTCTGGGAAGGGAGTTTAGACAAATTTCCTGGGAACACAGGCTGCCACTCTGCCACAGAACTCCCCTACTACAAAAGGCACTTTAGCTCAGCCACAAGCCGAGGTGGGACAGAAGCATCACCATTGTGCCTGGTGGTATTCAGCCCTTCCTGTGCTCCCCTCTGCTACTGCTGTTGGAGGCTCTAAGGCTGTCACCTCATCAAGTCCTAAATTACACTCCCAGTGCCTGCTGTCAGCTGGGCTGTCAGTTCCAGAACACCGTGTGGCACCCTTGGCTTTATGCTTGTCTGCACCACCCTGACTAACTGCGGGCATCGTATAAATAATAAACACTAATTTGCTTAATGCCTTCCCCTCTGTCCTGGGTTTTACAGTGGCACAGATCAGCTAGTAGGTCATGGGTGCAATGACATCCCTGTCAGCAGTGTAATCTGTCTCCATGTCACATCTGGACAGGCCTAATTTAACAGGGATGTTTTTTGGAACTAGCTAATAAATTGTTTTCTCTGTGTGGTTACCCAGCACCACTGTCATCACCCCCATCATCCTGGTGTGTGGCCTGTAACTGTTTTCAGTAACTGGTCTCCAGCCTGTTAGGTTGTGTATGCATTCTGGGCTCTGCTTGGATGCAGTTCCTCTCTGCAACAATGAACAACTCCATTGGGAGTGTGGCTGGGATGTAATACCCGCGAGGGTCAGGGATGACAGCCTGTGGATTTGGGTGCTCCAGCTCCCCAGCACGTTGGGATCACTGCACTGTCCCAGGCTGGGGCACAAGCACAGGCTGCCTTGCTAAGCTCCTGTGCAACCAGCCCCGCAGCGAGGGATTGTGTCTGATTGATTGTTTTTTGTATCCTTGGAAACTGAAAGGGCATTAAAATTGCATGGTGTGTGCAGTGCTGATGCACTCTGCTCCTCGTAGTGCTGCCTAGGGCTTGGAGATGGCCTCAGCCTCCAACTGCCAGAATGTAAAGGGCACTGGCTGGTTTGGGATTAAAACTAAGCTGCAACTCAACAGCAAACTGTTTAGAGGGGAATCCAGCCAAGGCTAGGGTGGATGAGGCTTTGAGTGGAAAGTCTCCCTGCACATGGCAGGGGTTTGGAACTGCATGAGCTGTAAGCTCCCTTCCAAAACATTCCATGATTCTATGAAGTACCTCTGTGAATGTCAGCGATGGGATCCAGGGGAGTGTCTGCCTTCGAGGCATCCCTGACCTTCTCTGTTTTGTTTCTCACAGCAGAGGGCTCCTGCGCAAGAGGAGCTGCCGGCCTTGAGACCATCTTGCTCCAGCCATGGGGACTGCTGAGGATGGTGCTGGGCCCTTAACATGGGGTTTCTGCCAGCAATCACCACCCACCAGCCTGAGGAACTGGGCTTACAAAAGCCTGAGCATCTGGATAGGGCTTCATCATCTAATGCTAACAGGGAGTTAACATAATCCCTCTGGGACAGAGACTTCAGGCAGCACAGGGTAGCAAGGCAGTCACTCTCCAGCCCTCGCTCCATTTTGTTCCAGCTTTTCTGTCTTAAAATAAATCTACAAAATAAGAAATACCTGCTCCAGTGGCTGATGTGGGGATGTTTGCCACCTTGTGCAGGAGCTGCATGCAGAGGTGTGCACAGGGCAGGGCTTTAACCCACGTTTGGCTGTAGGCAGCTCAGGATGCAGGGCAGTGCTGCCTCCATGGGAGCTCCCTTTGGGTTCCTGAGGCAGCACTGGCTGCTGGGTTGGACCTCGTTTGTGGAGTCCCACAGGTGCTGCCAGCAGATGCAAGAGCTCTGGGCTCAGCTGTGCCCTCACCTGTGCTCAGGTGGTTCTCAGGCAGCTCTCCCCAGCACTATGAACTCTGAGGACAAAGCAGCTTCTCTGGAATTGCCCCCAGACCCACGGGAAGGAGCACTGAAGGGCTGCCTCTAGTCTGGGATGCCGACAGCCCATGGAAGCTGCTCCAAGCGCTGCCATCAGTGCTCCTGCTCCCGCAGCATCTCCCCAGCACCTGCTGCCCTGTCCTCAGCCAACAAACCTGCCTTTGCATCAAATCTAGGTTACTGTCTCTCAGGCACCAGATTTTCCATTTTGTAAAATGGTACCAGAACAAAAGCTCTTCCAGGATCTCATTTGCTCCTACCTTCTCACTGGCTGCTAATTAGTGCCGTGGCTGCCGAGTCACGCAGCGGGTGTTCATCTGTATGCATGTGCTCAGAGAATATGAACATAATATCTGCATCATGGGATCCTGGGTGTTCACTGGCTGGGGAAGATAGGTCCCTGGTGCTCCAGGAATTGCTCTAGCTACAACAGGCTCTGCTGGACACCAGCACACGCCTTGGTGGTCTCCTCAGCTTGGCACAGCCCTGGCAAGTCAGGGTGCTTGTTGGCTGCTCCCTGTTGGAGCTCACACCGCTGACTGGGAAACCTTCACCGGCAGCTGTGCCTTGAGATGCTCCCGGAGATGCAGCTGATGAGTGACTCACAGGGGGTTACTGAGTGCCTGCCTTGTTCCCTCTTGAGCACGGTCAGACCTGTGGAAAAAAGGGAATGGAGCAACAGTGTGCGTGGGGAGGGGAGAGAAGCACACTGTGAGTGAAGAGAAACCACAATTTGTTGTGGCTTCAACTAATGGGCATCGAGTACTCAGAAATCACTCAGTAAAGTGCACCAGATCCCCACAAAGCCTCGCTGGCAATGAGTCACTGGTTAATGTACCCCTAACTTGGATTTATAGGTTTAATATTTCTCTGTTGCACTGTTTCTGTTGCTGTGCAGATTGCTTCATCTGTTCTCTTTCCTGTCCCAATGTACATCAAAAATAGGATCTTTGGGGATTGTTATTTTTTAATAAATAGATTATATTTCAAAGGATATTGAAAAAGTTCCTTGCCATTTATTCCTCAAGACTGGAAATGGTCTGTCTAATGTCCTAGTCCAATTTGCAAGGTGGCTAACTATCTTGTACCTATATAAATGTCCTTTTTCTGGGGATCTAATGAATGTAATAGCCACTGTGGATGTGTTTATTTTTAACAGTGGTCATGGAGGAGGAGCTCTTAAGCCATCTTTATTTAAAGAAAACACCAACTCATTCATAAATTTTAAAAATATATTCCTTTTTTAAAAAAATGTTTGACTGAATACACATATTTGAATCACTGTTTGTAATAATATACATGTTCATTTTCCCTTCCAGAGATCAAAACTCTGCTCTGGCAAGTTACTGAACAAGCAGGCACTCGAACTCAGCTGAACCCCACAGAGCCAGGCAAGAGTGGCTGTGTGTGCTGCTGTGGTGATGTGTGACACGACCTGGGTGGGACAGGCTGGTCAAAACTGCGACTTACAGTCCGAGGTACCTGTGTGAACAGTGTGGGACAGTCACTGCCGCTCAGGTACCCAAACACTGTGCTGAATTCACCCTGCAGAGCCAAGATCCCACTTGAGCAGAGCAAGGGAACACGGGTGTAAGATTTGGGGTATTTAATGGCTGTAATTATTAATTTTTGAGACTCTACACACATCATATATACACATACACAATATATATATATATACACACACACACATATGTATGTATGTGCATGTGGATATGCTGGGTTTCATCAGTAAGATGGAGTGTGGAGCCCGCAACTCTCCAGAAATGAGCCTCGGGTTTAAAACACAGAAAGGTGTTTGCTGCGCACTCCGCTCGGTCCCCCTTTACCTCGGGGAAGCGCTGAGGAAGGCGAGCCTTGGCCTGTGCCCCTTCGCTTTGGGGTCTGCCAGCCCCAGCTCCCGCCGGCCTTGGGCTCAGCACAGCCCCGCGGCCCCGGAGCCAGCGGGCATCCCTTCTGTCCTCCCGGGGCACCGGGCATCCCTTTGGTCCTCCTGGGCCACTGGGCATCCCTTTGGTCCCCCTGGGCCACTGGGCATCCCTTCGGTCCCCAGTCCCTCTGAGCCACCGGGCACTCGTTCTGTCACCCGGGCCACCGGGCATCCCTTCGGTCCCCTGAGCCACCGGGCATCCCTTCCGTCCCCAGTCCCTCTGAGCCACTGGGCACCCGTTCTGTTCCCTGGGCCACCGGGGATGGCTCCAGCGCCCGGTCCCCCCGCGCGGGCTCCCCCGGCCGCCCCCGCCGCCCCGCACGGT